>CM062813.1:42459306-42876824 GCA_031772625.1 Pinus tabuliformis
TAATGGCGAAGAAAGGGGAAGAAGAGGCATGCATTCATTCACTCATTCTTGAGGAAGGAAATGACGGAGGGAATAGATTAGTGGTAGTAGTAAGTTGGTTGAGGGCTCAAGGGTGATGGATGCATGAAATACCAGTTGTATCTCATCTAAGGTTGGGTGGAGAGTCGTACCGAACACCTTGTTGTGGGTAGTGGTCTCAGATCAATGGAATTCAAGCAGTGTCACAACACCATAAACATTAGTAAGAAATATTCACTCCTCAAGTACAAGACGCTATTTAATTTTTTATTGGATTTCTTTTGTTTATGGAGAAGTTAAAGCCATAGGAGTAGTGATTGCAGGGCCGATGACAACAACAATCATTTCAGTAGTCATGGATCTAGAAATAGACCCAACAATAACACCAACATCACCAATGGAATTTGTTTAAGCACGAGTAGTGCCTATTAACAGTGACTGAGCTATCGGGATCGAGGTCCAATTGCTGAACTTAGTGAGCTACATCTAGTCTTAGGCGTAGAGCCTATAGATCTAGAGTGAGTTACTGACCTTTAATATCTAGGTTATTTTATTTTGTCGTATGCTTAATTTTTGGGATGTTACACATGGTATCAAAGCAAGGTTTAAAATATAGATACCTTTGGGAATTAAACATTTACTGTAAGATCTAATGCTAAACTTAAGGGATCTATTGTTATTATTCTAAATCTACATTGAAAGCATTGGTAAACTATTGGATTTAATGCTATCATTCTATATTTATTCATAAAACTATAGTTAATTTTAATTTTTAAATTGTGCCTATTCTCCAAGATCTAGATTAGATCTAAAAACCAAGTCTTTCAAGATAAAATATTGTGCACGTTCCATGCACCAAATATCATTTTCAGTGGTTATTATGAGATTTGATCCATTTTGTAGTAAGATTTGAGGATTTTCTTTTGTTATGGTATTACAAGTTTCTCTCTATAATTTTTCAAAAAAAGGAAAAAAAACCGAGGGATTGGCCACAAAAGCCCATAAATTATTTCATCTAAAGTGTTCCATTTACATCTAACATTACAAATTCGCAAATTTCCATTCTCCCTTTAGTCACTTTATTGTCAAGGAAATCTTCATGCATTTTGACTTTGTTTTTGACCACTAGTTTCAGATAGTGAAATAAAAATGGTTCAACCCCGATAATCAAAACAGTTATTATAGAAAATCCTGGTATATAGGTATAGTATATTATTTGAGAGATATTAATTCTCAAGGGTTTTACATACATATATTATAGTATTATACATCTAGCAGAGTTTTCAATATGATGAGATATTTAATCATAGATTGAGGATTGATCGATTCCAACACCTTTGTTCAAGTGTGGGGCCTCATGTGCTGCAATGCCTCACAAATTGATTTACTCAGGTGATCAACTTGGACCTGTCTCAGTCAGTTTTGAGATCCTTTTTTTCTAGGGATTTCTGATAAGATATCCACATCAATTCCACCAAATTCCAGTGCTTACAGAGCTTAAACCTACAAGAGTGCCTAACAAATTTGTAATTTTTTTTGGGAATTTATAGTTACATCAACAATTTGATTCTTTAAAGAATATGATCGCTGAGGTTTGATTAAGTTGTGTTCAAATTCAAATAATTCAAGGGAATTAGATGAATCCTAGTAAGCCTTCAAGAGGCATTTTTTTAAAGGAATAGTTTGTATGACGTCCACAAGTTATTAACATGAGCATATGCATAATTCTGAAAACAAAATACCTTTCTGAAAACAAAATAATTATGAACAACAAGAGTGCATAAGTACGACATACAACATAATTTCATAGAATAAAAGACATTGCCATTTAAATAATTTTAGGGATATTGACAATTCAAAATTTGATTTGCAACTCCTACCATCAGATTTAACATTCATGGATTTTCTACTTAACATTGCATCTATAGTTGCTAGAATTTGATTTGCAATTTTTGTCACCAGATATAGGTTGTTTGGCATCCAATATATCATTTCCCATATTAGATGAATGATATCTAGAATCATAGCTATAAGTTTTGGCATAATATCTGTTGTTGAGGCATGATATTTTCAATTTTCGGCATCACATATGGAAATTATTGATACCAAATTTGTGATTCCCACCATCATATCTGCAATGTATGGCATCATATTTGTAGTTTCCAACATCATATATGTATTTTTTAGAGAAAATCTAGAATTTCGTTTTTCAGATTTGTAAATTTGCATCACAAAATTTGTATTTTATATCACCAAATCTACATAGTTTGTGTTGATAGGTGCAAGCATAGTGATCGTGAGCATGAAACCCGATGGTGAACAATTAATTCTACTCCTTTCCATATAAAGTGAAATTATGGCAAGAAAGGCTTTACAATTTCATCTCCTCATTCTTTGGTGTTCTTTAGAATTAATTTAATGTGCCCGGTATATGACTCATTGGCTCATAGAACTCACAATAACATATTAATACTCTCAATTAACAATTTCAACAAAGAAACGATCAGATTATAACACAACATGATAGTGAAAAGGGGTTGCATCAAATCTCACGCCATATCACAATTCATTGTGTGCAGATCACATAAAGAGTGCCGTATTTGCAAGAAATTTTTATACAACTATTAGCACCATGCCTAAAATAAAATATCCTTCATGTACTTGGCTTACTGTTGTCTATAGGCATTAATGTGTTGGACAATTCCTAACAAAATTTTGGCTTACAATAAATTGTCTAACTGAAATGAATCATTTACTATTTAATGATCGCTGCAACATCAAGTTCTGGTCAGAAAATGAAGATCACAACCTACAAGGAGGAGAGGTATTTCTATCTTGTCCTCATGTTGGTTTTAGAACAGGGAAATTGAGAGTAGTTCAATTTTTTTTTTTTTGGGTACGATCGTGTATGTGTGTGTGTATGTGTATCTATATATATATATATATATATATATATATATATATATATATATATATATATATATATATATATATATATATATAAAGATGTTTCTTGGGAAGCATGTGAAACCTACAATGAGAAGTCACTTGTCAATAATTGGTAACACAACAATCATGACACCAACAATTTTGGAGGCCTAAATGGGCATGTCAACGATATTGGAAGGAAAATTTCATGGCTACAAATTTCATTGAGGTTGCATTGATGATATTGGAAGGAAAAGTTCATGGCTACAAATTTCATTGAGGTTGCATTGATGTCATAGGTCAATTCTGAGTGGTTTCAAACACACTTAAGAGAATAGCAATGTAACAGCCTTGGTGAAAATTCCATGTAATAAAAGTTAAAAACAATAACCACAGTTGATGGGATACTTATTCGAAGCTGAATGTTGGGAAAGACATCTTAGGGGGTGTTCATTTGGTTGTTTATGGCTAAGGTTTTGGAGAGGAAAAATGGCATTTTTGGCACAATTATTTATGAAAATAATGGAAATTAGGAGAAAAAGGAGGTGAAAGGTCACAGGGTGCATGAGAGGAGGAAAATGGAGGAAAATAATGGAAAATGAAGAAAATAGAGGCCTCATTGATAAAAAGGCTTCTGAGGATCAGTTGGTAACCTTTTGCCAGTTGAGTTTTGGACCTCTCTCATTATTCTCTCTCTCTCTCTCAATCTTGGACACATAGAGGTTCTTGGAGCACTTTGGCATTGGCGAAAGAAAGGAAAATAATACAAGAGGAAGTAAAGATCAAGCAGGGAAATGATAGATCAAGTAGTTACAACAGGCTTCATTAGAGGTATCAACTTGCATGTGTATTTTCCTTGCTAGATTTGGCATGCATGTGATTGCATGTGTGTCTTTTCTACGATGGCTTTGGTTTTTCAAGGTGTGATAGTATTTCTAGCCTAGCCTTGCCATTTCCTAACAACTTTGATGAGATGGGTTCTCTCATTCGGTTTATGTGGGATGGCCAGATTGGATTCGAAGTTGAGTGTGGTGGATATCCAAATTGACAAACACATGGTCTAGAGGTCCTTGAACTATACTGAGAATCACGAAGCCGCTGGCATAGTAACCCTTGAACTAGACTATGGGTTGCGGTAAAGCCAGATTATGTGCCTATGTGGGCCTAGGAATCCTTGCCGGTGAATGGCAGGATATACGGTAAATCCAAGAGGTGGATTTTCTCTTTGTTGGGCCTAGTGGTCCCAAGATAGGATGCATGATAAAGCCTAGAGAGTATGTCTCAGTGTAGGGCCTAATGATCCACGGATCAGATTATGGATGCACGTAAATCCTGAGAGACTAAGAGGCACTGAAATTCCTCATGGTGTAGGCGAAGAACTCCAGTGGAATCCATGTTGATTTATGGTTTTGATGTTTTCTATGAGTCCCACATTCATGCTTGGAATATGGTACGAGGGTGATTGGATGAAGAGAGACTTGGCTCAACTAATCTATGGTCGGGTGGAATTTGGTAGTCCCATCTCCAGTTGGTTCATTGCATTCAATAATGAGAAATCCATTCCCTTGATTTTGATGTGTAAATGTATTGATGTATATGTGGATTTTGATGGCTGATATGTTTATGGTATTTCTATTCCTATTATGCTGGTTATATGTATATTTTATGACAACAACTATGTATGGTTCTTAGCATGTTTGTACTTGTATATGAATGGATAATGTTTCTATGACCTAATAGAGGAAAATGCAACAATTGACATGAGGGAAAAATGGTTCATAGCAATTATGAGATACGTATGAGAACCCCACACTTAATTATGTTGTTTACACCTGTAGGTTACATGTTGATGATATGTTTGAAAAAATGCCTGTCATGGATAGTAGGGTCTGGTTTGCATTTCATAGTAGGAGTCCCATACTGTAAATTTCTCATCACCCCATTAGGTCATGGATCCACTGATGGTTGTTTTCTCTTCAGTTCCTCCCTCATAGACTATTCTTGCTAATCTTCAATCTACAGTCCATTTCATTAGGTCATAGGTTTTGGTTTCATTAGGTTTAGGGTTTCATTACCAAGGTCAAGAAACTGATTTTCAAATGTAAATAAAGGTCAGCAAGGGAATGAGGATGATCAATAAGTCAAGCATGATGGCTTGGAAGTCATAGCCTACTGAAAATATTGTTTTTGTAATCTAATGGAATTTTCATCTCAAAAATCATGTTTTTGAGGTGAAAATAGAGTATTTTGAATTTGTTTATATTTCATTATGTAATTTTATGTCTTTCAAATGTAATAATTTCACCACTCCAAGCTGTTATCTCAGTGTTCCAAAGATGCCAGACCATCAAAAGATCAATTTTTCAAAGGAAATAGTCAAGTGAAAGGGTAAAGTTTCAAAGGGTTAAATGCATGCCAAAGGGAGTTGTTTTTTCCTAAGGGTGTCCAAATCATCTTTTTCCACAAGCACTAAACCCTAATTTCCTCACCCATTAAGCTAGGGTTGGGTATGGAATCAGAGACATCTGAGTATATGAGGCATAAGGGAGGTCACTTTAGCGAGTATGAGGCCATTCTAACTCATACACATCATGTTTTCATCATTTTTCAATCAGTCATTCCAAGGGACAAATCATTTGCCACACATAGGGCTGGTTTTTCTTCAAACAATGTTCTAGATCAAACAGGGCAGAATTTGGAAAAATTGAGAGTGGTTTTGTCCAAAATAGGCCAAGGAAGAAAAAACTCCTTCACTTTTTACACAGGTGTCATGGTTTTAGAGAAATATAAAAAATACAGTTGCCTCAAGAGAGTTGATGCACTTCTGGAGTGACATTGGGAAAATCAATATTTTTCCTAGCTGGAGTTCCCAAATGACTTGCTTGATGAGTCAAATGATAACTAGGCATAGAGAGATTTCCAATGAGCCATCCTGAGATCAATTTGGAGTTGAGGAAGACCTCCAAACGTCGACTAAAACAACACTCTGCATTTTGACCAGTATTGGTATATTGAGCTTTTGACAGGGAAAATGGGCTCCAAATTTATAAATTAAATATTTTGTGCAAAGTAGACTAGAAAAAATTTCCAATGAGCTATCCCATGCCCAATTTGGACACTGGGAAGGCCTCCAAAAGTAGCCTGAAAAAAGGCATTGCGCTTCTGGGTGAAGGTGCTGCGTGTAGGGCAGTGAGCTTCAAAATCACCTCAGACACCAAAATTTCACAAATTTTTTTGCAATTTCCTCTTCTACAAGTAAGTTTCCCTACTCCACTTGATGTTTAGCTTGCACAATGATTGTTTTAGACATTTCCTTCACACTTAGTATCAAACCCTAGTTTCCCTTATAAAACCCTAACTGGTTTGTTTTCCCCATCACATATCACTAGAACTAAAATCCTTTTTATATCACTCCTTCTCCCCTCATCTATATTCCCTAATACATCCCTCATTTGATAAACCCTCTTCCTCACCCTTATGATTCATAATTTACCCATAAGTGCCTAAATTCCCTCAAAACTCATCCCTACAAACCCTAAAGCATCCCACTCATTCCCATCTTCATTGTCTAAGATTCTGCAACTAAAAAGCTGGTTAACATGGATAGAGGATATTATGATTATGATGAGGAGAATACAACAAGTGACAGTTTAGCAGAGAGAAACATGAGAAGAAACCAAGGAGACAAAAATTTCTGAGGTGCAAGTATACTTGACATATCAAAGAGGTACAAGGAAATTGTTTGCAGCTGCTAGGCAAGTGTTTGCTCCATAGGATGTGGAAGGGACCTTGCCTTCTTCATTAGCCCATAGGCAAAGGGTATTGCCACAGGATGTGGAAGGGGATTTTCCTTCTTCATCGACACAACATATACAAGTACAACAACTGAACAAAGGGAAGGAAAAGGTGCAGGAAGAAGACTTGGATGATGAGTAAGAAAGAGAGTTTGAGTTGGAAGAACATGATGAGCCTAAGCAGCTTGACATTGAGATTATTGATTTAGAAGCTCAGGAGAGGGAAACTATCAAAGACATCATCATTCAGGAGAAGGAAGCTCAGATACAAGCCTTGATAGAAAACCTAGAGAGAGCCAAGTTTGTCATCACATACTTGGAGCAGGAGAACAAACAATTGAGTGACAAACAAGTCCTCATGGAGCTAGAAGTACTAAAATCAAAGAGGCAAAGTGACAAAGAGGCTCATGTCACTTTGACTCCTATCGAGCAAGAAATTGAAAAGGATAGGGAGACTTGGCTTGAAAGAGTCAATATACATCTTGAGGAGCTGATTAAGAAGGCCAACAGGGATAACAAAATGCTTAGACACATGGCATATCACTACATGATCCGCAATATGATTTGTAATATGAGAATAAAAAAGATGAAGGCTAGGTTAAGGAGGGATTTAGAAGGAAAAAAGGAGGAGGATAGAATTAAGATGTTGGCTGAAGCCTCCTTGGGTAATCAAAGCACTTGATGGTGGTGCTTCATACGAATTTTGGGCACTTTTTAAGGAAATTTTGTCATTTTTGAATTTTTGAAATTCAATACACATAAAAACTGCCCAAAAGGCGCTGCGCTTTTTATAGGGGCACCAAATGGACAAATGACTTGCATTTTTGGATTCAAGACATCAAGGACATGCACCCTAGAAATTTTCAGAATTTTTGGAGCAAAACTAGTCCACCAGAAGGTCCAAAAACACTCCAAAATTGACCTATCTGCCAGTTTTTGGACACACAGAAGCAACCTTGGGAGAATCAATTTTTTAGGGGTAAAATGAGCTTCAAATTCAAAAATTCTAGGTGTTCTATAAAGTATACTTGAATATATTTCCAATGAGCTATCTTGGGATAAATTTAGATGAAGGGAAGGCGTCCAAAAGTGGTTTGAAGGGCTGCTATGCGTAGGGAAATTTGGCTCAGGATGCCTATTTTGCCAATTTTCGACTATTTTCATGATTTCTCTCTCATGGTGGATGATTCATTGATGTAATTAATGTCATGGCTTGTAAATATGATGGTCAAACACTTGTAGATGGTAGATTCATTAGATTAAAAGTGGTTTTGAGGGTAATGAATCGGTTTCCCCTCTTTTAGAGGCAAGTTGTTTGACTGCCTAGATTCCTGTTCCTTGTTTAGAAATGGTTGAAATAGCTCCTCTTCTCATAGTTTCGAATCTTGATGGTTAGGATGATTGATTTGAATGTCTATATCATGTATTCTCTTTGTCATTTGAAAAGTTTGGATTCAGCTGGATGCTCATGTACTGAATATACATCATATTGTAGCAGTTTGGCAGGAAATAAATAAAGTTGTAGCTATTTTTATGGGATCCATGTGTTATGGAATTTAGCATGAGTTTCTTCTTCTATTATTATGTTTTCATGTTTTTCATGTATGCCTCTCTCATGTAATTGCTTCTAATTGGATGTTTTCAAGTTAGATAGGTGGAATCCCTTAAGTTTTGATGCTCTGCCTTGGGAAAACACTAATATTTCATGCCTTTTTTGCTGTTTAAGAAGGATTCATGACCTTCTCATGCCCTTCTTAGCTCCTCATCAGCCTAGCACTTCACCTCATCAAGCCTAAGGTGCTAAAGTGTATACCTACCTTGCGCCATAGAACACCCTGCAATTCTGACTTAGTTTCCCAAACCCAAATTTCCCAGCTTCTCCTGATCTGGCAAAACACCAAAAAAACCTATCAAAACCATTAAGCTACTATACCTAGCATAAAATCTTGTTCCTGAGTCATCTTGACTGAGTTCCATATGGAGAGATCCCTCCCTCGACCTTGTAGGGCTAGCTACAAGGCTAAGCTTGGTTTGTGGTTACTCAGGAAGTTGCCTCCCTTCAGCTTGAGGTAAATCTAGGTGATAACATAGTGGCGACCATATTGGGGAACATAGTGTTATGTTCCTCAGCAAAATGTATCAAGTTTATATCTGATTGTTGATGGCGGAAAACAATTAGACACCGGAAGACTGAAATAATTCACATGGAAACTCCAAATCAGTTTCGAGATCAGATCCAAGGACTCCACTAGAGGATGAACCCAACCAGCAAAAACATGAAAGGACAATATGGAAAGATCAGTTATTCAAGTGGGAATTTCATCCAAGATATCATGTTCTTTGTTATGAATTATTTCTTCTCTTTTCCCGAGAATGTCAAGGAGGCTTTACTAAGTATACTGTATTTGAGAAAAGATCCTAGACCTGCATTTGATTTTTTCCCTTTGAAGATTGTGAATACAAAATATTCACATGCCTTTGATCTTGATGAAGATCCTTCTTCCAAATCTTATGATGACCGTCTTCAAACTGATGAGCCTCAAGAGACCAAGACTGATTCTACAACTTTTCTATATACTCCTATACCTTGTAAAATTCCGGATAGATACAAGCCTCTGATTTTACCTCCTATATCCCATGCTTTCCCTAAAAAGCATTACCTATATCTACCAAGATTTGATGGTGAATGTGACAACATCAATGGTGAGAGACATGTACTGAATTTTGAGTCTTTTCTTGACCTTTTTGAAGTTGATGAAGAGGATGTTAGTATTAGGTTTTTTGCACTTTCTTTGCAAGGCAGTCAAGAGTTGGTTCAAAACCCTGCCTGATGCGAGCATCTCAGATTTCCAGCAGTTCGTCAAAGTTTTCCTCAACAAGCGGGTGGTCAGACATAACCCTTTCTTGATTCTAGAAGAGTGTAACCAGGTGAAAAGACAGCCAGGGGAGACAGTACAATAGTTTACTGCCAGGTTTAACCAAGTCTATTTTTCGATGCCTGCTAATATAAGGCCTCCTCTTGGATTCGCTCTCTTACACTACCTGAAAGCCTTTGATCCAGAAATGGAGTTTCAACTGAGAGAAAGGAAACTTGCAACACTTGAAGAGATGCAAAACATTGCAGTAGCTGTAGAGGCTAATTTGTTGATCAGAAGGGCAAAGTTGAAGGAAGAAGAGATGAAGAACATAGATCCAGAGGAATCAACATCTTTAGAGGTAAGGCTCAACATTTTGGTAAGTGCAATGGAAGAGATGATGTAAAATATCACCACAAGGAATGAGTATGATGTTCAAGACCATGGCTCGCTGATTGAAGAAAAACATTTTATTTCTTATCCCAGTTGTCATAGACCCAATAATGATTGTTTTATAGATCACCTTGCAGAAGAGGGATCTGTTGATCTGACATGTATGCTTGATGATGAGTTTTATACTGATCATTTCCCTAATTTCAATCAGTATGATGATGATTATGTTCTCCAAACAGAATCTAATCTTGCAGACAAATCAACAGCTAGTTTTTGGAAGGAGGAAGTTCACTTTCAGTAGCTCGAATACAGTGATCAGCCGTTGCATATCAGCTATGGAAGTGAGGAGGAAAGTGCAGAAAATTTTGAAGTAAGTGAAGGATCTTTGCCTCTTTGCTTTTCTTCGTTTCAGTTCATCAGAGACAACTTTCGTGCAATTAGAAATCAAACGTCGATAAGTTTTGATCTGGACCATCTAGTGGGCAATGAAATCCTTGTTCAAGACTTCCCATATCTAGATTTTCCACCCCTGAATGTCATTGAATGTCAGGCTGTAGATGAAGACTTGGAAGCTGGAACATATAATCAAATGATGCAAGATGATTCTGTAGCATTATGTTTTGAATCATTTTAGTTTTTGAAGGGAATTTTGCATAGCATATCTTCAAATGAGCAGCATGTAGAAAATCATGCAATCTCATTAGAACCAACAGAAAATGGGTTGCAACAATCTTTTCAAGTTTTTCACGATCCAATAGCTGATGTGTTGGATGATGTCTGTAGTCAAAGCCCTTCTCCATTAGCTAACTGTGAGCTTGAAACAAGTATTGATACAAATTTGATTCGACAACTGGTTTCTTTGTCATTTTCAGTAGGAGTCTCGTCACAAAGCTCAAATGAAAGTTTTCATTCATGGTATGAGGAGAAGCAAAGTAATCCATTGGATGAGCTAAGTCCTAGTGCACATGAATTTCAAGATCCTTATGCAATAGTTTTGGAGTCAGATAGAGAATCCATATTATTCAATCTGGGAAAATTTGGATCTACTTACAAGTTTTCATGGGAGTTGCATTGCGGTAGTTCTCTCTTCTTTCTCATAAACAAGCACTTGCGGAGAATTCAAAAAACAGCTAGAATGCTTACTTGGTTGCATTGGTTGTTTCATTTCACTTGATTAGGTGATGAATGAAACAGTTAGAGTAGGTTTTATTGAATAAGCTCCACTTCGAGTGTCTTTTCCAGTTTGTTAGTTGTGTTTTAGTATTGAGTCAGTTTCAAGTCGGTTTGTGTCTTTGAGTCATCAATATTCAGTCATGTATTTTAGATTGAGTTTTTCTTACTCCATGCCTAATGGATAAGGCTAATAGGTCTACGGTGTTCTTAGCACCTCCAAGGAGCTACCATCCCCATTGGAGCCAATGTTAGTGTCAGTCTTTTCATACTTCCATCAGGGATCAAAATCTGCTCTTTTGCATTTTCATAGTAGGAGTCCCATACTGTAACTTTTTCATCACTCCATTAGGTCATGGATCCACTGATGGTTGTTTTCTCTTCAGTTCCTCCCTCATAGACTATACTTGCTGATCTTCAATCTGCAGTCCATTTCATTAGGTCATAGGGTTTGGTTTCATTAGGTCTAGGGTTTCATTACCAAGGTCAAAAAACTGATTTTCAAATGTAAATAAAGGTCAACAAGGGCATGAGGATGATCAATAAGTCAAGCATCATGGCTTGGAAGTCATAGCCTACTGAAAATATTGTTTTTGTAACCTAATGTAATTTTCATCTCAAAAATCATGTTTTTGAGGTGAAAACAGAGTATTTTGAATTTGTTTATATTTCATTATGTAATTTTATGTCTTTCAAATGTAATAATTTCACCACCCTAAGCTGTTAACTCAAGTGTTCCAAAGATGCCAGACCATCAATAGATCAATTTTTCAAAGGAAATAGTCAAGTGAAAGGGTAAAGTTTCAAAGGGTTAAGTGCATGCCAAAGGGAGTTGTTTTTTCCTAAGGGTGTCCAAATCGTCATTTTCCACAAGCACTAAACCCTAATTTACTCACATAAGCTAGGGTTGGCCATGGAATCAGAGACATATGAGTATATGAAGCATAAGGGAGGTCATTTTAGCGAGTATGAGGCCATTCCAACTCATACACATCATGTCTCCATCATTTTTCAATAAGTCATTCCAAGGGACAAATCATTTGCCACACATAGGGTCGATTTTTCTTCAAACTATGTTCTAGATCAAACAGGGCAAAATTTGGAAAACATGAGAGTGGTTTTTGTCCAAAATAGGCCAAGGAAGAAAAACCTCCTTCAATTTTTACATAGGTGTCATGGTTTTAGAGAAATATAAAAATACAGTTGCCTCAGGAGAGTTGATGCACTTCTAGAGTGACCTTGGGAAAATCAATATTTTCCTAGCTGGAGTGCCCAAATGACTTGCTTGATGAGTCAAATGATAACAACTAAACACATAGAGCTTTCCAATGAGCCATCCTGAGTTCAATTTGGAGTTGAGAAAGACCTCCAAAAGTTGACTGAAACAACACTTTGTATTTTGGCAGCCTCATTTTGCACATTTTGACCAGTCTTGGGAGATTTGGCCTTTGAGAGGGAAAATGAGCTATAAATTAAAAAATTAAAGATTTTATGGAAATTAGACTCGACAAGCTTTCCAACAAGCTATCCCACGCCCAATTTGGACACCAGGAAGGCCTCCAAAAGTGGTCTGCAAAAAGGCACTGTGCTTCTAGGTGAAGGCACTACGCGTAGGGCAGTGAGCTTCAAAATCACCTCAGACACCAAAATTGCACAATTTTTTTTGTAATTTCCTCTTCTGCATGTAAGTTTCCCTACTCCACTTAATATTTAGCTTGCACAATGATTGTTTTAGACATTTCCTTCACACTTAGTATCAAACCCTAGTTTTCCCTTATAAAACCCTAACTGGTTTGTTTTCCCCATCACATATCACTAGAACTAAAATCCTTTTTATATCACTCCTTCTCCCCTCATCTATATTCCCTCATATATCCCTCATTTGAGAGACCCTCTCCCTCACCGTCATGATTCATAATTTACCCATAAGTTCCTAAATTCACTCAAAACTCATCCCTACAAACCCTAAAGCATCACACTCATTCTCATCTTCATTGTCTAAGATTCTACAACTAAAAAGTTGGTTAACATGGATAGAGGAGATTATGATTATTATGAGGAGAATACAGCAAGTGTCAGTTCAACATAGAGAAACATGAGAAGAAACCAAGGAGACAAAAATTGCTGAGGTGCAAGTATACTTGACATATCAAAGAGGTACAAGGAAATTGTTTGCAGCTGCTAGGCAAGTGTTTGCTCCATAGGATGTGGAAGGGACCTTTCCTTCTTCATCAGCCCATAGGAAAATTCTATCTCCACAGGATGTGGAAGGGGCTTTGCCTTCTTCATCGACACATCCGGTATAGGTACATCAGCTGAACAAAGGGAAGGAAAAGGTGCAGGAAGAAGACTTGGATGATGAGCAAGAAAGAGAGTTTGAGTTGGAAGAAAATGATGAACCTGAGTAGCTTGACACTGAGATTATTGATTTAGAAGCTCAGGAGAGCGAACTATCAAATACATCATCATTTAGGAGAAGGAATATCAGATACAAGCCTTGATAGAAAACCTAGAGAGAGCCAAGTTTGTCATCATATACTTGGAGCAGGAGAACAAACAATTGAGTGACAAGCAAGTCCTCATGGAGCTAGAAGTACTAAAAGAAAAGAGGTAAAGTGACAAAGAGGCTCATGTCACTTTGACTCCTATCAAGCAATAAATTGAAAAGGGTAGGGAGACTTGGCTTGAAAGAGTCAATCTACATCTTGAGGAGCTGATTAAGAAGGCCAACAGGGATAACAAAATGCTTAGACACATGGCATATCACTACATGACCCGCAATAAGATTTGCAATATGAGAATAAAAAATATGAAGGCTAGGTTAATAAGGGCTTTAGAAGGAAAAAAGGAGGAGGATATACTTAAGATGTTGGCTGAAGCCTCCTTGGCTAATCAAAGCACTTGATGGTGGTGGTTCATACTAGTTTTGGGCACTTTTTGACAAATGGCTTTGAAGCTCACTAGCCTACGCGTAGCGCCTTCATCTAGAAGCACCCGATGGAAAAATGGATTGAATTTTCAGATTCAGGGCATCAAGGACATGCACCCTAGCATTTTTCAAAATTTGTGGAGCAAAACTAGTCCACTAGAAGGTCCAAAAACACTCCAAAATTGACCTTTCTGCCAGTTTTTGGACACACAGAAGCCACCTAGGGAGAATCAACTTTTGAGGGGTCAAATTAGCTCCAAATTCAAAAATTCCAGGTGTGATGGAAATTAGACTTGAATACCTTTCCAATGAGCTATCCTGGGATCAATTTGGATGATGGTAAGGCCTCCACACTTGGATTGAAAGTGGCGCTATGCGTAGGACCAGTGGCACTGCGCGTAGGGAAATTTGGCTCAGGATGCCTATTTTGCCAATTTTCGACTATTTTCATTATTTATCTCTCATGGTGGATGATTCATTGATGTAATTAATGTCATGGCTTGTAAATATGATTGTCAAACACTTGTAGATGGTAGATTCATTAGATTAAAAGTGGTTTTGAGGGTAATGAATCGGTTTCCCCTCTTTTAGAGGCAAGTTGTTTGACTGCCTAGATTCCTGTTCCTTGTTTAGAAATGGTTGAAATAGCTCCTCTTCTCATAGTTTCGACCCCTGATGGTTAGGATGATTGATTTGAATGTCTATATCATGTATTCTCTTTATCATTTGAAAAGTTTGGATTCAGCTGGATGCTCATGTATTGAATATACATCATCTTGTAGCAGTTTGGCAGGAAATAAATAAAGTTGTAGCTATTTTTATGGGATCCATGTGTTATGGAATTTAGCATGAGTTTCTTCTTCTATTATTATGTTTTCATGTTTTTCATGTATGCCTCTCTCATGCAATTGCTTCTAATTGGATGTTTTCAAATCAGATAGGTGGGATCCATTAAGTGTTGATGCTCTGCCTTAGGAAAACACCAATATTTCTCGTCTTTTCTACTATTTAAGAAGGATTCATGACCTTCTCATGCCCTTCTTAGCTCCTCACCAGTCTAGAACTTCACCTCATCAAGCCTAAGGTGCTAAAGCGTATACCTACCTTGCCCCATAGAACACCCTGCAATTCTGACTTAGTTTCCCAGACCCAAATTGCCTAGCTCCTCCTGATCTGGAAAAACACCAACAAAACCTATCAAAACCTTTGAACTACTATACCGAGCATAAAATATTGTTCCTGATTCAGTCATCTTGACTGAGATACATAAGGAGAGAGCCCTCTCTTGACCTTGTAGGGCTAGCTACAAGGCTAACCTTGGTTTGTGGTTACCTTGGACGTTGCCTCCCTTTAGCCTGAGGTAAATCTAGGTGATAACAGATGTGAAGTTCACTTCCAAGTTTTGGAAGGAGTTATTTGCAGGTTTGGGCACATAGTTGGCCTTCAATACAACTTATCATCCACAGACAAATGGAAAGGCAGAGTGGTTTAACAAGATATTAGAGGAAATGTTGAGGATGTATGTGATGCATCAACAGAGGAAGTGGGAAGAGTATCTCCCTTTGGTAGAGTTCACATACAACAATGATTATCATGAGTCATTGAGGATGAGTCCTTTTGAGGCATTGTAAGGGCAGAGTTGTAACTCTCCCATCAGTTGGAGTGATCTGGATAGTAGGGTATTGATTGTTCCTGATATGTTGGAAGATATGGAACAAGAAATGCAGGTGATCAAGAAGAATATAAAGGTAGTACAGAATAGGCAAAAGAGTTATGTAGATAGGAACAGGTTGTTCAAGGAGTGCTAGGTTGGGGAATAGGTGTACTTGCACATCAAACTGAAGAAGAGCTCCCTGCGGATTGGATCATGCGTTAAGCTAGCAACATGGTTTTGTGGACCCTTCAGTATCATTGAGAGTATTGGGCCAGTAGCCTATCGACTTACACTGCCTTCGATAGTGAAAGTCATGATGTCCATGTGTCTTTGCTTAAGAAGTATGTTAAGGATGTTGATCATGTGATTGACTAGTCTGTATTGTAGGTGGAACTAGATGGAGAATTCCAATTGGAGCCTTAGTGTATATTGAAGAAAAATGTGCTCATGCTCCAGAACCAAGAAATCGAGAAAGTTAAAGTGCAATAGAATCACTTTGGGCCTGATGAAGCTACATGGGATATGGTGGAGTAGATGCGGGCTATGTATCCTTCCTTGTTTTTCAGTTGAGGCAAAGTAGCTTCGATATGGTGTTTAGTACATGTTTTGGTATATGATTTGATATATGTTTTGATATATATTTATGGTGATGTTGCTATATGTACATATGTTTATGGATGTAAATACTGCCATGAGCTATGTTATAAAGCTCCACCATGCCGTATGGGTGTTATGTCATTATGGTTATGTTTTCATCTTACTATGCTGCTATGTTATCGTGATGTTAGGATGTCATATGGGTTGGTACTCAGTAGGATGATCATTGTAAGTACCATAATGAGTCATGTTATAAAGCTCCACTATGTGGTATGTTATCATGTTGTCATGATGTTTTGTTTTGAGCAGGCATTTCATTGTAAATACTCCATCGAGTTGTATTATAAAGCTCCATGAAGAATATGTCTTCTTTCAGCAGGTTGCTAAGGTATATGTGTGTTTGAACACCGAGGACGGTGTCCCCAAGGGGGAGGGTTTTGTAATAGCCCTAGTGAAAATTACATGTAATAAAAGTTAAAAACAATAACCACGGTCAACAGGACGCTTATTCCAAGATGAATGTTGGGCAAGACATCCTAGGGGGTGTTCATTTGGTTGTTTATGGCTAAGGCTTTGGAAAGGAAAATGGAAATTTTGGCATAATTATTTATGAAACTAATGGAAATTAGGAGAAAAATGAGGTGAAAGGTCATAGGATGCATTAGAGGAGGAAAATGAAGGAAAATAATGGAAATGAAGAAAATAAAGGTCTCATTCATAAAAAGGCTTTCGAGGATCAGTTGGTAACCTTTTGTCAGTTGAGTTTTGGAGCTCTCTCATTATTCTCTTTCTCTCTCTCTCTCCCTCTCTCTCTCTCTCTCACTCTTGGACACTTAGAATTTATTGTAACATTTTGGCAATGGAGCAAGAAAGGACAAGAAGGCAAGAGGAAGCAAATATAAAGTAGGGAAAGGTAGGATCAAGCAACTACAACAAGCTTCATTGTAGGTATCAAATTGCATGTGTATTTTCCTTGCTAGATTTGGCATGCATGGGATTGCATGTGCTTCTTTTCTACCATGGCGTTGTCGCTTCTAGAGACAACCTTGATTGCTTACAAGACTAGTGTCTGGGTAGATCTAAATTGGTGTGCCTCAAATGATTCTCAAGAAGGAGGAGACATCACCCGTATTCTATACATATATATCTGAGAGTTGGTTCTTTCATCCAAAGATACAAGCCATATATTTTAGATTTTCTACACACACATAGTTCCTAGAAATATAATAGAAGTGAAAGAAAAATGACAACTCAGGATATAGAGCTCAAAGCACCAAGAATTCTATATACAAAACAAAGAGTTTGAAACCATGAGATTTACTATAGCTACTGAGTTAGAGGAATATACAATGGACAGAAAAGGAGTTGAGTGATATGCTTCATGCAATACAGCTTGAAAATATGATTTCAAACCCTCACACAGGCATATTCATTAACACTTTAACGCAGGTGAATATGTAGACAAGTCTGAAATATCAGAGTACATATTATTGCATGAATTTGAAAGAGGAAAACATACAAGATGAATGAAATAGAGAAATAACACACTGTAATACTTCAGAGGAGGAATCACCACCAATCATGTAAATTTTGCAAGGCCTATGTGACTAAGTGATACAATTTTCACAAAAATAACATACTTTATTTCAAATTTCAAAACACTTTTTCAGTGCTGCGACCCCCTATTTATAAGAAGAGGGGGTGGTTTCAATCATGGTTTAATACATAAAATATTGGGCCGAGTTTTCAAATGTCAAGTCAGATTTCTCTCTTAGCCAGGGGAGGTTCTGCATCCCAAAAAAATTAAGAATAATAATAATGGCCTCACACAGGAAGGCACATCACAAAATCACGAACATGTGAGACATTAATGCAAAATCTCAGCGCCCTATCCCCATAATCACTTCTATTTCATGGATGCATTTAATTAATGACATATTCTCCTATGTTTCTCAGCTAACTCTCGTCATTCCATTTTAAAAAACATTTGGCGCTAACCTTGAGAACGGGTTACGAAGAGCCATTTCTAGAGGGTGTCCAGACTTGGTTTTGAATGCTCCCTTTACTAATTCACTGCTTCAGCTACCTCTGATACTGACTCTATCATTTATGCCATAAAAACCTTTTGAACATGATCAACGCCCTAATCTGGCCTCTGGAACAGGCGAAAGAGCACCTTTGGGTTTCCCCCTTAGCTTCACTTTATTATGTCCCCTTTTGTAGTGCTTCGCATATGACCAGGGGTTGGGACCAAGGGATTTGTGCTTCGGTTCTTAGACTCTCAATAGTTGCGTAGGGGGCCTTTTTATTTATATTGCAGAAGTCCCTCATCAGCCGATTTTCCAGACCCAAACTCTTTCTAAATCACAGCTTATAACTTATCGCATCTAGGGGAGGAGTCCCACATATCACAATCACACTTTGCCAATGTCTTAAACTTTTTCTTTCTTGATAGTGTGGGCCAATAGTCTAGAAGTGAGATCCTTATAGGTCACGATGTAATACTTTATCACGTCCGAGGGTTTCTTGCATATCGCAGTCGCTGGCTCCATTAGCTTTAACCTTTCCCCTTAACTGCTGTGATTATCGATTTGTAGGGTGACGTAATCACTGCCACGTGTCACTTTGTGAGTGGTGACACATGGCACCCAAAAATGGGCCCATGTCACCCTTGAAAACACTGAAACTGGGTGACATGTGTCCTCTACCATGTCATCAACCATACTGCCACATCACTGCTGACATCAACTGCCCTATCAGCTCTAAAGACCAATCACATGCCACGACGTGGCCTCTAGGAGGAGAGATAAAGTGGTAAACCCCACCCTGGTTTTGTCAGCCGTTTCCTTTGTAAACTTTTTTCTCGCCCCCCCGATGATGTTACACAAAAATCACAAATCGACGGCTTGCAGGTCTTGAAAGTTTTAGAATCTGCCAATATGCCAAATTGCGGCACTGCTGGATTTGCGGGATGCGATATGCGATATCGGTGTTTGGGACTTTGATATGTTGATAAACTTATTTGTGTGCCCTGGGATCCTGTCGATGGATAATTGTGATAAATGCTCCGCCCAGACCTGCCGACTGCCAATATGCAATATCGATAATCGACAGATCGCTATTTCTCGTTCCGTTAGTGCTCCATACTCGTCTGATCGCCGATATGTGATATGCGATGAGCCTCCTGGGTCCCGATTGCGATTTTCTCTCCATACTTAGCCATTTTCCTTAATCAGCTGGACTTTTCAGGGATAATCTTCTACAAGCTCTAACTTTTTATCTGGGAACCTTTTTTTGGAATTTTATGTACCACCATAAATTTTTTTCCGAGCATTATACAATAGCGAGGGTCTCATCAAGCTCTAATAACTTATGTGGCTTAGGAAATGGCTTCAAATTCACTGTTCTCATGCATCCTACACCATTGATCATTTACAAAGCAGTGAATGAGCAGTAAATGACAACACATGGCATGGGCATTTCTAGGTGTGACAATATTTCTAACGTAGCCTTGCCATTTCCTGATAGCTTTGATGAAATGGGTTCTCTTATTTAGTTTATGTGGGATGGATGGATTGGATTCGAAGCTGAGTGTGGTGGATATCTGAATTGAAAAACACATGGTCTAGTGGTCCTTGAACCAAACTAAGGATCACGAAGCTACTGACCTAGTAACCCCCGAACCAGATTGTGGGTTGTGGTAAAGCCATATTGTGTGCCTCAGTGGGCCTAGGAATCCTTGCCGGTGAATGGAGGGATATATGGTAAAGCCAAGAGGTTTATTTTTTCTCCGTTGAGCCTAGTGGTCCAAAGATGGGATGCACGGTAAATCCTAGAGATCATGTCTCAATGTAGGGCCTAGTGATCCCTAGATCAGGCTATGGATGCGTGGTAAAGCCTAAAAGACTAGAAGGAACTCAAATTCCTAATGGTGTAGAATGAGAAATCCAGTGGCATCCATGTTGATTGGTGTTTTTGGTGTGTTCTATGAGTTCCAAAGTCATGCTTGGAATATGACACATGGTTGATTTCCTGAAGAGTGACTTGGCTCAGCCAATCTATGGTCAGGTGGAACATGGTAGTCCCATCTTCGGTTCGTTCATTGAATTCATTAATGATAAATCCATTCCCTTTATTTTGATGTGTAAATTTATTGATGTATATGTGGATTTTGATGGCTGATATGTTTATGGTATTTTTGTTCCTATTATGTTGGTTATATGTATATTTTATGACAACAACTATGTAGGGCTCTCAGCATGTTTTTATGAATGGATAATGTGTCTATGACCTAATAGAGGATAATGAGAAATTGACATGAGGGAAAAATGGGTCATACGATTCTCAGATAAGTATGAGATCCCTACACTTAATGCTATTGTTTACACCTGTAGGTTACATTTTGATGATATGTTTGACGAAATGCTTGCCATGGATAGTAGGGGTATGATTATGGTTTTGTTCAGTTTATTTCCTTTGCATCATTGTTTCCCTGCATTTTTACTGATTCTATTCTATCATTCCATTCTGGGTAGTGGTCTGGGCTCTAGGCTTGAAAAATTGGCTTAAATCCTGGGGCCGTTGGCACAAAACTGGCAATTTTGGTCTCTAGTCACTGGCAGGCAAGCCTCTAAGAGAGACTTTAGGTTGCTGATCGCTCTCTTGCCCATAGCATGAGAGCGACAATGGCCTAAGAGATCTAGAACAATAGTGGGACCCAGGGATAGGCTGTTTGAGTGGTTGACATGTCTCTCGAGGGTTCTGTTGTTGATGTTGGATGACTGTGTGTCATGTTTTGTTGATTCCACTTCCTTAAGGTCACATAGGAGGTCGAATTTGATCATAGTAGCCTCTCGTCTCATGTTTACCTCGGTTGGCATGATTACTTGGGTGGATGTGGGAGGAGGGTGTTACAAGCAGGGTTGTAGTAGCATCTCAAAGTGGCATTGATTTGGTATGCCTTTGATACCAACATTAGGGCCTAATCTTCAAAAGTAGGGCCTAATCTTCAACCACCTTGAATAGTAATTCAATGACATGAGAAGCATATGATCAGTCACATAAATAAGCTAGAGTATGATGGATAGTTGGCATGAAGGGATTATAGCATGTAAATAGTCTTTAAGTTCAATTTCTTGTATATTGTAAAAGTAACATATTTATAAATATTTCCTTTTTCTCTATTTTCTTTTTAACCATGGTGAATTAGTATAGCTTTCAAACCATATATACCAATAATTTATGACTTAACAAGAGCTAAGACGTGTCACCCTAATAGAGTGGAATTTATTCCATGGCTAGCCTACTCTTCGAGCCTTATCACAATAGGTGAAACATATCCCTTGGAATTGAACCCAATTGGAGTGGAGAACAAATCGTTCGCTTGACCACTCGAGCTACTAATCTAGGACTTATTACAAATAGTTTTTTTCCTATTAAAGGCAATCCCAAGCTAAGGATCCTTGGAATTGATTCTCATTATACATGAGGATAATTTTTAGGAAAAGAATGCATTTTCATATGAAAGCCACATCCATTTAATGTTTACATTACATGTATACCTTTTATGATCTATAAACTATCATGGATATTCCATTGGACAATTCATCACAACAAATCTGATAAAAAAAAAAGGAATCTATATTATGAAGGTTAAATTCCTTCACAGATTTGTTAACTACTGATTTTTTGTTTATGCATGAAAGAGATAAAACACATAAAGATAGAAACCAACAAATACAATCATACACCATTCGGAGTGAGCACAAAACTTTCCTCTAGGAAACAATAGCAAGAGAAAACCCAATTAGAAGGTGAGGCCACTCTCCTCTCTTTTCTAGTATGGAAATAATGCAAATACAAAGGAGAAGAAACTCTCTATGGAGTTACCTAAGACCTATAGGTTGCTAAGCTGCTATAGAACTGATGTAACCAAAATTGATCCCTTCAAACAAATTTCAATCTTTTGAAAATTTTGATCATTGTATCACATTATTCCTACAATTCTAGAATACCCCCTTGGGGAATTTTCACCATATCACAAAACTTGAATGAAATCTAGCTCATCGTCTTAAGTTATCCTTTACCCAGTAGGATTTTCTAGTTTAAAATATATCAAGTAATATTGATATGACTAGGGCAAAGGTAAAACCTAGTGTCCTCAAACCTTTTTCTTCTTAATTCATCATATATTTCATGCAACTCACTTCAACTTTATGTTATTAGCCTATCTCTCCTTTCTGTTTTAACATTATTACATATTTGAGCTTCCAGGGACAAAATTTCATAGATATTATAATATTATTATGTTTAATATTTCATCTCCTTTCAAGATCAACACCACATAAATTTATTAATTTCCTAAAGAGTATTAACGTACAACCATGCCCTTATTATATTATATTTAACGAAAATGAAATTGTTAATATAGTAATAAACTTTATTCATTAAAAATAGTGAAACATAAATGGTGTAACATTAAAAATGCTATAATTACACCTCAATGATGTTATAGTCATTGTTATCCTATGTTGTCAGAGGTTATTATTTGAAGATATGTGTCATTAATATTATTCTAAATAAATATCATATCTCACCTCATAATATGAGGATATGTTCTATAACATAAAAATATCTATTTATTTCCTACCATTTATTGATTAAACAACCCGGTTATTATCCAAACATATGTTTGGAGTCAAAGTTTGAAATATAATATAAAATTTATTAAAAGGCATTCAAAACCTAATAACTCAAAATAATGACTGGAGTGGCCAATGTTAAATATTATTCAAAACTGCAACAATAGAGTGATAAAGATATTAAATTAATGCAAAACATCATATATATTTCTTTGTCCAATGTCGTAAATATGATGCTTTATTATGTATCGTTACCCCCATTTTTATCCATGTGTAAAGTAACCTACTAAAAATAAAAATAGAAATAAACTCCAATGGTTTCGCTAACACTTAAAGTGGGTTTGAATTCCTTTCAAATGGGGCAAAATCACTCTAATTGGCCTGTGCCGTGCACATATAGAGTGGTATTACCTTTTTGCTCATGAAGTTTTGAAAACACACATGAAATCCATGATAGTTGTTCATCTCTAGGATTCTATGTCGTCATATCGAGGCTTCTCTTTAATATACCCTCCAACTATTTTTATATACAAGAATCTATTTACATTATATAAAGATGTATTAACCAATCATTATATAAAGATGTATTAACCAATCCGGGCATAAAAATTGGCATCAATGAATTACGATATCAGAGATTGTCCACGACATTATCATTTTCTAATATTTCCAACTATATATTTGTAGGCCACTACTTTTCGAGTAAGATAGTTTTTACTTACTAATGGATTAGCTAATTTGGTAGCAATAGATGAGAATTTATTGCTATTTTTCAAATCTCTCCTAATGCAAAGCATAACTACCATAAGATACGAATAATTTTAATTTAGATTTTTTTTCATTTCGTAGGAAAATTGTACAAAACAATAAATATATTTTGTTAAAACTTATTAACATTTATGATATACTTAATTTATTCTTTACAATAATTATGTATCTTTATTTTAATTACTTCCTTTGTATCTATACGTCTTAGCGCTAATTTAGGAAAACGCAAAACTATAATTTGAAGTAAATAAGATTTGGAGCATTAGTTATACATATCTCCACCAACTAATGCATAAATTTACGAAAACGCAAAACTATAATTTGAAGTAAATAAGATTTGGAGCATTAGTTATACATATCTCCACCAACTAATGCATAAATTACGAAAACGCAAAACTATAATTTGAAGTAAATAAGATTTGGAGCATTAGTTATACATATCTCCACCAACTAATGCATAAATTCACAAGCAAACTTGTAGTCCAAATGATAGTTTAGCGAGAGAATATTTTTATTGGATTAATTTAAAGATTGAAAAATTAAATTATCCTCAACATGTGTGCACAAAGGTTAATGCTGAAAATAAATGCGTAGTTCCCCCAAATAGTTAATGAAAGCGCCCAAATAAAGTGTTGTGCTATGTAAATAATAAATGTTCACCCTAGTAACACCTCACCGTGATAACAACAAAACACAAAGTCTAACCTATGATGCACCACCACCAAAGGATTATTACATCAAAATTCATCACCCAACCTTAAGAAATGTTAGATCACCATCAAATCATATATAATGGGAGGTAAATACTCTCGTGGAAACATTAACACAATATGAATGCACCTTATTACATTAACTTTAATTAGCTAAAGGTAAACAATTATCCATACAAGTATATGCATGTATAATTATCCTCTCATGCACTAATATAAGTTTTAAGAGATGGCACAAATTAATTTGATATGAGGTGATTTAATTATTAATAATATAATGACATAAATTTATAACCAAAATAAAATACATTTACTTGTTAAAGTGGTTCTTCCCATTTATTTGAAATTTATGGGGATAAATCAAGTATACCTTCAAAAACTTATTGTTTTTTGGCAAACCATAAGTAGTGACAAAGAATGTATACATCTATAAATATGTTTCAGTTAAATTTAATTTTATATTCAATATTGGGTAAAAATGAACTATTAATTTACAATGAAATACTATTACACAAAATTATTCAAGAATTATATATATAAATTTTATCTTTTTTTTTTTCTATATACAACAACATACCATATATAATTGTTATGACATACTATGTAATGACATATCATATATACATGTTATGTAACATGTAAATAATTAATTTAAAGCATCCCAAATATATGTACACAATGTTGACCAATTGGAGAAAGAAGATCCAATTTGAGTTATCCATAAGACACATATTTCATTAAATTTAGAACAATGGATTTAGGATTAAAAAAAAGATTCGAGTTTAATGATGTCTTTGTAATAATTTTTTTCCAATTTTAATGAGTGATAGAAAATCATATTTATCATTATATTATATTTATTAATATTTAATTAATTATTTGTTTAATATATAAATGTTACTCAAAATTACAAGAGATTGAATTAATGAAGGGGCATTTATTTCCACAAATATTGACAAGAATGTGCAAAGGGCAATTGTATGAATAAGGGCAATTGTATAAATAAGTATATATAATATTTACATAAAAGAAAAATATTTTACAACAAAAATGAAATAACGTTGTGCATGAAGAACGAATTTCCTTCAATATGACAAAGATAAAAAGTATGCAGAAGCTATATTTCCAATAACAAGTAAAATATCCCCAAGTGTCATATAATCGACACTATTCCCGATCAAAGATACATATTTATTATAAACATTGATTATTCATATAGCATTATGCACCAAGGATGTATAAAATAAAAAACAACTAACAAAAATAACAAATTAATTAAAAAATATTTGACGCAAAATAAATCTATTTGTAACCTTTTCAACCTAGAAAAAAGGTAATTTCTAAAATGAAATAATTAAAAATATTTCTTTAAATAAATACAATACATTTATGTAATGAGACTTAAAAAGCTAATTTTTGACAAAGTTAAAAGTAGACAACAAAAAACTAATAATAAATTTGATAACCAATTTGTTTGTTACAAAAATCCTTTTAATGATGATTATACTTTATCAGAGCTCATAGTCTAACATCTAAACATTAACCATAGAAATTTGATAGTTTTCGCATGACCACAGGAAGGTAGAACCCATTTAAAATATCTCTTTTAATTGTTCTTTGAAAACAATTATGCCAACAAAGGTCATAAACTAACTTCAGATAATAATAAAAGGGGCTAATGGAGATGAAAACAGTGATGGAGATCAAACAAGTGATGGCTGGATTATGATATGGTAGTAGAGTATTCAATGCTTAGGGCTAAGTGGGCATTGGAACACAACATAGTAGTGTGTTAGTTGATGGATTAGTTACTCTTTACATAAATTGATTCTTTATCTTTTTTGTTTCTAAATATTTATTATTTTTTGTGACTATAAGCCTAATAATCAAAATATTGTAGACTTGATTTCCTATTTCTATTATTGTTGTTTTAACTTTTAGCCAAGTATTAATTCAACATGGCACTTTTTGTCTACAGGGTTTTCTTGACTAATTATTCAGTTTCTGGGCTATAATTTATTTTATAGATTTTTAGCAGGTTTGGAGTTTACTATCACCTGCTTCCATGGTTATTTTATTTTTCTAGAATTTAAAAATTGTAAGGGTTTATATTTATTGCGATATCTATTGGGTGTAAAGAAGGTTTAATTGTTTCTTTCATACATTGAAGTCTGTTTACATATTCCTAGCATGCTTTCATCTATTAGAGAGGGGGTTAAAGACCGCCACCTTATGTAACCCTCTCAGTAAATTATTCTCATCACTAAAGGATACTTATGATATTATTTCGATAATTGAGACTCTCTTCTCACCATTCACTTAATTTAATGTGTTAGTGTGATGGGATAAGGGTTTCAATCAAAGGGAGTCTAGTCTATTGATATACTTAGAGTTGATTAATATCTCTAGCCCACTATATTAATTTAACATTAATTTATTATAATATTTAAATATAGCAATAAATGGTGTCCAATGAAGTTTTTCTAAGGTTACTTAGAGCAACTATCATTTTATTAGTTTGGGAGATTACCCCCTGGCCCAAGGGCCAATTTAGGACATAAAGTGGGGAGGATAATTTTTCCTCCAAAGATGCCTCGACACTATTCTCCTCCATATGATGATATCGAGGGTTACAACAAGAAAACTATCCCCCACTCCCAATTTTTCTTCTCTATTATGGAACAAGATACAATCAAATAGAATGGAACCCCTTTTCCACCTAGTGACCAAGTTTTAAGGGAGCTCGATAGCCAACTAGAGGCTAGGTTTGATTCTTTCAACTCTTAAACAAAGTTACAACCTTGAGCCTTTTATATTATTCTTAAAAGTATCCACATGGATATCCTGACAAGCATAAGTAAAAATGGATAATGTGGTATCTACTTATACCATGGTAGTCAAACTCGTAGGTCAACTTGCAGGAGACATAACTTTTGCATATGAACTCTAATTAACACAAATGTTACACTGTTAGAAAGGTATTTGAGTGTAAAAAAAGTCCTATAGTCCAATACATAAATGGGAGAGTTTTGACCCATAAAATGTCATTTAATACCCCAAAATGACTCTAGAAGGTTTCAGACCCCAATTATACAAACTGGGACTCATCGGTAAAAATGACCTTGCAAGTTGTTTCCCCTAATTTTTCCACTTTGAAAGCATCAAGATAAAGGATAAACAATATAATGATCTAATCTAGATAATTTTATTATCAAAATCCTCATATGCATCTAGGTTTCAGACCCCAATTATACAAACTGGGACTCATCGGTAAAAATGACCTTGCAAGTTGTTTCCCCTAATTTTTCCACTTTGAAAGCATCAAGATAAAGGATAAACAATATAATGATCTAATCTAGATAATTTTATTATCAAAATCCTCATATGCATGTAGATGCATATGAGGTATACTTTTATTAAGAATTCAAAGACATAATTTCACAATTGATGCTTACATAATATAGTTGTAATACACTTGGCTTGATCCCTAAATTGTAAATATATATGTACATATAATACTTATGCTAGTGAGGCAGGTTATGTTGGGGCCTAAATGCTTGTGTGTATAATTTTTTGGGCCTACGAGCTAGTGTGCATATGTGCCTTGAGGCCCAAGTGCTTATGTGGTTTGGTTGTAGAGCATGTGTGCTAAAATACCAATGAGCTGAGCAATGTAATTATGTTAATACACTCATTATTAAAAATAAAACCGTAATTATAGGCCAGAGAATGAAAAGAGTATTGGGGTTGGGGGGGGGGGGGGGATAAGACTCTATGAAGGTGAAAGGTGAGGGGGCTAGAGGTGTTAGCAAGGGTGTTAAGCCAAAAAAATATTATTCTATTTTTAGTCTAAGTTATAAAAGTTGCGTAAAGTGGGCTAATATATATTAATAAAAAACAAGTAAGTGGGATTATTTTAAAATACATTATAATATAATCCTCTAAACCATATAGAGGTTTTATCCTAAGTTTTAAATAAAGAAAATGGGTCGCATGGGGGATATGTCAAAGGGAACCATGCCTACAAATATGTCTTTCCACCATTCAATATAAATTCTACCAATGTGACTATTTTGCTTGCTTTGAGGAGAGGAAAATGGCATCTGGCTATTATACAATGAAGATCATGAGAGGGCATATGGATATTATACCATGAGGATCCTGGGTGGGTTTGGGTATGAGTGCACTTCTCCTTGGGTTTCCTTAAGAAAGGATATAACCATTGACGAACATGTAGATATAGGTATCCATGGGTGGTGCCTAAAGGGTCACTAGACACCCCTAAGAGTAGTTAGAGCTCTTGGAGCCACAAGGCCCTGAGACATCCTGAGTGGCTTTTGTTGGAGCCTTAAAAGGGTAGGAGAACAACTTAAGGGACTGTAAAGGAAAAAAAGACGGTGCAATACCTTGGGTTGTGAAAAATGATTGGGAAGGAGGGATTGTAGTTTGGAGTGTTGTTGGGGATTCATGCTTAGGCATTGGCCATGTTTAGTACTCTGTTGGGCCATAATTGGATTTATATGATCCTTTTTCCTAGATGAGTCATACACTAGCTCAAGGATGACCCACTACCGACAGAGATCAAGTAGTGGATTCTACGACTAGAAGGAATGTCTAGGGTTTGTAGTGATTAGTGCTTCTTATCAAATAAGTGTTCATATTATGTTTTTCACTACTTTATACTATGCTCATTCTTGTATATGTATATTATGTGCGGTTTATATGTGTTTTATACATCTGAAATTGCTTGATAAAACATGATATAATTTGTATGGTTTCATAGTATAGTTGTATTTTTGGTGAATTCAAATATAAATCAAAGAATTTCCTAGTACCTTGACATTTGTTGAAAAAATGCAACAAGAAAATCTTAATTTAATGTTTTCCTTGAATTAAATTAGGAATTAGTAATTCTAATTATCGTAGCAACTTGTAGCAGTTAACTAAATTAATTTGACTTAGTTGACTTAGTTAATTCGAATTGGGAGTATATATAAAGTTATGTAAAGTGGTTCCTATATTTTAGGGGCCCAAGTTGAGTTCTTTTGATTTGTAATTATTTAATTCAGTTTAACTGAGCTAAAATCAATTAAACTAGTTCCAAGTGATAGAGGAATTAGTGGGAGATCCAATAATGGGGTGTAACCAACACTGCTCAACCAATAAACAGAATATTTACTCATAATTAACTCATGCATGTTAGATCAGAGAAAGACCCATTTGAGATTAGAGTTTAGGGACAATGTACTATCAATTGTAAAATCATCTAAATTAAAACAATGGTGCATGCAATCAGAGGAAGGCCTATTGATGGATTGCGCATTTATGAATGAGGACTTTAGCAATTAAATATGGGCTAGTTCCCTAGGAAAATGCACAAGGAAATAAAAACTTATAAAACAACAAATTTGGCTAAGTATTGGTTGGAGCTTGTTTGTGAAGTAGTGAGACAGATTGAGATTGTGTAGAGATTACTCGAGCTTGAGAAAAACATTGTATTCTTCTCATATTTTCTAATTAATGCCATATACAGATAGCAGGGGATTTTAGCTGTGGCTTTCCCTAGAAAATTATTGTGTTATGTATGATTGAATTCTTTCTCTTTTATGCTTCGTGATTTCAATGATTGTTTATTATTTTCGCTCATGAGTAGAGTAGATTCAAGTCAATTGTTTTAGCATATTAAAATCTGAATTTTGAATCTACAAGGAATTTCTACATGGTATCAGAGACGAAATCACTATAGAAGAGGAGAATACGAGTTTGTCTTTTGTAGGAGAAATCAAATTTGTAGTATCATACTTTAGAGACAACAAGATGTTGTTCTATGGATTGAGACTTAAATATGCCCTTGAGGGTAGTTCGAACTATATTTCTTGGAAGGACATGATGGAGGCAATGTTGGAAGACAACGAGATTAAGGAATTCATAGAAAATGATGTTCCTAAAGCTAGCTAATGGTCAGGATCTGGAAGAGTGGAGAAAGTGTGTGGCAAAGGAAAGAAGTATTATCCTAGAAGGGGTTCGAGATCATATGGTCTGGAACCTCCATGGTAAGGAAACTCCATTTACAATGTGGAAGGACTTGACGACCTATTTCAAAACAACAGTGACCACAGGAAGCTAGCACTGAAGGACAATCTTAGAAAGATAAATATGGCGAAGAGTGACACAATACCAAAGCACTTGACCAAGTTCACCCAATGTGAGGATGAGCTTAGATGTGTTGTGGTCCAACTTGGTATAAGAAGAGATTCAGTGGAACACCGGGGATGGATCCTCATCAAAGAATGATGATGAGGAGAACTGTGCCTTAGCTAGAAAGGTGAAGAAAGGGAAGGGGAAGTCATCCCATTCCAAATTAGATTCCAGTCAGGGTGGTAACAAGAATGACATGTCGAAGCTTAAATGATTTCACTATCACGAGTTGAGACACTATGCCAAAAAGTGTCCGCACAAGGCTGGTAAGAAGCCCTCAGGAGGGTCAAGTGTGCACCTGGCCCGCTTATAGCTAAGTTGGAACCTCTCCTCATAATCATCTAAGGACTCATCATTTCCCATGGTCATCCGAAAGATTTCTCCCTTGGTTTCCTTAGACCTACAATAATCCTTGTACTTGGTATTGAAAGCTTGCTGCATCTGAGCCCAAGTGGTGATACTATTCCCAGGTAAGCCCATGAACTAGCGTAATGCTGCATCCTTAAGAGTTGAAGGGAAGAGTTTCAGCTTTTGCTCATCTTCAGTATAGTCATAGGTTCTACAAAGGACAACAAACTCAAATAGGAAGGTATCAGGATCTTTAGTAGTCAGTCAATGGAAGTGAGGTAAGGCGGAGGGGCTAATGTTCTTCATTTTCATCTCTCCATTGGTCTCTCGGATGGGGAAGGCACCTTATATTCTCTCATCTTCTCTTCTATTGTCATCCATAGCTTCAGAGGGAGTGGTCTCTAACTCTTCTTCTACTATAGGATCTTCGTATATCTCGGGAGGTTCACCTATAGGTTCTTCTGGATCACTGTCACCAAAGAAGAGAGAAGGGTGACTCAGTGATGTGGTGGGGGTGTTGGGTAGGAATTTGCCTGATTTATCTCGGTTCCTACGAGGCATGAAATGGAAAAGACTTTCTTTTTTTGATTGTTTTTGCTCTTTTTTCTTGGTACCTGCAAAACTGAAACAGATTGATCTACAACTAACTATAAAGATGCAGAATTAAACTGAAAGCAGGAAAGAACTAATCTACTTTTCTCAAATGAAATTGCAGGAATGGAAACACTAGTCTACGCTTGCAGAAATGAAAGGCTAATCTATGAAAGCAGGAAATGCTAATATGTGAAAGCAGGAAATGCTAATCTATGAAAGCAGGAAATGCTAATCTATGAAAGCAGGAAATGCTAATCTATGAAAGCAGGAAATGTCTATGCTACTTTTGCAGAATGGAAATGAAATAAACTACTTAGTAGAAGGCACGAGTAAGAAAATAGAAGAAAAGGAACAATTACTAATACTCTGACGCTTCCCCGGCAACGGCGCCAAAAATATGGTGGGCTCCAGTATTGTAGCAATAATGCTACAACTCCTGGGGCTTCCTATCTCTAATTTTATCAACCCGGTAGTTCGTACAAACTTGGAAGCGACGGTGCTGTATGCACAAGTACTAGCTCTTGTCGCAGCTGTCACTTGGTCAGCTGGCACAAGTCCGCTAGGGCTCAAGCCAACTTCTATATGCTCTCAGAAGAAGCTTTCTAAATGATGGACGAAGGCTATCTCAAGGGAAATTGATCTACTTTGCAAAAATGAACTAAAAGACAACCAAAGCATGGAAACCCTAGTAAACCCTAATCTGACTAGTTTAACCTCTATGGTGCAATAGTGAGAGTGTAAATGTCTACAAATTATGCCATTACTTCTAATGATGTGAAATGCATGAACTCAAACTACTTCTATGAAAAAGAACATTGTTTTTGTATTTTTGCTTAAGTGGATGGAGTGATTATGAATTTGTTTCTTATTAGGGTTTGGCTGTGCAGAGGTGGTGCGAAGGGAAAGAAAGCTTGGGAAAGGTCAGGAGGGCTAGGAGAGGTCCCAGAGGGTCCCTAGCATTAGTCCACAGAGGTCTACAACGTTCGGATGCCCGACAACCAAGTTTGCAGGCTTCTACAGGATGTCTGCAAGGGATCCTACAGGAAACTAAGGAATTCTACAGGAAGTCTGCTACCTTCTACAGGATGTGCTGTAAGTGGAAGTTTTGTGTGATGGTGAAGTGATGGAGCGGTATGGTGGATAGGTAAGGTGGAGATGGAGCTTGTGATGACTCAGGGGCAGAGAAATAAGATGGAGAGAGAGTGCACGGAGTTGGTTGGTGGATAGAAGGATGGCAGCAATGAAAGGTCAAAAAATGAAGCTACGTGGGCAATGGAAGAGTTGGAAGGTGAACGAGCTGAACAGAGGTCGAGTAGGTGGATTTAGGCGTAGTTAAGAAGAAGAAGAAGGAAGTAGAATGATATGGAGCAGTGTAAATAAAACAAATTACTTATGTCTTGCACCAAAACGAGAATTCATTAACCAGTGCTACCTGTGCTATTAAACCAATGAACAACGATGTAAATCATGAAGAAAAGTCGTGCATGGAATTGTAATGACGAAGTATGGCTCAAGAGAAAAATGCATGGAAGGATCCACGATTAAAACGACTGTGTTGCAGCTTGCATAAAAGTAGAAAAGACTGCGTTTTTTTGGTGGTTGGTATAGACTGCACCCCAATCCCTAAACAGAGATGGCAGTGGAGGCACTAACAACCTTTTCTTGGAGCTCCAGTGAATTACAAACCTCCTATCCTAATCTAAGCAACTGAAAGTAAATTAACCATAAGCTAATCCTACTCAATCTTATTAAATAAATCAAATCAGCAGACTGTGTTCTTGAAATGCATATCAAAACAAAGAAACAAAGTGCTGGAAAGAAAGGTAAATAACACTACAAGAAGAGGAGATCTATTTCTCTCAGGTTGGACCCTAACCTGAGAGCTATAACTCCCTTAAAAGCTCAGAATTAGATCCAAATCTGCTTGCCTTTATTCATAATCAAAAGTCTAATGTCATGCCAAAACTGGCTTACAAAAACAAACACCGAGCTGTGCTCAGAAATTACAATATCGGTCCAAAAGTTCAAAAAGCTCCTAACAAAGGCTACAGCCTTCATATTTATACAAAATGAAGATCAAGCTGGCTTCCTCCATTCGTGGAGCTTGGCTGTCCAACTGAAAGTCAAACTTCTGTAAAACTGCTGATCCTGTAGAACGTGTTGGCTGCCTTTAAGCTCGGTGGGGAGAGCTGTTGGAGCTCGGAGTTAAGGTGAAAATCACGAGGAAGGTCATCAAGACTGTGGACAACCTCCCTATGAACCCGCAATGTCACCTTTGCTGTCTCCTTGTCTCCCTTTACGTGGTATTTTGCTCTCTTTAATGCCAAAAACTTGAAATCATCATGTATTAGTCACATAGATATAATGCCTGCCCTTCTTCCTACAAACAACATGAATATACTAAGAAATGAATGCATAAGTGGTAAAAGATGAATGGTTGAACAAGGTAAGTAGGCCAATATGAGCCCAAATTGTACCAAAAATTGGGGCTCATCAGTAACTGCCAGGGATCACAATGCATTTGCGATATTTACCAGTTTGGAACATACTGACGAATTGTTCGGGATTCATGCGGCTATTTAAAGAAGGTCAACAGAAGAAAATTGTTCATGCTGCTTTGAAAATTGTTCGTTTTCTGCTACATGAGGCCACTAGTGCTGGAATCTACGAGGTTCTCATTGGGCTCGCAGTTGGAGCGGTTTGATAGAAGTTTTTTGAGCAAATCAAATTGAGAGAGGATGGATCAAAATCACAGCAGCAATAATTTTTTTTTTTTAATGAAGTCAAAATTATTGCATGTAAATGGGCATACTATTGTAAGACCTGGTAAGGCATGTGTACCCCTCGGTGATCACCGGTAAGGTCTGGGTTAGACCTAGGTGATAGGGGGAATGTCGGGTTAACAATACCCCTAGTAAAAACTTTGAGGGGGGTAAAAGCTAGAGTGAGCGGGATTGTCTCACTTAGCAGGTTTGGCTGGAGTTAGTGAAAGAACCCCAAGTCAAGTTTAAGGGGGGAATTGTTAGGTAAACTTGACTCAGGATAGAGTCAAAGTTGACCAGGTTAAATAGTGATGGTTTTGGGGCACATGGTATTGTGCACCCATAGTATTCTGCCTGTGGTATTATATGTAATGGAGCTTATAAAAGGCTAGAAGAACTTCATTGTAATGCAAGACCTGGTGAGCGGTGAAGGCTCACTTGGTCGGTTTGGCCAGGGTTTTGGCAAATGCTAATAAGATCTTATTAGGTTGGGTTTTTCCCCGGATTTGGGGTTTTCCCAGATAAACATTTGTGTTTATGTGTTTATGGTTGTTGCTGGTTATTTTTATATTTATTCCTCTCAGTAATTATTTATTTTATGTAGTAAATTTCTTAACAAATGGGAGTGTGGAGAAGCACAAGGCTAGATTTGTGGCCAGAGGGTTCTCTCAGGTGGAGGGAATTGATTATGATGAGACCTTTTCTCCAGTAGCAAGGTGCCCATCAATCATATCTATTCTAGCACTGTCACTGTAGATGGGATGGAAGATACATCATATGGATGTGAATACAACATTCCTTAATGGTATGATTGAGGAATATGTGTATATTGAGTAGCTTGAAGGATTTGAAACCTTCAAAAAGAGTTTCATGTGTGTAGACTCAAGCGAGCGATGTATGGACTGAAACAAGAACCCCATGCTTGGTACAATAGGATTGACAACTATTTCACCAGGTTGGGATTCACCAAAAGTGAAGTAGATGTGAACCTTTACCATATTGTGGTTGAAGGTAAATTGTTGATTATAATATTATATGTTGATGTTTTGATTCTGATAGGTGATGAGAATCTGAGAAAATATTGCAAAGAGGATCTTGCAAGAGAGTTCGAGATGAAGGACCCGAGGCTCATGCATTACTTTCTTGGTATGGAAGCATGACAAGGAGATGAGGAATTGTTTGTCTCTCAGGGAAAGTATGCCAATGAGATACTAAAGAAGTTCCACATGGAGAGAAACAAACCCATGAAGACTCATCTAGTAGGTAACTGGAGGAAGGAGGATGCTACTTCAAGTGAAGTAGTGGAGTCTACTATTTATAGAAAACTTGCGGGTTCACTTATGTATTTGGTGAAGACACAATTGAACACGTGTTAATAGTTAACCATCTTAGTCAAGCCATGGTTAAGCCAACCAAACTTTATTGGAAGGGTCCTAAACATGTGTTGAGATACCTCAGAGGCACCACTTGGTTTGGGATTTGGTAAAGACAGACACAGGGAGTGAAGTTTCAAGCCTTCACAGATTCAAATTGGGTTGGGAGCCCATTCGATAGAAATAACACATTGGGGGAATCTTCGGTATTGGGTTAGCAACATTTTCTTGGTATAATAGGAAGCAAAGATTAGTTGCACTTAGTTATGCAGAAACATAGTACATGTCTTCTATTCAAGTAACTTGTGAGGCTATCTAGATGAGGAAGATCCTTGTTGGGTTACTTGGTTAGCAGATGGATCCTACAATGATTTACTGTGATAATGAGAGTTGTATCAAAATATGTGAGAATCTAGTTTTTCATGATCGGTCCAATCATATCGACATCAGGTATCACCATCTATGAGATTATGTGCAGTGGAGAATCATGTTGCTAGAGTACATTCCTACAAAGGAGTAGGATGCCGATATTTTAGAAAAGGAATTGTCAAGATGCAAATTTGAGTTTCACACAGGTAGGATCAAGGTAGCAGATAATACTTTTCTTGTTGAGAGGGAGTGTTGAAAAAATGCAACAAGAAAATCCTAATTTAATTTTGTCCTTGAAATAAATTAGGAATTAAATTGTAATTCTAATTCTCATAGCAACTTGCAGTAGTTAACTAAGTGAATTTGATTTATTTGACTCAGTGAATTCGAATTGGGAGTCTATCTAGAGTCATGTAGAGTGGTTCCTAAATTTAAGGGGCCCCGGTTGAGTTCTTTTGAGTTGTAATTATTTAGGTTAGTTTAGCTGAGTTAAAATCAGTTAAACTAGTTCCAACTAATGGAGGAATTAGTGGGAGATTCAGTAGTGGGGTGTAACCTCCAGTAGTGGGGTGTAACCAACACTTATCAACCAATAAACTGAAGATTCATTCATAATTAACTCGTGCATGTTAGATCAGAGAAAGACCCAATTGAGATTAGAGTTCAGGGACAATGTACTATCAATTGTAAAATCATCTAAATTAAACTGATGGTGCATGAAATCAAAGGAAGGCCTATTCATGAATTTCACAGTTGTGGATGAGAAATTTCCCAATTAAATACATGCTAATTCCCTAAGGAACTGAGCAAGTAAATAGGAGCTAGACAACATATTTGGCTAAGTATTGGCTGGATCTTGTTTGTGAAGCAGTGATATTGATTGAGATTACGCAGAGATTGCTCGATCTTGAGAAAAGCATTTTAACTGTGGATTTCCCCAGAAAATTATTATGTTATGTGTGATTGAATTCTTTCTCTTTTATGCTTCGTGATTTCATCGATCATTTATTGTTTCCGCTGATGAGTAGAGTATATTCAACTCAATTGTTTTAGCATATTACAATCTGCAGTTTGAATCTACAAGGAATTTCTACACCATCCTAGTAGGCATCAGAGCATTGGTTTAAACATCGGGCTTATATGGGCCAAAGATCGAGTTCAAAAGAATAAATAGTAAATAAAGACTATAAAGTATTTGATAAAATGACTCAATATAGTGTAGTTACTTGGACTATATTTATCGTAGGATATATCCAAATGGGAAGAGAGGAGAAAACCTTAGATTTTTTTTGGAAAATGTCGAAGCAACGTTTGGTTTTATGGATAGATGGTATCTCAAGTTTTGCTAAAATTTATCTTATTAGGGAAAACCCTTACGATGTTCTTCTTGATGAGGTGAACTAGAAGGAAACCAATCCAATTCACATCAACTAGTATTCTCAAGGATTATAACAGTTTAGCATCATTGGAATATGGATGCACACAAACTATTTGAGATAACCCAACATATTGCATTCTTTTGGAGTAGCATGATTTTAAAAATATGCACAAAATGGGCATGAGAATAAGATATGAAACCATTTAAGAGAATGCAAGAATCATGTAATGGGGTTATTGATTTTTCCTTATCAAGTGTTTTTAGGTTATGTGTTGAACTATATGTTCTTTGAAAAAGGAAGAAGATTCATACCCATGTGGTCAAACATGGTTTCTTGGATTGTTATGGTTTAAAGAAATAGGTTGAAGAAAGTTCCATATTGTTTTTCAAAATTTTAGATCAAAATGTAGTATCATGGCTTCCAATGCATACAAGGTATGTACAAAAGGGCAGGTTTGATGATTCTTGTGAATTATTTGATAAAAAATAGAAAGAGATGTTGTATTGTGGATTATGATGATCACTAGATATGTATAGATTAGGCATTACAATGATGCCTTAGAGCTCTTTGGATAAATTTAAGCATATTCCTTAAAGCCATAATCAAATTATGGTTTATTCCCAATTGGGGCCTATTTAATGAGGGTCAACAAGCCAAGTGTTTAATGAAGTGCATGATTGAAATGTTAATATTGGAAATCCATAATTATGGATTATGCCCACAATGGGCATTGTGAAGAGGAATTATTTTTTTTTGAGATGTTGCAAGTAGGCACAAAGCTTGATAGTATTAAATTTTCCATTGTTCGCAATGCATGTTATAGCCCGGTAAGATTAATGGAGGGAAAGGCAGTGCATGCTCAAATCTTCAAAATTATATTTTATGCACACATAACTATGGGAAATGCTCTTATTACACTTTATGTCAAATGTGGGTTCCTAAAAGATGCATCCTAGTCATTTGACCAAATGGTTAATAGGGATTTGTCTCAGGAGTTCCACGGTAGCTGGTTATTCACATTATGGGTGTATGGACCAAGGTTTTTTTGTTTTTTTTGTCAAATGCTAAATGAAGTTTATAAATTAGATTTGATTGTGTCAGTATGTGTTCTTTGTGCCTTACCAATTCATATGCCTTAAAATGATTATTGCAAGTCCATGCATACATGGAAAACCATCTTATTGATACTTATGGAAAATGTGACTATTGAGAATATGCCCAATAATTGTTTCATACAATGATATAAAAATAGGCAAGTGATATTAGAGGTCAATAGAAGAAATCCACATGATATTTTATGCAAATAAGAAAAAATGGCACATTGACACATAATATTCATTAATTTGAGATCCATATGTATAAGTTGTTTTGGCATGAGTGATGACCCTCAGTATTGCAGCAACAATTCTGCAACCTCCAAGGGTCTTAGCTTCAATTATTGTTATCAACCTATTTTTCTCCCTAGGGTTAGTACCTTTGAGTTGCTACAATATTGACCATTTTATTAAGCCTTTGAACACGCTTTGTCCTAGTTTTACTTCCCAGAAGCACGAAGGGAAGGCTATGAGTGCGGTTGGAACCTTCCAATCGCACACAACACCCATCTTCCATGCGATTGGAACCAAAATCATTTAGTTTTGTGTTTGTGGTTGGGAGTCTTATTCTAGATGCTTATGGTTCCTAGGAGATCAGTTCGACTCATCATCTTATTTGACGTATTCAAGCTGGATAAGACACATTATTGGAGAATATTCTTAACTTATCATCATCTTAGGTGTTTACATTCATCCTCCTGGGAGTATTCTTGATCCTATTTATACTGGGATATCCTAGATGGTTAGGCTAGAGAGAGAGAGCTAGAGAGACAATTATATTGAGATGTTGTTGCTATCTTGATTGAGTCCTTGAGAGACACTTTTTTCTTTGAGGCCATACTTTTCATCGTTGGAAGACTCTGCTGGAACTTGAATAGGAGATCCAAAGCTGATGGTAAAACATTGTATCTTTGGTTTATGATTAATATATATATATGTTCCCTTCTCTTCAATTCAATATTTGCAGCTATCTTTTCATGTCATTGTTTATTTCTTTGAACTAATGATCTTCTACGAAAGATTGATTGTCATGATTTTTGGTTTGTGCTTGTGTGTAGGCCTAGATCGATATAAAAAGAGCGAGATCTCCTGGTTGTAGTGAGAGGATTCTGCATCGAATTCATGAGCCTTCACCAATCTGTGAGGATGATAGGTGTTGGTTCAAACCCTATAGAATTAGGGAATGCATGATCTATTTCTTGTATGATCATATAGTTGGGAATTGTCTCTTGTATTAGTTTAGTCACTTATTTTTCTATCCGGTGATCCTAATCAAGGGATAGGATTACATAGCAACAACTCCTTGTGTGTGTAAAAATCCATAACAGAAGTGGTGCTCTCAATGAGAGCATTTGTCTCTTTTGCCCATTTTTGTTTAAAAATCTGATTTTTTTTGTACAATTATGGTTCTTGGTGTTCCTCTGATTTTTTCTAAGAATTAACAACTCTCTTTGGTGATTAATTTTTCTTATTTGTCCCTTGGATTCTTTTTATGCTTGTGCATTCATGAAAAAAATAGTTTTTCACCCAATCGCATGCACAAGCCGACTTACAGTGTGGCTAGAACTTTCGAGCTGATATTTTTAAGAAACATCTGTATAGTTGTAGCTGTTCCGAGCCAAGTTCATCCAGGCGGTTAGACCTGCAATCCTGAAACCCTAAAATACCCTTCAGAAGATTTATTTCTCAAATATGATTTGGTTTTCTCCTCCTGTCAAGAACCTAGATCTGTCATAGATTTGATTCTTTTTGGTCTATTTGCATTGGATTTGGGTGTTCTTTCTTGAAGGGGTCTCTTATTCCATTTTTTTTTCAATTTCTCTTTTTCTCTTTGGTTAAATTCTTGTTTCTTGGATCTCTTGTTACTTGCATTATTAGCTACCATATTCTTTTGATCTGAATCCATCTGGCTTATTTGATTCCTTTTTGGCTTAGATCTTTCAAGTTTCTCTAAAAGGTTTTGAGTTCTTAGTTGGGGTTGTTGACCCCCATATTTGGATATTGTTTTTCAGGTCCGTGTGGTTGATTTGGTGACAGATTTAGATCCATTTTTATTTTAGTTTCACACCCTTGTTTGGATATTTTTGGCCTTTGCCACTTTTTCTTGAGTGATTTCATTTTCTTATTGTTTTCTTATGATTGCAAGTGGTGGTGTTTTGATTTTGGTTGTGCAGTTTTCACCTAAGAATTTTATTTGGGTGTGTTTTATTCGTCTTTTATCTCTCCCACTTAACCTTTTCTAGGCCTTCCTATCTCTAGGCTTTGGTTTTGACCATTGTAGAACATTGACTCTTCTTGAGACATTGTATTACAACCCTAGCTTGTTAACATTGCCTTTCCATTTTCCACCTTTTGGATTTCTTGTTGATTGCTTGAGAGTGTTTGTTTGGATTTGGATTCCTAGTTCTTACTCTTTTTGAGTGCCTTGTGTTCTAGCTCGGGGACCTCTTTGGCCTTTTTTCGGTTTCTTATTTCTTGGTTTGTCTTTTGTGTCTGAATTTTTATAAATTTTGGATTTGCATTTAGTGATTAGTGATAGGTGCATTTGGTAGGAATTTGTGTGTTTAAAAAGTCTCTCACCTCCTGTAGTTAGCATTCATCGAATTGAAAGAAAAATTTGCATATAGCTGCATTAGGGTGTTACTAACAAGAGTCTATCACACCATATGAGTTTCATGCTACAACCTAACTACGTAAATAACAATCATTAAAATCAACGCGCTAATAAAATTCACAAGACTCGTATTTTCTTTTCACTAGTAGCACACCAACATTAGCTTAGGATAGGGTTTTCGAGATAGGCATGTGATTAAACTACTTCAAAACCGAAAAACCAACTTAGCAGCTTGTGGTAGGGAGTTAAATCCACTTGCAGTAGTGTGGTCTAGGAAGCCCTTCTAACATGAGGGTTAATCATGATGTCACACTTAGGATGGGCGAGGTGACATACCCCATTTCACTTATTTTCGGGTGGCGTAGATTACAAAATTTTCATGTATTACAAACAATGTTATTAGCATTTTTTGTAACACTTGGGGGCCACTTGGGAGGAAACTCTCGAGGGGGGTTCAAAGTTTGCTATCCTGCCCTTGTGAGTTTGGCTGATGACTATTCCCCTAGGACATGTTATTTTTAGTGGTGACTATAATGACCATTCTTTTAGGGATAATACACAGGTGTGGGGTTGGGCTTGTCTTCTATGTACCTGGGATGAATACTAGTCATACTCTCTCAGTACTCTCAGCGAGCACCCCACGACTAATAAGGGAACTTGGACTGAGTTTGCAACTAAAAGGGTAGGGAATCAGGTCACTAGTATAACTGTCCCATCGCTGGATTCTTTGTCTTTGGTTTGAGTGTGACTACCTTTTTAGGAATATTCTAGTGTGCTATCTTTGGTCTAGGTCTATAGTTTGGCCCTAATGGTGTATGTACTAACACGTTTTGTTTTATATTCATTTATTCACCCTCGATGAACCTAGTCACTGTAAGTCATGTCAAATTCAAGTTTTTCCTCCTGAATGAGGTGGACTTATCACTCTTTCTTGGAGAGTACCTATTGGTGTCCAAGACTTAAACCAACCCATAGTTGTGGACTATATACTTGATCCTCCTAATAGTGACTTAGTTTCCATCAAAACATTGGCAGATGACTCAAATTCTCCTACTAAAGGACCAAAATTTACTGTGGCTAAAACCTAATGGTTATACACCTACCTACACATGCGTTCCTTTTCTGAGATTACTAATGGAGGAGGTTAGTTCCTCTTTACCCTCTGCATCTGCAGTCTCAACTACCATGCCATCATTATCACCACTGAATGGGGCTAGACCTATGCCTACTTATCTCTCATGTCCTCTTGGGGCATTCCACTAGTCTTCTTTATGGTTCCTACAAATTTCCCTAGTGTTCCTATGCTTACTCCATCTATGCTGACTATGGCCATTAATCCTAGTCAGCCTGTAGTATTAAGGATTTTTACTACTAGCTTTGCTCAACCCACTATCCTTGTTCCTAAGATGGGTATGGTAACCTTGGTAAATGTGTGGGAAAGATCATCTGTTGATCCTAACCAGTTTGGGGGAAACCTTGCTTCTAATATATCTTAAGCTTGGTATAGTTCGTTGTTTGGATGGACACCACCCTCTAGTACTTTTCTTGGAGTGACTAGTTTCCCTAGGGGCAACCCTGCTGTTAACACTACCACACCTATGAGTCATCCTCCTTATGTTGGTTCTGTTACAAAAGGTGGTCCATATTTTCCTATCAGGTACAACCCTGTTAGTAGCTAGGCTTTTGGGGGTATTTTCCTCTCTAGGGGCACTTACACCCAAGGGAAAACTCCTTACACCATTCATGTTGGTTCGCATCATTTACATGTTGGCACAAATGTTTACCATGAAAAACAATATATTCCTCAGAATATGTATATGGGGGGACCTCATAGTTGGTCAAGAGGCTCTCTTGCCTATGACCCATTTAGTTAGCTTCATAATCCCTTTTTATCCTCTCTTGATTTAATGAAGTTAGTTAAGATGACAAATGACCCCATTCATCATGAGTCTTGGTGGCCACCTTTGCCTGCGAAATTACCTTTTGATATTCCCAAATTTGAAGGGAATCCTGGAGATAATGCATCAACTGACATCACCACTTATCATTTGTGGTGTTCATCAAACTCATTGGTGGATGATTCGATTAAATTGTGTCTGTTCCAATGTACCCTGACTAGAGATGCTACCAAATGGTACATCGAATTGGACACAACATCTTATAGTGTTTTTTCATCTTTGGCCCATACCTTCTTAACTCATTTTTAGTTATCAACGAGGTACAACATTGATTCTGACCTCTTGTCTAAATTTAAAAAAGATGATGCCACCTAATTTATGATAACATCCATGAGTGGCGATGTCGCAAGAGGTTAGTTCGAACCAAACTCCCTGATGATATTTTACATAAATGGTTCATTCAATCGTTACAACCTCAGATAACCAAGGATGTATCCATGTTCAGATCTATTATTTGGGAACAAGCCATCTTAGCTTCCCAACAACTAGATTTGAATTATTATCAGTCGGGCACACTTTATGAAGTACTTCTGAATGCTCCTCACGCTTCTATTGACCCACCTAAACAAACCCCATGACCACACATTGATGGTGTGATTGGTTCCATTTCTGATTCTGTGAGCCAACTTTTTGCCCTACTTGGGCAATTGAATTGTGACATCACAAGCCCCAACAAGTGTTCATAGCTATGCAAAAGAAGCCTCTTCTGAGTAGATGCTATTACGGTGAAGTCCACAACACCTAAGAACGACCAAAAACATGGTGGGAAGAAAAATAAAAAGAACAAAAAAAAACCAAAATTCTTAGGAGACTCAACCAAACCTACCTAATTAAGGAGGGGGTACACTTGAACGTCGTCGTAAGCTTACATTCCCTTGTTAGATTTGTCAGGGTGAACATTTAACACACGAGTTCCCTCATATGGATTAATTTCATAGGTTTCCTACACCACCACCTAATACCCAATAGGCTGTTGTTTTGAGTCATCCATTCCCTACAAAACCACACCAACAAATGGTTTCCCACACTCCTCCACCTCCACAAGGGGGAAATGAGGGGCCTTACTTCAATCCTGCTTCTAATATTACCATCCTTATGTGCCAAGAAAACATCAATATGACAATGTGAACTATGTCATATGATACTCCTGAGTTGAGTTCTTCTAAGGACTCAACCACCATGATTGCTTCCATTGGACCTCTCACGCTAGATAAGCCTATGGAGCCAATTTATCTTCCACCTAAGGCTGTCGTTCGTAAGACTACACACAACCCATCTGCATAGGTTGCTCAACATTATAGTATTTTTGAGGACTTAGCCCAAGCTCCCTATGCCATGTTTGCTTTGAAATTTTTGCAAAGTTGTCCTCAACAATGCAAAGCATTTTTATCTGTGATTGGTTAGGTGGATCCTGCTAACTAAAATCTCATCACATTCAATGTTGACAAGCCCGATGTTCGATTTTCCCACCAAATGGCGTTTCGGATTACTATGCGTATCTTTCACAGAGATGTTCATCATAATTTGATGGATGAAAGATCTCCAACCTATGTCATGTCAAAATGATGCTGGAAGGGTCTCAACTCTCTAACAATCACTAAGTCCACTACTACTCTACATGCATTTGATGGGCATAATTTCGTATGCAAGGGTATTCTTCCAAAGTTTACCATTGAGTTAGGGGGAAAATTACCTATGTTGATGTTGAAGTCATTGATGCTCTTTAGATTATAACCTGCTCCTTTCTCATAGTTGGTTATATGCTATGACCACGGTTGTATCATCTGTATTTTGTTCCCTTTGATTTCCTCACGAAGGTAGGATTGTTACCATTGACTAACTAGACTATTGTGTGTCATCGACCAAAATTACACTATGGGAACTTCAATCCCACTTGTCAGAAATCACCCTGGTTAGTATGAAAATGTTTGTACATGATTGTTTATTAACTCATATCTTGTCAAGGTATTTCCTTAATTACCCCTGCCCAACACTCCTTTATTGTTGAAAATGCAACAATAAAATCCTATTTTAATTTTGTCCTTGAATTAAATTGGGAATAAAATTGTATCTCCACATCTCATGACAACTTGTATAAGTTAAATAAGTTAATTTGACATAGTTGGCTCATTAAATTCGAGTTGAGGGTCTAACTTGAGTCATGTAGATTGTATCCTAAATTATAGGAGCCCTGGTTGAGTTTATTTTGAGTTGTAATTAATTATTTCAGTTTAACTAAGTTAAAGTCAATTAAACTAGTTCCAACTGTTGGAGGAATTGGTGGGAGGTCTAGTAGTGTGGTGTTTCCTTTAGTGTAGTGTGGTGCTGCCTGCAATGATCAACCAGTAAACTGATGATTCACTCATAAATAACTCATGCATGTTAGATTTGAGAGTTACCTAGTTGAGATTAGAGTTCAAGTACAATGTACTATAAATTGTATAATCATCCGAATTATACAGATGGTGCATGCAGTTAGAGGAAGGCCTATGAGGATTGCACAATTCCAATTGATGAATTTCCCTAATTAATAGGGGGCTGATTCCCAAGGAAACAACACAAGGAAAGGGGGACTTGGGAAAGAAAAAAATTGGTTAATTATTGGATTGGGATTGTCTAGGAATCTGTGAGATAGATAGAGATAGTGCAAAGGTTTCTCGGGCTTCTGAAAAGCATTGTAATCTTCTCATATTTTCTGAATAATGCAATATACAAATAACAAGAGTTTTTATCTGTGGTTTTCCCCAGGAAATCATTGTGTAATGTGTTGATTGAATTCTTTCTCTTGTACTCTTTGTGATTTCATGATTGTTTAATTATTTTCGTTGATGAGTAGAGTAGATTCAAGTCTATTGTTTTATCATATTACAATTAGAAGTTTGAATATACAAGGAATTTCTACATGGTATTAGAGCATAAATCACTCTAGAAGAGGAGAATATGAGTTTGTGTTTTATAGGTGAAATCAAATTTGTAGTATCATACTTCAGAGCCAGCATGATGTCGTTATACAGATTGAGACTTGAATATTCCCTTGAGGGTAGTTCAAACTATATTGCTTGGAAGGACATGATGGAGGCAGTGTTGGAAGACAACATGCTTAAGGAATTCATAGACAAATATATTCCTAAGCCTCCAGCAGCTGATGCTCAAGATCTGGCAGAGTGGAGAAAATGTGTTGCAAAGGCAAGAAGGATTATCCTGTAATGTCCCTTAATAATAAATAATAAATAATAAATAATAAATAATAATAATAATAATAAAAATATAATATAATATTAAAATACAAGAAAATAAATAATAATAAAAAAATAAAAAAATAGTAATAGTAAATAAATAATAAATAATAATAAAATAATAAATAACAATACTAAAGCTCTAAATAAATATAAAAATAAATAAAACAAGAAAGCAGTAAAAATTAGTAAAGCTATAAAAAAGTAAAAACAAAAGAAATAAAACAAGAAAGCAATAAAGTTGCATGTAGAGACATGGAGTGTGTGCATGTGGTTCCCATTCCAATGTTTGTTCTATTTAATAAATGGTGAGGAAGATGAGAGGCATTCCATCATTCCATGATTCCACCATCCATTCTCTTGGGAGAATAGTGTTGTGAGACAAAGGATACCCTGGCAGTAGTACGTTGATTGAGGGCTCGGGGGTGGCCAGTTGTAGCAAGATTTTGTGCAATTGAGCCTACGGTTGGGTGGAGAGTCGTCCCCAAAACTTTGTTGCAGTTAGTAGAATTCAACTAGTGTTCAACTAGAGTTCCACAGGTAAGTAGTCTCTCTTCACTCATACTTTTGAAATTTAATGCTAACATGTTGATTATAAATCGCTTGATTAATCTAATTAATTATGTATTGTTATTTCGGGGATGTTACATATGGTACCAGAGCAAGTTCAACTCTTAGGGCCTATAGAGATTTTAATGTAGAAAACTTCGATCTAAATTGCCCTTTCTTATGGTTTATTTTGGGCATTTGCTTTGGGATCTTTTATGATAAATTTGTTTTTGTTGTTGTTGTTGTGTGAATTGTCTGTTATTTGCTTTACGAGTCCTTTTTAACTTCCAGCTCTGTCAGACGGTCCTTAATTTTTAGTTTTAACTTCTGTGCTATAATTTGATTTTTGGGATTTCCATTTCTTTACTGTGCGAATTTTGTTGGATAGGTCTTCCAAAATGTATATTTTAGGGTTTTCTGCAATTTATTCCTTGAGGATATTGAAAATTTGTTTTTGTCGGATATTGTGGGGGCTTCTTCAAGCGGAAGTCTAAAGTAATGATGGATACACGCGTAAAATCTTTTATTTGAAGGGAATACGATAAATTATCTCTGTGCTGCATGTGTGCATGTTTTTTGGGACGCTGAGCTCTGCTAATAACTTCTATCGTGAATTGGCCTTTCTCTCATTATTAAAGTTATGTTTATTGTTTTAAATATTTTTTGGATCTGCTTGCACATAGTGAGCGAAGGGGGTATTTTTCACTATTGGTAATCGTTTTAATTCTAGCCATCACATAGGTAACCGTTATTACAAATCGAACTACGGGCCTTCAGTTTACCCAAGAATTTGATAGTTATTTGTGGAGAAAATAGTGTTTTATTGGTCAAGTGGTTTTTGTGTGGGCAAGTCCAACTATTAATTATCAAGAACCTTTATTGTAGATGAATCCGGAGTTCCCTGCAAGCAGAGTGAAAAATGGTCATTAATGGACCCAAACGCTAAAGTCTTGGGCTGTGCTCACTCTGTATCCCTCTTTCCCCCGAGACTGTGGGTGATGGGATCGCAGTGACTCTTACTCTGCAATAATTTTCCTAGCAATCGAAAGGAAACATTATTTAGTGCATGATTCGATCCACATTAGATGGCATTTTCCCTAAAATTTTTGAGCACTATTGATATGGTATACTGGAATGTTTTTGTGGAGGAACAATCTTTAATGCTGGTGTATTTTCTTAACTACTCACCACCGGTTCATTTTACAACACAATTTACATAGTGCTTAAAGTATTTGGATAATTGATGTTGACATTTGTAATATCATCACCATTTGAAGTGCTCTAAAATAGTGAAATATGTTACAATTCACAATGGTATAAACTCTGATATCTTATTACCTTTAGATGATTGTTGTTTATGTGGCAAAATTGATGACTCTGTCCACTTGCATCTATTCATTATTTTATGGTTTCAATCTGATCTAAAAACACACAGATAACATTCCTTGAATGCTGGTCATATTATTCACTATTTATTTGGGTTGGATTGCGGTTCTCATTGTCCTTTAGCGATAGCAGTTTGCTTGGCATTTATCTGGTCTATTATTGCAAGAACACAACTCTCTGAATATGATCTTCTAACGATGACAACAAATCCTTGATGATTAAGATGTGGTGAACTAATTAGGAGTGCTTACTTAGCTAAGACAAATACTTTTATGGAGCATCTAAATCATGTTTTATTGTTTAAACTTTATGATACATCTAAATCGTACACTATGATTTCAGTTTAGTTTAATTAACTGATATGATGTTGAGTATAATGTTACATGAGGTTTTGTGATTCAAGGTTAAATGCATATATTGGATAAAGTTGTCTAAGGAGAAATGGAAAGGAGAAACTTGCAAATTTTCTAATGATGATAACTAATGATAGCCCATGTGAGTATGGCCAACTTGGATCAGATGAAAAAAAAAAGAAGGGGTGCTAGATAGATACTTAAGGTGGTTGAGAGGAAGTGTCACAACAAGGGTAAGAAATCAATAAGAAGAGGCAACCTATTTTAATGGAAGAGTTTGGTATAATCATAACTTGGTACTCTAAAGGTATCACTATAAGGTCTATCTAAGGATGATGCACATAAAGAAGAAAATATTGGCAATCAACTAATGAAGTTGAATAATCATGGTAATAATGAAGGTCATTTTGAAGGAACCTCGAAGGTATGATGACATAGATTAAAGAAGTAAATCCGTAATAAAATTGATCAATTGGAGGAGATAAGTTGTGTGCATGACAACATCTATAATAGTTTTTCCCTCTAATGGGAGGGCCACATTGTAAAGTTTTCCATAGGTGACTAACTATATGCATGAATTATGGATAACAAGATGTATGATCAGGCAATTTTATTATGTTGATGTCTTAAAATAGGAAATGATAAGCAGATTACATTTGGTAGCCATCTTAATGAATTTATTTATAGGGTATTACCCAAGTTGGGGAATAGTAACAACATTTCCAAAGTGTATCAATGCTATGCTTCTAAGGGGGGAGGAAAAGAAATCACAGTGACTGGAGGTGAGAACTTAAAGTCGATTTAATAAAATATAATGAAGTTAAGAAGTTTCCATTTTTGAAGCTAGTAGACATGGAATATTAGGAAATTAAGACTCAGAGAAAAATAAAAATATATCTATGAATATCGGGTAGGAGGAAATGAAGGGATGTTCTATCAACAAGAAAGTTCTTTTAAGGGTATTGATGAGTGGACCAAGAAACATCATTGGTAATGGTCATGGTGACGATCTACATAGTTTAAAAGTGTGAAGATATGATGTTGAGAATTTTCATAATGACCAGTGATGGTAAACGAGGAAGATGTTTAAAGGTTTAAATGGTAAAAAAAATAATAGTTGAAGTATAGGAAAGAAATGTTGCTAGAAATTTTATAAGGATACCCTGAGAAGGATTGTGTACATATTGACAAAATAAGTGAGAGTCAATTAATAGAGGTTGTACTTCACTGATTTGCACTCATTGTTTCATGAGTATGACTTCATTTGCACTCATTGTTTCATGAGTAGGACTTCACATAGAGAAACTTATCAAGTTTTGTTCCCATAGCATTAAAAGAGGTTGTTTCCACAGAACACCACACATTTTTCATGGACAATGATGGTAGTAGTGTTTCCATTTGTTTCAAAATATAAAATAAAAATACTATTTAATGAGCAAGAATCTCTTGTCCAAATTGAAGAAGGGTGAATTTACGATAAAGCAATCAAATGGTATTGAGATAGGAACTTGACGAGATAAGAAAATATTTTTTGTGGATGAAAATGATAATTGTTAAGTGAAGTATGTATAAGTTAGCATGGATCAACAAACCCTCATGCAAGTAAATCAAGCACGATATAAAATTAAATCATGATGACCTAGTGTTTATATGCAATTGCATATAGCGATATTGGAATCGGTAAGCCAAAGGGTAAATGGATGTAAAACCAAGGGATTTTTAATTTTGAGATAGAGGATTTAAAAAAAAAAATGATTGTATAACTAGTAACATCTTAACAATGAATTTCACCAGAATTTCCTTGGGGAAGGAAGAATATATGACGAGAGATTAAGAATCAAGATGATGAGGCTCATGTGCAATTTAACGATGTACTTAGATGATTATACCTATGGTGTAAATGGTCAACTTCCTAGTTGAAAAAAGTGGAAATGATGATTGAAAAAGTAATTGGTATCTTGATGAAAACATAACACTAATAACACTGATGAGATAACATAGATCCTAGATGGATGTTGAATAATCTTAGTTCATAGTTGAATGTTTGTAAAGTAAATGAAATTGATTTTTCTGATGAATCACGATAAGAATGCCTATAGAGTATTATTCTATATTTGATAAGTATTGAGATGTTATCATATTGATGATGTTTCATGATATGATGGTATGAGGGTGATCATTCCCATGTGGTTCATATTTATATAGTTGTTACAATAGTGATGATGTATCCTTATGAGGATGATGATATGCATAGGCATTATGATGTTATGTCGAGGTATATTGACATATTCATTTACTAAGGGATGATAGGTATTTAATGTTGAATACTCATGATGGATATGATTTGCATAACGTGGCATAGGAATTATGATGCTATAATATGAGGTTTATTGACATGTGGTTCATTTATTATGTGAAGTCATGATATGTATTTGACGCAAATATGTTGATGTTATAACTTATGATGGTATTTCATGAGGTGAAGCATGTGATAGTTGCATACAAATTTATGACATGCATGAGCATGCAGTTCATTATTTTTCATAATGTTGCGATTAACAAGGATGAATGTTCTCATGATGACATGCAAGACTTGGCATGTGGATTATTTTCTATGATACTATGATGGTATAGCTAATGCATTGGTTGCATGTTGAGATGTGATGATTGACAGGACTCCACAAATGGGTCGAGAGGGCCAGTTTATTTGATGATCTCGTGCGAGCCCATACACACGAGGGAGAATAAGTAACACCATATGGGCCGGGGACAAACTCAATCAACACTACATATGCCAATGGTTCCTTTGTCTTGTGTAGCTCTTGATGGATAGCTCTTGAAGGGCTATGGGACCATCTTGAGGAGGCCGGGTGCTTGATGTTCTAGGCTAGGTGCCTGTTATTGGATTGGGATGCCAAAGTCTGGTGGGGGTGTAAGGACTTCGATGCCTAGGGTTGTGCACCTTAGTAGTTGTGGAGGGAGTGGGCCAGCCTTGCGAGATGCCCGGAGTCATTGAGTACTGTACCGGATGCCTGCCTTGGGGCAGATGAGGTCTGAGTTAGGCGCGAGCCTTGGGGCCAGCCTTGGACTATGATACAGACCGGGAGACTTATGCCTGGTTTCGAAAGTGGGAAAAAGGACAGAGATTCCTTGAGATTTCCTGGGTGTTGTGAAACTTTCGATGCCTGCTATTTATACTAGTTCAGCAGAGGGTGTAGGGCAAACATGAAGTAATAAATAACTAAATAAATAAAACATTAAATAATTCAACTTAACTTAGGGACGAAGTTCCTTAAAGTGGGGAAGTATGTAATTCCCTTAATAATAAATAATAAATAATAAATAATAAATAATAATAATAATAAAAATAATATAATATAATATTAAAATACAAGAAAATAAATAATAAACAATAAATAAAAAAATAGTAATAGTAAATAAATAATAATAAAATAATAAATAACAATACTAAAGCTCTAAATAAATATAAAAAGAAATAAAACAAGAAAGCAGTAAAAATCAGTAAAGCTATCAAAAAGTAAAAACAAAAGAAATAAAACAAGAAAGCAATAAAGTTGCATGTAGACACATGGAGTGTGTGCATGTGGTTCCCCTTCCAATGTTTGCTCTATTTAATAGATGGTGAGGAAGATGAGAGGCATTCCATCATTCCATGATTCCACCATCCATTCTCTTGGGAGAATAGTGTTGTGAGACAAAGGATACCCTGGCAGTAGTACGTTGATTGAGGGCTTGGGGTGGCCAGTTGTAGCAAGATTTTGTGCAATTGAGCCTACAGTTGGGTGGAGAGTCGTCCCCAAAACTTTGTTGCAATTAGCAGAATTCAACTAGTATTCAACTAGCGTTCCACAGGTAAGTAGTCTCTCTTCACTCATACTTTTGAAATTTAATGTTAACATGTTGATTATAAATTGCTTGATTAATCTAATTAATTACGTACTGTTATTTCGAGGATGTTACATATCCTATAAGGAGTTCGAGGTATATTGTCTTGAACCTCCATGGTAAGGAGACTCCATATGCAACGTGGAAGGCCTTGACAAACTTGTTTGAAAACAGTAGTGACCAAATGAAGCTGGCACTGAAGAACAAGCTTAGAAAAATCAAGATGGAGAAGGGCAAAACAATACCAAAGTACTTGACCAAATTCACCCAATGTCGTGATGAACTTGGAAGTGTCAGTGTTATAGTTATTGAAGATGATCTGGTTAGCCTAACAATTCCATTCCTTACCAAGAGTTGGCACAACTACCAGGACTCAGTAAATGGGAGGGAGAAGCTACTATAGTGGGAGCATTTGTGGTCCGACTTGGTGCAAGAAGAGATTCGACGTAACACCAGAGATGGATCCTCATCCAAGCTTGATGATGAGGAGAACTATGCCTTAGATATAAGGGCAAAGAAAGGGAAATAGAAGTCACCCCATTACAAATCAAATTCCAATCGGGCAGCAAAAAGAAGGACATGTCAAATATTAAATGTTTTCACTGTCACAAGTTGGGACACTATGCTACAAAGTGTTCACACAAGAAGGCCAATAAGATGCCATCAGGAGGAGTGATAGGTGAAGCTATTGCTTCATAATTTGAGTTGAATTTCACCCTCATCGCTTGAATGGTGACATCGGTGATGGGTAGTGTGTGGTGTCTGGATAGTGGAGCCTCATCCCATATAACTGCCGACATAGAATTCTTCAGTGACTTGGAGGAGAAGGACCTCCAGATGCACATCGAAATGGGAGATGAGGGGACGTATAGTGAGACTGACATCATTATTGTTATCTTTCAGAGGGAGTTTGGTTCTCCTCTCACATTAAAATATGTCATGTATGTTCTAAGTTTGAAGAAGAATTTTGTTTCAATTTCCATGTTGGAGGACCGTGGCTACGATGTGATATTTAGAAAATGAAGGCATTCCTTTGTCACATAGCCTCAAGATAAGTGAAGCAGAACGATGTTTGGCTAACCTCTACAAATTGGATGCATAAGATTGTGTTTCTTTGAGCACAAAAGCAGAGAAGGTGTAGAGCTAGACATTTGTGAGTTGTGGCATAGAATATTGGGTCACTTGCACCAAGAAGCTTCGAAGATCATGCGGAAAATTTCTACAGGCCTTCCCAAAGGTACACTAGAGTAGAGAGACACATGAAAAAGGTGTAAATTGGGGAAGTACACCAAATATTCCTTTCATGATAAAGAAATTCGAGCTCAAGCGGTCCTTGATTGAGTTCACTCAGACGTATGTGGACCGTTGTCGACAACATCCATGGCCAAGCACAAGTATTATGTAATATTTGTTGATGATTTTTATTGTAAGTGTTAGATTTTATTCATGTAGAAGAAAGATCAGATGTTCACTAAATTTTGTGAATTGAAAGCACTTTCCAAGAAAGATACTGGCATGAAAGTTAAAGCTCCCAGAAGTGATAACAATGGATAATATGTGTCGAATGAATTCAAGAACTTCTGTGCATCAGAAGGCATTTGACGGGAGTTAATATCACCCCATAACCCAAAAAAAAAAGGGGTGGCTAAAAGGAAGAACAAAAGTACTGTTGGAGTTGCATGGGCAATGTTACATGATCAGGGCCTACCGTTGCACTTGTGGGCTGAAGCATGCAACACAATTGTATATTTGCAGAATAGGAGTCCTCATTGGATTCTCAGGATGAGTACACCATAAGAAATTTTTTTAGGTAAGAAACTAGATGTGGCACACTTCAGGATCTTTGGTTCATCATTTTATTGTCAGTTACCAAGGATGCAAGGAAAAATATAGAACCGATAATTGAGTTGGGCATATTTGTGGAGTAAAATAATACACTTCACAACTATTAGTTGTACCTGCCATCCCATAGGATGACAATGGTTCATAGAGATGTGAAGTTCGATGAAGAGAAGGCCCTGAGATGTTCCCTTGAGAGGGAGCTTCAGTTGCATGGAGAAGGGGAGATATTAGCTCCAAAGGAAGAACATCAAGATGATGTGGGGCAACCACATGTAGAGGAGAAGAGAGTGGAAGCACCCCCTCATGTAGAGAGTTCCGGAGATGGAAGCAAGCACACCAGGGAGGATGAAATATTGAAGCATGATGCTAGAGAGAATGTAGGAGCACCGACATGACAACATAGGCATAGGAGGTCACTAGATCAGTACATTGGCTACATGGATATCATGAGTGAGAGTGTAGAGATTAAGCCATACTCATTCAAGGAAGCAATGCATAAACTAGTATGGGTAGATGCCATGATTGAGAAGTATGAATCCATTATAAGAAACAATGTTTGGGAAGTGGTCCCAAGACTAGCAGACAAGTCAGTGGTGAGTTCTAGATGGATTTACAAGGTAAAGCAAGCAACAGATGGGAATGTGGAGAAACACAAGGCTAGATTTATGGCCAAAGGGTTCTCTCAAGTGGAGGGAATTGATTATGAGGAGACATTTGCTCTAGTAGTAAGGTACTCTTCAATCAGATCTATTCTAGCACTTTCAGCACAAATGGGATGGAAGATACATCAGGTGGATGTGAATACAACATTCCTCAACAATGTGATTGAGGAAAAGGTGTACATTGAGCATCTGGAAGGATTTGAGACCTTCAATAGAGAGTCACATGTGTGCAGACTCAAGCAGTGTTGTATGGACTAAAACAAGCACCCCATGCTTGGTACACTAGGATTGACAATTATTTCACCAGGTTGGGCTTCACCAAAAGTGAAGTAGATTTGAACCTTTACCATATTGTGGTTGAAGGTAAATTGTTGATTATAGTATTATATTTTGATGAATTAATTATAATAGGTGATGAGAAGCCGATAAAATATTTCAAAGAGGATCTTGCAAGAGAATTTGAGATGAAGGACCTCGTGCTCATGCATTATTTCCTTGGTATGGAAGCATGACAAAGAGATGTGAAAACTTTTGTCTCAAGTTAGGGAAAGTATGCCAATGAGATACTGAAGAAGTTCCACATGGAGAGTAGGAAACCCATGGAGACTCCTTTAGCAGGAAATTGGAGGAAGGAAGATGCTACTTCGGGTGAAGTAGTGGAGGTTACTATTTACATGCAACTTGTGGGTTCACTTATGTATTTGTTGAATACATGACCAAAAATATGTTTTGTAGTTAACCAACTTAGTCAAGCAATGATTAAGCCAACTAAACTCTATTGGAATGAAACTAAACATGTGTTGAGATACCTTAGAGGCACCACTCAGTTTGGTCTTTGGTACAAATGGACAGAGGGAGTGAAGATGCAAGGCTTAATAGGTGTAGATTGGGCAGGATTCCATCTGACAGGAAGAGAACATCAGGGGGAATCTTCAGTATTTTGTCAACAATAGTTTCTTGGTACAACATGAAGCAGAAATCAGTTTCACTTAGTTCGACAGAAGCATAGTACATGGCTGCTAGTCAAGCAATTTGTGAGGCTATGTAGATGAGGAAGATCCTTGTTGTGTTATTTAGTCAGCAAAAGGATCCTACAATAATTTACTGTGACAAATAGAGTTGTATCAATCTCTATGAGAATCCAATTTTTCATGATTGATCCAAGCATATCGACATCTGGTATCACCATCTATGAGATTGTGTGCAGAGGAGAATCATGTTGCTGGAGTACACTTCTATAGAGGAACACGATGCTTATATTTTAACAAAGTCATTCTCAAGATGAAAATTTGAATTTGATCGAGGAAGGATCAAGGTAGCAGATAATCCCTTTATTGTTGAGAGGGAGTGTTGAAAATGCAACAAGAAAATCCTAATTTATTTTTTTTCCTTGAATTAAATTGGGAATAAAATTGTAATTCTAGATCTCATGACAACTTGTATTAGTTAACTAAGTTAATTTTATGTAGTTGGTTCAATTAATTCGATTTGAGGGTCTAAATTGAGTCATGTAGAGTGTCTCCTACATTATAGGAGCCCTGGTTAAGTTTATTTTTAGTTGTAATTAATTAATTCAGTTTAACTGATTTAAAGTCAGTTAAACTAGTTCCAACTTTTGGAGGAACTAATGGGAAGTATAGAAGTGTGGTGCTACCTGCACTGTAGTGTGGTGGCACCTGTAGTGATCAACCAGTAAATTGATGATTCACTCATAAATAAATCATGCATGTTAGATCTGAGTTACCCAGTTGAGATTGGAGTTTAGGGACAATGTACTATCAATTCTATAATCATCCGAATTGTGCAGGTGGTGAATGCAGTAAGAGGAAGGCCTATGAGGATTGTGCAATTCCAATTGAGGATTTTCCCTAATTAATAGGGGATAATTCCCAAGGAAACAATGCAAGGAAACAAGGACTTGTGCAAGCAGGAAATTGGTCAAGTATTGGCCTAGGCTTGTCTAGGAAGATGTGAGACAGATAGAGATAATGCAGAGGTTGCTCGAGTTTGAGAAAATAATTGTAATCTTCTAATATATTCTGACTAATGCAATATACATATAGTAGGGTTATTTAGCTATGGATTTCCCTAATAAATTGTTGGCATTATGGTGCATGTGTTGTCCTTGATGAAAACCCACTTGTAATAGAACAAGTATATGGTAACTAGATGAATCCACAAGGCGGTTCAGAGGTGATAGAGTGATGGAACAAAATAAAAAAATGATGGGACAAAGGTTTACAGATCAGAATCAAAAGTTTGATAAAGGTGAATATTTGAATATCTATACACGGGTTCGTTAAGGCCAAGTCATGTATACAAACAGGTACAAATAAGAAAATTCACCTACATGTTGGCACACTAATTTAAGAATACCAAGGGTCCTTACCATGGTATTAGCCCAAATATTGATCATAGTAACAGTTACTTGATCTCGTACAAGATTACCACCAACACTAGTGTAGTTTTGACTCAATGTATTGGCTAAGTCTCTAACAATATAAGGAGGTGAAGATCAAAGTTCTAAGTGTGCATGTGAAAGGGTTTTTGATAAATACTTCAATAAGAAGTATATTTGCATTGTAAGGGCCATAGTTGACACATATATCTGAAATAATTATGCATCGATGAATACAATGATGGATAAGGATTATGAGACCTGAAATGAATTTCCATTGTATGGTCTTCTCATGGATTGACTAGATCTAAGTATTGACGCATGTTTTTATCTCTGAATATTATGATCTGGGTCTTTTTGAATTTCTGAAGAGCAACGCAATTTTAGATCAAAAATTGTAGATTTGTACATAGGTTGGTCTCGGTTAAGTCGCATATACACACATGTTCGTTTCTAGAATGTGATGCCTTGGTTTATTGAAAACAAATATGAAGCATTTGATAAATTTAAAGTCTTAAAAGCATTAGTTGAAAATGAATTAGATCTAAAAATAAATTGTCTCAGATCTGATCGAGGAGGAGAATACATATCAGATGAATTCTTTGATTGTTGTGAACAACATGGCATAAAAGGACAATTTTCTATAGCTAGAACTCCTCAACAAAATGGCGTGGCAGAAAGAATGAATAGAACTATTCAACAAATGACTCGTGATATGCTTGATGAGTCTGGAACTCATGACACTTTCTGGGGTGAAGCTGCACATACCATAGTAAATATTCTCAACAAGACTCATGTTTGTGCGAATAGTGATAAAACTTTGTATGAACTTTGGTATGGTAAGCCTCCCACTGTAAAACATTTTAGAGTTTTTGGAAGAAAATGTTTCATAAAAAATAATGATGAAAAACTTGGTAAATTTGAAGCTAAATAAGATGAAGGAATACTTCTTGGTTACTCATCTAGAAGTAAAGGATACAAATGTTACAATAAGAGAATTTGGAAAATTGTTGAATGAATTGATGTTGTGATTGATGAAGCATGCACAAATCCCAAAAATGTAACATCAAAAAAGTGGATGATGATGATGAATGCTTTTCCACATCAAATCACAATGATATAGAAGAAGAAACTAATGAAGCAGCAGAAGAAGACACATTAGACAAAGAAAAGGATCCATCCAGGTACGTTCAAAAGAGTTGTCTAGAAACTAAAATTCTAGGAGAAAAGGAATCCGTGGTACAAAAAAGAAGAACCCTTGTAGGATCTCCTAGTTATATAGCTTTATTATCCACCATTGAACCACAAAATGTAAATCAAGCTAGTAAATATGAATGTTGGGTTAAGGCCATGGATGAATAACTTGATCAAATTGAAAATAATGATACTTGGGAATTGGTTCCAAGGCCTCATGATAAAAATGTTATTGGGACAAAATGGATATTCAAAAATAATTTGAATGAAAATGGAGAGTTCATTAGGAAAAAAGCTAGACTTGTTTGTACAGGTTATGATAAAAAAGAAGGTATAGACTTTGAAGAAACATTTGCACTAGTAGCTAGACTTGAAGCCATAAGGATGTTTCTTGCATTTTCAAGTTTTCAGCATTTCAAAGTTTATCAAATGGATGTAAATCTGCTTTCCTTAATGGAGATCTATAAGAAGAAGTATATATTGAACAAATAGAAGGATTCATTTTGGGGAATGATGAAAACCTTGTATGCAAACTCAAAAAGGCCTTATATGGGCTAAAAAAAGCTCTACGAGCATGGTATTATCATCTTGACAAATATCTTCGCCAACAAGGTTTCACAAAAGGATCCATAGACAACAACTTGTACACAAAAATTGAGGATGATAAAATGATAATTATTGTTGTTTATGTTGATGATATCATATTTGGCAATAATGAAGAATCTATAGGTCAAAACTTTGCTTCTATTATGCAACTAGAATTTGAAATGTCTTTACTTGGGGAACTAACCTATTTTCTTGGTATACAAGTGCAACAAGCAAAAGATGGCATCTTTCTATCACAAATAAAATATCTCAAGAAGATTATGAAGAAGTATGGAATGGAAGATTTCAAACCTGTATGTACTCCCATGATGATAGGATGTAGTCTAAGTTCTAATGATAATTCTCATGCAGTAAACCAACCAGAGTACAGGTCTATGATTGGAAGTATTCTTTATCTAATAGGTACCAAATCAGATATCATGCATGAAATTGGGATTGTTGGACATTTCCAAGCCAATCCAAAGGAATCACATCTTCAACCAGTAAAGGTCCTATTAAAATATTTCCAAGGAACCCAAGACTTTGGTCTATGGTATCCTAAAGATGCAGATCGTACCTTTGATGCATACACACATGTGGATTGGGCTGGAAATGTTGATGACCAAAAAAACACTAGTGGAGGTGCATTTTACATGGGGCCCTGATTGCTATCTTGGTTCAGCAAGAAACAAAGTTCCATTTCCCTATCTACATCGGAAGAAGAATATGTGGCTGTTGCATCTTGTTGCATACAACTTCTTTGGATGATGCAAACATTACAAGATATACAAATAAATTGTTCTCCACCAATCTCCATCCTATGTGATATTATAAGTGCTATTAGTATTTCAAAAAATCCTGTTATGTACTTCAAGACCAAGCATATTCGAATTAAGTATCACTTTCTTCGAGAACAAGTGCCTGAGAAAAAGGTTAAATTGGAGTATGTTCCCTCCAAAGAACAAGTTGCTAATATATTTACTAAACCTCTTCCCAGAGAAGCATTTGAATATCTTAGAAAAAAATGGGAGTTGTCTCTGCCTCATTTTGCTGTCAATCTAGTCTGCTCAGTCTATAGGTGAAAATTCAGAAGGTTTCTTTCTTTACATGGGTTTCATAAAGTATAGTCACATATATACACGAGCTCTTTGCAGACAATTGCGTATGTTTTTCTCTGACAGAAAAATAGTTGGACAGACTCAAGATCAGCCTCTGACATGCTACTGACAACTATGATTTGATTTTTCTTGGTCTGGTGTTGATGGGTATAGTCTGCTAATATGGTATTGAGTTATGTTTTTCTCATTGATATTTATCTGATTGATGAAGATGCTTTGATGAATGAGTTGTTGAAAATGAACATGTAGCACAGGTTTAGGGGGAGCATTAACCTTGCAGAATATAATGCATTGTTGGCATTATGGTTGCTGAATTATGCTACTATTAAGATCTTTTGGTCTCAGTTATTAATGTCATATATGTCATTTGATGTAAAGGTCATGTGGAGACCTATGATGTAATAATTGTCATATTCAGTCATGTATGGACTTTTGAGGTCATGTCAAATATGTAATCCCACTTGGTTGGGTGGTTAAGTCAAATATGTATCCCCACTTGGTTGGGTGATTGATGTAAGTATGAGTCCTTGGTGATAGGAAGGTCATACTCAGTTGAGTTATAGAGTCATGTTCTTCATTTGAAAATCTTTCTGAAGATTCAGCATGTGCTCAAGGGGAGCATGGACAATATAGTGCAAATCAGATCCAAAGGGGGAGATTTGGTCCACCCTTTGCCCTTGATGTCAAAGGGGGAGAGTATCTTGGTGTTTGAATAACAATTATTTGATGTATCTAATAGGTTTCTATAGGTTGAGGTGATCAACACCAACATGGTTGCCATCAAGTCCAAAGGGGGAGATTGTTGGCATTATGATGCATGTGTTGTCCTTGATGGCAACTCACTTGTAACAGAACAAGTATGTGGTAACTAGATGAAACCACAGGTCCGTTTAGAGGTGACAAAGTGATGGAACATAATAACATAATGATAGGACAAAGGTTTACAGATCAGAATAAGATGTTTGATAAAGGTGAATATTTGAGGATCTATATGCGGGTTTGTCAGGGCCAAGTTGCGTATACACGCAGATACAAAGAAGCAAAGTCATGTACATGATGGCACACTAGTTTAAGGATACCAAGGGTCCTTACCATGGTATTAGCCCACAATATTGAGCACAATAACGCTTACTTGATCCTGTCCAAGATTATCGCTGACATTAAAGTAATTTTGACTCATGGTATTGGCTAAGGCTATAACTATATAAGGAGGTGAATATCAAAGTGCTAAGTGTGAATGTGGAAGGATATTTGATGAATACTTCAATATGAAGTATATTTTCATTGTAAGGGCCATAGTTGGCACATCGATCTGAAATAATTATGCACCAATGAATACAATGATGGATCAGGATCATGAGACCTACAATGACTTTCCATTATATGATCTGCTCATGGATTGACTAGATCTAAGTATTGACACATGTTTTTATCTCTGAATATTATGATCTGGGTCTTTCTGAAGTTCTGAAGAGCTGTGCAATTTTAGGTCAAAATTTGTAGATTTGTACGCAGGCTGTTGGCATTATGATACATGTGTTGTCCTTGATGGCAATTCACTTATAACAAAATTCACAGGTCAGTTTAGAGGTGACATTAATGAATACAACATAATACTAGAATGAATCCATATGTGACATAATGCATGACAATTCAAAGGACTCAGTTCAGAAGAATGATAAAGTTGGAAATTCAAGAACTATACACAGGTTCTATTAAGCCAAGTCACGTATGCACGCGAGTTCAGTGAAGAAAATTAGCGTATGGAATTTTCACCATGGTATTCTAAATACCATGGTTTCTTAACATGGTATTGGCCCATAGTAATGAGCACGAAAAAGAATATTTATCCCATCAAAGAATACCATCCACATAACTATGGTTTGACCCAAGGTATTGAAAAAGTCTAAAAATATATAAGGAGGTGAAGATCAAAGTGTGAGTAAATGCAAGTGATGGAAATCTTATGAAAAGTTAGATCAAAAGAAAATATGCATGTTATGGGTTTTTAATGCTTTGATTGACCTAAACTAAGTATGCACTTGAGAGTTTGATGATGGATGAGATCCAATGGATCTGAAAAATTATGCATGAATGAGTACAATGATGGATCAAGATCACGAGACCTGAAATGAATTTTCATTGTATGATCTTCTGATGGTTAGATTAGATATATGTACTGACGCATGTTTTATCTTTTAATATTATGGTTTGGGTCTTTTTGAAGTTTTGAAGAGCTGCACAATTTTAGGTCAAAATTTGCAAATCTATATGCTGGTTGGTCTTGGGAAAAGTAAAAGTATACACACGGGTTGGCATCTACAAAGTAGCATATACAAAGTAAGGGTTTCTGTTCATAAATGAATGATCAATTTGATCAGTGCTGCTACTTCTCTGCTCTCTATCAATGATTTCCTCATGATTGATTTGGGTTAAATGATAATGTCTGAAGTAGATTTGATAGAATGATGAAGTTGAATGTGGTTACGAATAGTGTCAATATTACTTGCTGATTATGACTGAAGACCACGTTCAATTTTGTGATTGGTTTAGAGTGTTGCAGTAGATCTGAGTATGACTCTGTATTCCTTTCAGAGTTGCAATAGTCAAGTTTTCAGTTTTCACTATCTTAAGATTTGTACACGGGTTTCTCTCCTAAAAAGCATGTATGCACACAAGTTGCCTTAAGTGAAGTAGCGTGTACATTTTGGCAAGTGAATGATCAGGGTTGCAATTTATTCTGTGTGTTGATGCGACATTCTGAGTTCTATTCTGTGCACTGGTTGCAGTGATCCGACTGTTCCATTTGATTGGTTAAGTTTTGATTATGTATCAGTTGATTGGGTTTTTAGTGATTGATTCAGTTGTGTCAAAGAGTGATTGGTTGATTCAGAAAATGATGATTGAGTTTCAGTTATTGATGATTGGGTTTTAGTTACGTTAGAGATTGATGATTTGGGTTTCAATTATGTCAGAGATTGATGATTTGGGTTTTAGTTATGTCAAATATTGATGATTAGGTTTCAATGACTGATGATTTGGTTTCAGTGATTGATTGATTCATTTGTGTCAGAGATTGATGACTGTGTTATAGTGATGAGATGATATTGAGCTTAAGTGTTGATAATGGGTCCAGTCTGAAAATTTGATGAAATGTGGCCTACAAGTTATGATGTGTTGAAGTAGGTGGATCTAGTGTGAAAATTTATGAAACGTGGTCCATGGATGATGTTGAGGGTTGGAGCCTTCAATGAGGAAGTCGAAGCTTCCTGTCAGTAGTAGCTAGTGATCAGATCAGGGGGTTGGAGCTCCCTTCTAGTAGCAGCTGGAAAACGAGTGAAGGTTGTAGCCTTTTGCAGGTTGGTGCTTGCGTACTGGTACAAGTTTACGCTAGTACAAGAACCAGGGGGTTGGAGCTACCTTCTAGTAGGAGTTAGAGAACGAGCGAAGGTTATAGCCTTCTTCAGGTGGGTACCTGCGTACTAGTATAAGTCTAAACTAGTACAAGATTGTAAAAATCATTTTCTTTATATTAAAAGAAGACAAATACGATAACAACATATGGTTTTTTCCCACATTTGGTTTCCACCTTAAATCTTGGTGTTCATGTGTGTTTCTTATGTGTCATGGCTTATTTTGTTCTTACAACACATGATTACTATTTATCTAATGTTTAATAAGGTACTGATGCACTAGCTGAAGACAAACATATGATGAATTACCTAAAACATAAGTTTATTGGATGTACGCTAGTTGTCTTATGAACATTCGTGTACACATGTGGGTTCCTTTCAGTAAATTCGTGTATGGAAATCTGAATATGAAGTGAAAAAATTATTGATTTGAATATACTGATTCAACCCCCCCTCTCAGTATTTTTCCCAACTATTGGTATCAAAGAAGGTCCTTTGGCAGAAGCTTGATCGCTTGAAGGAGATTCGTTGAAACAATGGGAAAGAAGCAAAAGAAGAAAGCAACTCAAAATAAGAAGACATATAAAAGAAACAATGACAATGTTAGAGACGATTGACTATTAGGTGGAAGCAAATATTCGGATTTAGAATCACTTCAAAATGAAGATGAGCAAGCAAAAGAATTATTAGGTACTAATTTTTGGTCCTCTGGTGATACCTTTCTCTGTTCATACAATATTGAAGATAATGAATGTGACAGTGAAACACCTGAATTTTCTCTTATGGATGAAAATGAAAGAAATCTAATTGAAGTAGAAGTTAAAAGGCTCATAGATAAAATTAGAGAAGGACACGATCTATTTGATAAAAGGGAATGTACCTACAAAGAAGAGATTACCAGATTAGAAACTCAGTTGGAGGAAGGAAACAAAATAAGGAAGCAATACAAGAACAAGGAAGATCAATGTCAAAGGCTGCAGGATGAAGTGACATCATTGAGAAATCAAGTGAATGAAAACGATACAACCAAGGAACTTAAAGAAAGAACCAGTTACTTTGAAGGTCTTGAAGATGAGGTCGTCTCTCTAAAAGAAGATCTTTAGAAATCAAATAAGAAGAATGAGGAACTACTTCAAGCATTTCAAGAACAAGAAATTGAGGTTCTCAAATTAAAACAATAAGTGGAAGAAGGAAGAAAAGTTGAAGAAATCATGAAGAAGCAGTATCTAGAAAAGGAAAATCAATATCAGGTTGAGGTAAATATACTAAAAGGTAAATTAAAAGAAAAGGATAAAATTTTGAGATTTCAAGATAGTACTAATATTTTGGATAATATTCTTAGTAGTCAAAGGTCTCCTGCCATCAAATATGGTCTTGGTTTTCATGAAACTATATCTAGCTCACAAACTAAGGCAATGAATTGTAATGCAAAATCTGAAATGCTCAACAAGAAGATAAGAATTCAACCCCATCAATAACCAAGGAAAGAAAGTATTCAAAGAAAATCATTTACTCCTAACTATAGAAGTGCTAATAGATTCTTTCCACTGATCAATAATGTTGAATGTTCTATATGTCATAATATTGGACATGTTGTAGCTAGGTGCAGAAGTAGAATGTTTCAAACTAATAATCGTCTCACAGAAAGATCATTAGCTTCCAGGTACTTTAAAGGATATTGTTTTCTTGCAATGTGTTTGGGCACAAAGCCATTGATTGCTATAGAAGGAATATGAAACATATAAGATGTTATTCTTGCAACAAGTTTGGGCATGTAGCAAAGGAATGCAGGAACAAGTCTATGGATTTCCATAAACAATATGGTAAGCAACCAAATAAGAATATTTATATCATAAAATCTGAAAAAGATGAATCCATCAAGAAATAAGAAAAGGAAGATCAGATAAGGTGTGGTCTTTCTTTCTGCTCATTCGAAGACAAATATGACAGTGGATGTTCTCATCACATGACTAGAGATAAGAGTAAAATGGAGTCTTTGATGAAGAACCATCATGGTAATGATATTCTTGGAACTGATGTTTCAACAAAAGTTCTAGGAATAGGGACAGTGAGAACATATTCAGAGGGAACTGAAAGTATGAAATTTCAGTATTCCACTTTTCATATGTGGATCTTATGAAGACAAGTCATGTATATACGCGAGTTCGAAACTGCATAATTGTGTATATGTTGGTTTGATGAATAAACAATGGGGCAGACTAAAAAAGGGGTCGGATATGGTTCAATCAATGATCAATTTTCTTTTCTGTTTCGATGGTTGATGATTACAATTTGTTGATTGTATCTATAAATGCTTTTGGCTCTCATAAGTTATTGATGTCTTGATATATAACTGGTTGATGATGATGCCTTGATGATTCTTATTGATATATGAAATGATCAAATTTGACAATGAACAATTGGCACAGGTTCAGGGGGAGCATATGTTATGCTTCTAATAATGCATTGTTGGAATTATGTTTTCTTTAGAAGTCCTTGGTACATAATGATGCTGATCAATGGTGATTATGCTTATGTTGCTGAAGTATTTAAATGATGCATCATGCTATGCTGCAGTCATGGGTTGCCTATGATGAAATCATATATGATACTTATATTGCTTGAGCCACATAGTTGTTTTGATGCTTCTGATCAGATTTGTGGATGACTCTTTTGATGATGCATATAGTTATGTTTCTTAAATGGTGATCTTCATAAGTTCAAGGAGAAGAACAAAGCTTGAGTACACAACTTCATTATTTGATGAACATAGTTACCGATCAAATGAGAAAATGACCTAGTACTCGTTTTTTTGAGGTAGCAAAAAATCACCTTTTTTTTAGCATATTTTTGCTAATTTAAATTTTTTTATGTATCAAGTATGAACATTTTTTTTAAATGTTAGTGATTTTCATGCTGATTTTGAAAAGTGCTGATGCAACATCAACACATTTTTTTAGAGGGCTTATTTTGACACTTTATTTTTTTTTATGTATCAAGTGTGAACATTTTTTTTTTGTTAGGGATTTTCATCTTGATTTTGAAAAGTGTTGATGAGCATCAACCCTTTTTGTTTAAAGGGCTTAGTTTTTACACTTTAAATTTACTAATGAATTAAGTGTGGATATTTTTTTTAAATGTTCGTGATTTTCATGTTAGAAATAAAACATAAAAATAAAAATAAAAAAAATGACAAAAAAATCAAATAAAAAAATATATAAAAAACGAAAAACAAATAAAACAAAAAACCTATAAAAATGTAAGAAAAAACATAAAACATAAAATAAAACATAAATAATGACAAAAATAAAACTAATAAAAACATGTTAGTAATAAAACATAAAAATATATAAAAAAATAAAAAAACATAACAAAAATAAAAAAAACATAAAACATAAAAATAAAAATAAAAAAAAAAACATGACAAAAAAAACATAAAACATGTTAGTAATAAAACATAAAAAAAAAAAAAAAAAAAAAAAACAAGAAAAAAAATCAAATACAAAAAATATATAAAAAAGGAAAAAGAAAACAAAAAACTATAAAAATGTAAAAAAAAAAAAACCAAAATTTACTCGTTAAAAAAAAAAAATTGAATAAAAAAGAAAAAAAAAAGAAAAAATAAGTTAAGTTTTTTTTTTTTTTTTTTATATATATATATATATATATATATATATATATATATATATTCAAATAAAAAAAATAATTTAAAGAAAAACAAGTTGAACCACAAACATATATATATATATATATAATAAAAAAAAAAAAAAAAAAAAAAAAAAAAAAAAAAAAAAAAAAAACTTAAAATAATTAAAAAAATAAAAATAAAAAAAGAATTAATTAAAAAAAGAATTTAAAAAATATTGAAATAAACAAAATTAAAAATAAAAGAAAAATAAAAATAAAATTTAAGAATTATTTAAAAAAAAAAAAAAAAAAAAAAATTTCAAAAAAAATAAATTCAAAAAAAAAAAAAAAATTCAAAAAAAATAATTTCAAAACAAATTAAAAAAAAAAAAAAAAAAAAAACATTAAAAAAAACAATTAAAAAATATAATTAAAGAAAACATTAAAAATAAAATAAAAAAAAGTTTAAAAGAACAATTAAAAAAAACATAAAAAAGAATTAAAAAAAATCAATTAACCCTTCGCGCCCCCCCCCCCCTTGGCCCTCCTCTCTCCCCTCCTCGTCCCTGGCCCCTTCCCCTTGGCCCTCCACTCTCCCCTCCCTCACGTCCCTTCTCTCCCCACCCTCGCCCCTCTGCCCCCCCGGGAACCCCAACCAACGGCCATGAGGCCGCAGGCTGGGGGCCAGGGCAGGGAGGGGAGGGGGGTGAGTGGGGGACGGGGGGAGGAGAGTGGGGATGGGCGAGGGTGGTGAGGGAGGGAGTGGGGGAGAGGAGAGGGGAGGGGAGGGGTTGGGTGAGGGGAGGGAGGGGGAGCACTGAGGGTGGAGAGGGGTGAGGGAGGGAGGGGCGAGGTCAGGTGGGGGGAGGATCAGGTGGGGAGAGGGAGGGAGAGGGTCGAGGGTGGGATGGTGGGAGAGGGGAGAGGAGAGGCCCAAGGGTGGGTGGGGGGGACGGGGCGTTGAATTTTTTTTTGAATTTTATTTTTTGGTAATTATTTAGCATTTTTTTAGATGGTGATTTATTTTTTATTTTTAACTTAAAAATGTTTTTTTTTTTTTTTTTTTTTTTTTTTTTTAATTTATTTATTTTTAATTTAATTTTATTTTAAATTTATTTTTTCTTAAATTTATGTATATTTTAAATTTTTTTGTTTATTTTATTTATTTATTTAATTTTTTCATCTTTACAAGTTAATTCTGATTTTTTCTTTTTCTTTTTATTTATTTATTTATTTTTTGTCATGAATCGTCCCCTTGCCACCCCTGGTAGGTTAGGCCTTGGGATGGCCAGGGATTTTTTTTTTTTTTTAAGTTGTATTATATTATGTTGAGAGTTGCCACTATAAGATTATATGAGAATGTAATTGCCAATCTAAAAAGCAATGAGGGGTGGTCGAAAGATATTAAATGCAATATTGGAGTTAAACAAGGTTACCCCCTCTCCCCTACCCTATTTGGCATTTACATCGACAAGCTTGAAGGGTATTTAGAGGAAGCAGGTTGTGCTGGCACGATCTTAGCTGGGATAGTCATCATCCTTCTCCTCTATGCTCACAATATTGTTCTTCTCACAAGGTGCCCTTCTAATCTTGATAAGCAACTTAGGCTTCTTAAGGATTTCTGCTCTACCATGGGTATGACTTTTAACAATGACAAAACAAAAGTTATGATTATCAAATCCAAGAAGGACACTTATGCTAATTTTATGTATGAAATAATAACTTGGAGGAAGTGTATTCTTACAAGTACCTAGGAATTGATATTCATCACAACCTCAACTAGAACTATAGCATTGAGAAAAGGATTAACGGGGGTGGAAAGCTTATTTTGGTCTTGAAAATAATTGTAAAACGACAAACCTCGTAACGTGGGATAAAAGGAAGTTCATATTTGAAACTTTAGTCACTCCTATTATCTTATATGGAAGTGAGTTCTGGGGTTGCAACATCTCTAGAGAATCCTAGAGAGAGATTGAGCAAATCCAGAAACGTTTTATAATATATAAGCTGAAAATTAAAAGCGATACACCCAATCCTATTCTCCTTATAGAAGTATGTCTTTCCCTTATCGAGAGCCTAGCTATGACTAGGATTCTGTTGTACAAGCACAAACTCAATAACATAGGAGATCATAGACTTCCTAAGCTAGCTTTAAATTCCAACCAAAACCACCTAAGGCTCAAGTGGGGGTGGTATAAAGACACGAGGGCCTGGTTAAACCTTTGGGAGATCAACGAGAATGATGCATTGCAAAACATTAATAACATTAAAAATATTGTTACTTCTAAGTTCAAAGAAAAAATGTGGTGTGAGAAAGATTTAGCAGCTAAAAGAAAATTAAGTTATTATAAGAAGGTCATCAACCCCACCCTAGAAGATCAAAAGTATCTCTCTGTTTTAACTAGCTCAAAGAAGAAAATGAATATAGCAAAGATTAGAATGAACTATCATGAGCTCCATAGTGAAACAGGTCATTGGGCAGTTCCTAAAACACCATGGATGGAAAGGATCTACTATCTTTGTGAGAATATGAACATCGAGGATGAAAACCACTTCCTCTTAGAGTGCCTCGCGTACAACCACATTAGATCTCAGTTTGATAATATTTGTTGTAATACTAACCTTCCTAGCCTTTTACGATGTCAAAATTATAGTGAGCTCGGGAGACTTCTCTCCAAGATTTTTGAGCATAGGAATAAAATTCTTGAATCAAACTAAATAATTTGTTTCTTCAGGTACGATAGACCAAAGTTTGGTTTCAGTGGACGTTAACCATCATCATCATCATCATTTTTGTAATTTTTTTTACATGGTATGGTTAATTTTTTTACATTTTATAGTTTGTTTTTTTTTATGTCATTACTATATATTTTTTATATTTGATTTTTTTTTGTCATGTTTTTTTTTAATTTTTTATGTTTTATTACTTGTTATTATTTTTATTTTTTATTTTTTTCAATATTTGAATTTTTGTTTTCTTTTGTATTTTTGTATTTTTTTTTTTTTTTTTTTGGATATTTGAATTTTTGCATTTCTATATATTTTTTATATTTGATTTTTTTGTCATGTTTTTTTTATGTTTTATTACTTGTTATTATTTTTTATTTTATTTTTCAATATTTGAATTTTTGTTTTCTTGTGTATCTTTCATATATATATATATATATATATAGAGTCCGTGTCGATGCTTGTCTAGCAACACGATCCCATTATGTGCAATTTGATAGTTGATTTTAATTTTTTTTGTTATAATGAATCGGGTCTACCCCACAATGTGTTAATTTCATGGTTGGTCTTTAAGTTTTCATTACAATGGGTTGAGCTCACCTACACTACATGTCAATTTGATAGTTGATTCTTTTTTTTTTTTACAATGTATCGAGATGTCTTAGGCCAAGATTTCAAAATCTCTATACATTTAGCATTTAAAAAAATTACTCTTGGTATAATAACTCTTTCATTCATGTGTTCTTTTTTAAAGTTTTTTTAGTCATAAATTTTTTCCATAATGTCATGCTTGAAATATTTTGAAAATTTAAGATTATTTTGTAGTCATAATCTTTGGTTTTAATTCCATGGTAAAAAAATTGTCAATATTTTAATGTTTTTCTAAGTCATGATATTTTATCTTTAATGTTATGGTTGAAAACAATTATAAATATTTTTTCTTAGCACCATGCTTGAAAATTGTTGGAATTTAAAATTTTTTCAAAGAAGTGATATTTTAAATTTAATGTCATGGTTAAAAATCATTGGAATTTTAAGGCTTTTCAAAGACGTGATATTTTATCGTTAATGTCATGCTTGAAAATCATTGGAAATCTAAAGTTTTTCAGAGTCACAATATTTTATTTTTAATGTCATTATTAAAAAATGTTGAAAATGTACTATGAAAAAAATATGTTATTCTGGCATCAACACTTTTATTTTCAAGGTGTTTTTTGCACAAAACGAAATGAATTTTGTTGTTTTTTATTGTTATTTTTAAAAAATATTGAAAATTTACTCTGAAAAAAATGGTGATGCATAATCAACACTTTTTATTTTTGGGTTGTTTTTTCATTTTTTTTGGGGATTTTTGGGGTCAAGTACCTGTTTTGAGGTAATGGTTCCCGTTTGATCGGTAACTATGTTGATGATGATAAGTGTCACTCATTTCTATTATGATGCTGTCATCATGCCTTCAAAGATGCATAAATTTCATATGGTGCAGTTATGGATGAGGATTCCTATAGTTCTTGGTTCTCTCATGGTATATTATTTAAGGATTGTTGCTCTTGATGGTATCAAGAAAGTTTAAAAAATGAACTGTAAGCTAATGGTCTGCTTTTCTCATTGATGAAAAGTTAGATACATATTGCTATCTCTATGCTAGATACATGAATGATTAATTAAATTGCACATTGGTAAATAATGTTGGTTGGCCAAGAATGGTGTTATTGCAAGTTTCATGAAGACATAGAAGACATGGCTTACTTAGTCACATAATGATGATGATTTCTTACTTTATGATGATAGGTTTGATTCTCACATATGTTGATTATCATGGTTTATACTTATCAGATGTGGGATGTTGGAAAAATCCCTAGTGATGATACATGGTTGTTATAATAAGGGTTGTTGTGGAAAGATCATGAAGTTCTTGCTATGATGATGATGTTATGGTCATGGATGATGACTATGGTATGACGTGAATGATTTTGTATCACTGCTTGGAGATATGGCATATGCTTAGTTGATTCATGGAATGCTATGTTTTTGATAAACATAAGCCTTTTTCTACTAAGGAAAGGGAGCAAGTTGATCTTGATAAGATCAAGAGGATGAATTGATGTCTACATCTAACATACTTAGTCATAGGTTGATGATATTAAAGTTACATTATCTTACCTTGCGAATGGATGATGGGCATATACAAGTTGTTACTCTTAATGCTGCTGACAGATGTTTATGGTGCAGATCATATATGGTGTATGATAGTTGCTGATAACTATCATGATCTTGTTTAGGTCTTTGGTATTTTTTATAAATGTCATGTATATCATTTGATGTAAAGGTCATGTAAAGACCTATGATGTAATAATAGTCATATTTAGTCATATATGGACTTTTGAGATCATGTCAAATATGTAATCCCACTTGGTTAGGCGGTTGAGTCAAATATGTATCCCCATTTGGTTGGGAGATTGATGTAAGTATCGGTCCTTGGTGATAGGAAGGTCATAGTCATAGAGTCATATAATTCATTTTACATTCGTTAGAGATTTCAACATGTGCTCAGGGGGAGCAGTTTAGTAGTTCAGCTTATTCAACAGTTCAGATATGGAAGTATTCATTTAAAATTGGTTAGCCCTTTTCCCTTGATGTCAAATGGGGAGAGTAGCTTGGTGTTTGGAGAGTAGCTTGATGTTTTGAAAATCTTGGTGTTTGAATTGATGTTATTACAGGTTGTGGTGACCAAACACCAAATGGTTGCATCAAGTCCAAAGGGGGAGATTGTTGGCATTATGATACATGTGTTTTTCTTGATGGAAACTCACTTATAACAGAATTCACAAGTCAGTTCAGAGGTGATAGAATGAATACAATAGAATACTAGAATGAATCTAGATGTGACATAATGCATGATAGTTCAGAGGAATCAGTTCAGAAGAATGATAAAGTTGGAATTTCAAGAACTATACGCGGGTTTTGTTAAGCCAAGTAGCGTATGCACGGAAGTTGAGTGAAGAAAAGTAGCGTATGGATTTTTCATCATGGTATTTTAAATACCAAGGGTTCTTACCATGGTATTGGCCCATAGTAATCAATGCGATAAAGAATATTGATCCCATCACAGAATACCATCGACATAACGGTTTTGACCCGAGGTATTGAAAAAGGCTAAAACTATATAAGGAGGTGAAGATTAGAATGTGAGTAAGTGCGAGTGATGGATATATTATGAAAAGTTAGATCAAAAGAAAATATTAATGTTATGGGTTTTGGATGCTTTTCTTGATCTAAACTAAGTATGCACCTGAGAGTTTGATGATGGATGAGATCCAATAGATCTGAAATAATTATGTACGAATGAATACAATGATGTATCAAGATCACGAGACCTGAAATGAATCTTCATTGTATGATCTTCTCATGGATAGACTAGATCTATGTACTGACACATGTTTTATCTCTGAATATTATGATCCGAGTCTTTCTGAAGTTCTGAAGAGATGCACAATTTTAGGTCAAAATTTGAAGATCTATATGTTGGTTGGTCATGGGAAAAGCATGTATACACGCAGGTTGGCCTCTACAAAGTAGTGTATACAAAGTAAGGGTTGCTGTTCATAAATGACTGATCAATCTAATCAGTGTTGCTACTTCTCTCCTGTTATTCAACGATGTCCTCATGATTGATCTGGGATAAATGATCATGTCTGAAGTAGATATGATAGAATGATGAAGTCGAATGTGGTTATGAATAGTGTCAAGATTGCTTGCTAATTATGATTGAAGATCAGGTTCAGTTTTATGATTGGTTCAAAGTGTTTCAATAGATATGAGTATGACTCAATATTCCTTTCAAAATTGCAGTAGTCAAGTTTTCAGTTTTTAGTATCTTAAGATCTGTACGTGGGTTTCTCTCCTGAAAAGCGCGTATGCATGTGGGTTGCCTTAAGAGAAGTAGCGTATACATTTTTGCAAGTGAATGATCAGGGTTACAGTTGATTCTGTGTGTTGATGCAACATTCTGAGTTCTGTTATGTGCACTGGTTACAATGATCTGACTATTCCAGTTGATTGGTTAATTTTTGATTATGTATTAATTGATTGGGCTTTCAGTGATTGATTCAGTTATGTCAATGATTGATTTGTTGATTCAGAAATGATGATTGAGTTTCATTAATTGATGATTGGGTTTCATTTATGTTAGAGATTGATGATTTGGGTTTCAGTTATGTCAGAGATTGATGACTGGGTATCAGTGATTGATGATTTGGTTTCACTGATTGATTGATTGATTTGTGTCGGAGATTGATGACTGTGTTACAGTGATGAGTTGATATTGAGCTTAAGTGTTGATAATGGGTCCAGTCTGAAAATTTGATGAAACATGGCCTACAAGTTATGATGTGTTGAAGCAGGTGGATCCAGTGTGAAAATTTAAGAAATGTGGTCCATGGAGGATGCTAAGGGTTGGAGACTTCAATGAGGAAGTTGAAGCTTCTTGCCAGTAGTAACTAGTGATCATATCAGGGGGTTGGAGGTCCCTTCCAGTAACAACTAGAGAACGAGTGAATGTTTTAGCCTTCTGCAGGTTGGTGCCTCCGTACTAGTACAAGTTTACACCAATACAAGAATCAAGGGGTTGGAGTTGTCTTCCAGTAGGATCTGGAGAACGAGCGAAGGTTGTATCCTTCTGCAGGTGGGTTCCTGTGTACTGGTATAAGTCTGCACCAGTACAAAATTGTAAAAAGTGTTTTCATTATATTAAAAGAAGACAGAGATGACAACAACATGTGGTTTTTTCCCGCATTGGGTTTCAACCTTAAATCTTGGTGTTCATGTGTGTTTCTTATGTGTGATGGCTTATTTTGTTCTTACAACACATGATTACTATTTATCTAATGTTTAATAACATACTGATGCACTATCTAAAGACAAACATGTGATGAATTAACTGAAACATAGGTTTACTGGATGTAAGGTAGTTGTCTTAAGAATAATCACGTACACACATAGGTTATTTTCAATAAAGCGCATATATAAATCTGAATATGAAGTGAAAAAGTTATTGATTTGAAAATACTGATTCAACCCCCCTCTCAGTATTTTTCCCTGCACTGGTTGGTCTTGGTTAATTCGTGTATACACAGGGGTTCATTTCTTCAAAGTCACATACATAAAGGAAGGGTTCCTCTTAATAAATGATTGTTCATCCTGATCAATGCTATTGAATATTTGTTGTTTGTCAATGATGTCCTGATGTTGATCTGGGTTAAGTGATAATGTCTGTAGTAGAATTGATTGAATGATGAAGTTGAATTTGGTTACATGTTGATTGGTTGAAAATATTATTGATGTTGCTAACTGTGTGAGGTTTTTGTAAGCTAATAGAATATTTCAGAATAAATCTGGTCAACTCTGTGTCTGATTCAGAATTACAAATTTTTAGTATATTGAGATCTGTACGCAAGTTTCTCTACAGAAAAGCGTGTATACACACGGGTTGCCTTAAGTGAAGTAGCATATACATGTTGGCATATGAATGATCAGGGTTGCAGTTGATTATGTGTGTTGATGCAGTATTCTGAGTTCAGTTCTATGTTATGGTTATAGTGATCTCATTGTTACGTTTGAATTAAGTTGGAGTTTGATTCAATTGATCTACAAGTTGTGATGCATTGAAGCAGGTGGATCTAGTGTGAAAATTTATGAAACGTGGTCCACATATGTTGCTGAGGGTTGGAGCCTTCAGTGAGGAAGTTGAAGCTTCCTGCCAATAGTAGTTGGTAATCAGATCAGGGGGTTGGAGCTCCCTTCCAATAGGAGTTGGAGAACGACTCAAGGTTGTATCCTTTAGTAGGTGGGTTCTTGCGTACTAGCATGATTCTACACCAATACAAGAATGTAAGAAGTTTTTAATATTAATAAGTTTGAAGACTAAGATGACAACAATGGTGGTTTTCTCCCACATTGGGTTTCCACCTTAAATCTTGGTGTTTATGTGTGATACATTATTATGTTCTTACTGCACCTGCTTACTTCTTATCAAATGCCTGATAAATCTCTTACATTTTTTTTTAAGTTTAACGGATAAAGAATTAGCTATTCTACAAGTTTACTAAGAATATGCAAGTTTCTTTTACAACAATCATGTACATACACGAATTGGGTTTAGTAAAGTCGCGTGCATATTTCAGAAAAGAAAATTATTATTGTGAGTTTTTAAAATACTGATTCACCACTACCCCCCCCTCTTAGTATTTTTCCCAACATAAATCATTGTGTAATGTGTTGATTGGATTCTTTCTCTTGTATGCTTCCTCATTTCACAATCGTTTAATTGTTTCCGTTGATGAGTAGAGAAAACTCGAATATATTGTTTTAGAATATTACAATTAGAAGTTTGAATCTACAAGGAATTTCTATGTTCATCTACAGTTACACAAATCCATATGATCTCTTCTTGCACTTGTGGACGCCAAATCAATGATGATCCTTGGGTGGTGTCTCCTGATCTTATGGAAGTTGATCAAGCTAGTGATCACATATTGCCTTTAGTGGAAGAGATTACCTCTTTGGCCATCCCGTCCGTACCTCCTGACATTGGTTAGAAACTCCATCATAATATGGAATATGACCAATATCCTTTTCTCACACGAGCAATCACTCCACTTATTCTACATGAATATGTTGATGACAAACCCCCTCGGTTAGTTAACTTGGAGGTCATGGATCTACTCACTACTAATCGTAGGGATATTATGCCTCTTCTTACCTCTAGTCTCCATGATACAAAACAAGTAGAGCTTGGCAACATAAATATTGAAATGATTTAGGGAGCACCTCCTCATCCCTCCTTAGAAGTGCCATCCCTAGACTGAGTCAAGTCTTGGGATTCTACTACCGAACTTGCCAATGAATTTCCCATTTCATTACCACCTGTTGATGAGCACACTGTACCACCTTTATGCCTTGATCCTCCCTGATGCCCTTAGGTTACTTTCGATTGTGACTATGCTAGCATGGCCTCATGATGGCGAGCCATATGGTCCCTCACCCTCCATGAGTTCATGTATAGAAACCTTTAGCTTGTGCCTGACTATGGGCACACTTTAGCGTGAACTATTGGATTATGTTGTGCTTGTAAATGTTTTATATAGGTGTGGGTATGATAGGTTTCTTTCATTTCCTTTTTTATTTCCCATGGTTTTTGTGTGTGATTCATGTGTCTAGTATTGTTTTAACAAATGTCAATGCCCTCACTCCCTTACGTAGGCTTTGTAGATGGTGCAAGTTGTTACACTTGGAACATTGCTTCTACTACTTGGGTCATCTTCTCACCCACCGACGAGTTTGTGAGTTCAAGGGGTATTTGTTTTCACCAGGTTACAAACAATGTGGCAAAATATAGTGCTATTATTGAGCTATTAATGGAGGTTACCACTTAGTTGTTCAAATCGATCCCCAACTCGTAGTGTCTTAGCTCAACCATCTCTATTCTATAAGGAATCCTACCATTTTACATTACCTTTTGAGGGTACGTCTCTTCAAGCGATTATTTGATTACATTAATTATGTTCACGTTCCTTGAGAGAAAAATATATTGGCTGATTCGTTAGCTAATTATGTGTTAGATTGTCATTTGTTGCATCAAAGTTTTTAACCATGCACATGATAAGACAATTTAGATTGTAAAGTACACATCATTTTAAACAAACACACCATAGAATCAATCATTTTATTATAGCATAATATTGTTTTGGTACATAATTCAAAATATGGGCATCTGAGGCCCCGAACATAGTGTCGTACATATGCAATAACATCAAAAACAAAACCCTAGGTAAACCATTATCCATGCTCAATGGTGCTCATGGTAACATAACCTTGCATTCAGAATGCGTCGGAGGAGACCTTGATGATGAGATGAAGTTACTACCATTGTATGCCTCTTCAGGTGTCGAGGCGTCTCTGTGATGCTTCTTGGCAGAACCCCTAAAGTCAAACCCTTCACATTATGAGTGAAATATCACAAATCCTCATTCTCGTCCTCTCCCCTGTCTGCTGCATGTGCCACTTGAGATTGAGATGGTGGAGAATAACCCTCAGGGTTTGCTGGCACAAAATCTACATACCATATTCACAATATTTTAGTAACCCTGTACCCATATAAAAATAAATAAAAAATAAAAAAATCCAAAAATCCAAAAAAATCAAAAAACATTTTTTTTTACCTCTATCCTTATCCCACTGCATTCTGGGGGACAATACTAGATCTATATCTCCCTAGAAATCTACCCCATCATATGGGTAATCATCCACTATTAATGGTTTTTCTCCCAACCATTTGAAGTATTTCACCAGAAACCAATCTCAATTGTGCACACCCTCCTGCCTCATCATGAGGTTGCACCACCTCATCAACCGATGCTCTGTCGTCAGTAGATACACCTTGTATTCTACTAACATTGGCCTTATGACTAGGATATTCTCCAAGAATAATGACATTAGTAAACTCCCATAACCAAATTTCTTGATCCTCCCTCTCTTTATCTTGGTCAGCTGGTCTTTGATATTGGCCAGCATACCCTCACACCAATTGAATAAGGTGATATCCATACACCGAATCACCAACTCTAGATGTCGTTTGGTAACTGCATGGGATTTTTTATTCCCTACTACTCGAATAAAGGTGTATACTAAGGTATGCATTGTGATTTTCATGATGGTTTCTATCAAAATTTTGTCCTTATTCGATCGAGTGCCCTCTCTACAGAACCATTGTATATAGCCTTGCATTGTCTCTCAACTTGTGCTTCATACCCCAATCAACATAAGTGGAGCTCCCCACCTTGATAGACTTGTGAGGAAGTATATGTCATCGAAATATAGAGTAAATTAATCTGGCCCTACTATGAATTGTTGGGTATCTATATCCCACCAATGAATGATTTGTGAAAGTACAAAGGGTTGATTGGTCATGCTTGGAATAATGAAGAATTTCAGTAAACCATAATTCCTTAAAAAACATGGTTTTCACTATCAAATCTTAGAAAAATGAGATTTTGGAGAGAATGAACTATTTTTTTTTTCCCTAGCCACATTGTTGACACTTGAAAATTTTGGCTCTAGTCGAGCATGACACATTAGCAGTCATGCAACTAGAGCCTTCCAGTTGAAATTTCTCTATTTTTTGTGTGTGGTGGGACGATTTCATAACCCAATTTTTTTTCCCCTAAACAAACTATCACTGCCATGAGAAAACACACGTAAATTGACCACAAAGGACATGAAATTGACTTACATTGCTTGGGATGATCCTTTCTTTGCTACTCTTTCTCCTCCTTTCCCTTGGACCATAATTCTTGGGAATTCTCTTCTCCTATCTTCTCCAACTCACAATGAACAAACGAGGAGGTATGTGCTTCTTTTATAAAACTTTTTGGAATCCTATAGAATATTCCATATTTAATTTTAGTCTTGTGAGTTTTTTGCTTATAATCTTTTTCTAGTCTCTTTTTGTAGGAGTAGGAGGACTTGTTTTTTTATTATTTTTCTTTTCAAGGGTCCCATTTCCAACAATGGGCCTAAGGTACATCTCTCTTACTTGCATATAGGGGTAGGTCATTTTTACTGCCATCACTACACTTTTGATTGTCAGTGGCATATTTATGCCTTATGTATGACCTCGTCAAGTTGTGACTTTAGCCAATCTTCTTTATGCACATCGTGGCTTGGGGGTAGAGCTTACTTGACCATGGATTCCCTAGTATAACACCTTTTTCGGTCTTGGTGTCCATGTAGTCATTTTATTTTCTTTTCGGAATCCCTCCTTTTGACCCACCATGACCTATAATTTGAGCCTCATGTCATCTTCTTCATCATATTTTTGGCTATACCTCAAGATGATTCCACCATTTTCATCCCTTGTGATTGTCATGTTTTACTAGCCTATTTTTGTATGATGAGCCTTGGTTTCTTCATTCCATCGTCATCATCTGCTTGGACTACCATTCACTTTCACTTGGTATTTTACCCTTTATTGGAGGAACCACAATGATGAGTGGTCCTATTAATCAATTGCTTGACCTCTTCATATATGTTTTGTGCAAGTCCACCATGACCAAAACCAATTGCTACCCCTTATACCACTCGTTCCTCCAGGAGGAGTTTCATTTAATATCTTTTTCAGACTCCTTCATGCTTGCTAAAGTACTTGAAGGGTCGTTTATTCAGTATAAGTCTATTAAGTTTTCAGGATACCAAGGAAAATAGGAAGTACACGTGTTTAAACTTTTAGAGTCCTATTCATTTTACTTTAAAAAATATTGCATATGGACGTTAGGGTTTGTGGTTGATTCAATAATGAGTCTCAAATGAATCTTCATTTTATTTTACTATAAATTTCTCTATGGGATGTTTCAAATAGAAAAACTTTTATGAGGATGAGTCGAAATAACGAAATAAATGTGGTAAGAATGTAGCAAAAAAATTCTCAATTTGATTTTTCCTTGATTAAATAGAGAAAATTCAAATGTCCACATCAACAGACAACTTAGATGCAGTTAACTTGTATGACATGGTTTGTGTCACCTAGTTTACTCAGTAAATTTGTGTTCGAGAAGTTAGATTTAATTTAAGCATGTGTGATATCAATCAAGGTTAGTTATTTCAAGTTGTTTTCAGTTAAACTAGTTCCAACTATTGGAGGAACTAGTGGAAGGTTAGTTGTGCAGTGGGACTTCTTTCAAACTCAGGGATATCGCATAAATATATAAATAGATATGTAAAAAATTAAAATAAACCTATTTACAAAACTAATAAAATTTCATGCCAACCAAATACTACAATAGACTTTAAGTTATTAATGTTTGAATTCGACACATGACATGTACTAGGTGCAAGCACATGAAGACAATGTTTCTTGTAAAACACACTACATAATGAAACAATATGGTACAAATTAGAAAAGAGTCTAAATGCTTTTATTCACTATACAAAATGAACTTTTCATGATGGATTTAAGGTATCTATCAATGATGCATTGTTAAAACATGAACTTATATATGTGTGTGTGTGTGTGTTAATTATGCTATGTTAAATGTTATTATGTTGGGTCCCTATAATACTAGTGATTACCCCATTACTATTGTAGTTATACCCCTTATTAATATTGTTGTGCCCCTATTGCCCCCATATTATTATTACTGTGCCCCATAGAATCCCTCTATTGTTATTTTTGTGGCTTTATATTATTATTGTTAGGTCGGCTGGATTATATTGTGACTCCTTAGACTCCTATATATAGAAAGGAGGTTTTGTCATTTGAATCATCCAAGAATTGTTCATTTATGTAATGTAAAGGAGTTTTCCCCCTCGAAGAGGCTGAATTCTAAGGCGTTGATCTATCTTTTCTATCTTTTCTTGAGCTGGTTTCATAAAATTTGGTATCATAGCTTTGGATTCTAGGGTTTCGCTGCTCCAAACAGGTCATCGTGGCATTTTCGCTATAAATGTTTTTCTGTGACATTTCAGAAGTTGCAAAAAAAAACCATTTGAGAAGAAATCACGCTGAACCTCGGGTCTGAATTTCAGAGCTTTTCGCGCTATATTTGCGAAGATATGATCTGAGGAAGTTGGTCTTTTTGTAGATTCCTGAATTATATTCCAAATAGGTGACCTGGGGAAAATCGTCATAACTCTCTCTGGGGATCGGATTGAAATGTCGTAAGAAGGTACAGAAAGAGAACGAACTGTAGTTTCTTGTATGCATTTTTCAGATCCAAAGATCGAAATAGTGACTCATGGCACGTCGTACAAGTTCGCTTTACTGAACTAGTTTATAATCAAGTCACTGTGGGAGATTTCGCATAACTCTTCCTTGGAGAATCCAATTTGGGTCAGACTTGTGGCATTGGAAAGAGGACACAGAAGGCTACTACAAATCACAATTTCAAAACTGGAGGATCTAAATTTACAGAGATACATCAGATTCAATATCAGGCTTCTACAAAGTGAAAAAAGGTGTGTAGTTTTTTTTTAAATTTTTGCGTAAGCTTGGTTTGAAGGAATTCAAAGGGCATAGTAAAGCATTATTATCGGTAACTAATGCCCCGAAGAAATAAAATGCAAACACCTAGTAAGGAACCTGAAAGCTCTAGCATGACTCATGAAGAAGAGGAAGAAATGCTGCATGATATATCAAAATTACAAGAACAAGTGCAACAAATGTCACGCTCACAAAAGCTAACAGAAGCTAAGATAAATGGCGTGGAATCTAAGATAAATGGCATGGAATCTAAGATAAAGGGAATGGAAGCTAAGATGGATGATTCGAAGACAGATTTGAAGAGAGACATGGCAGATTCGAAGACAGACATGGCAGATTTGAAGACAGATTTGACAAATTTTCTACAAGAAATACTTACTAATGGTGAAAAGGTTGTAAAGGAAACTCATGATGTGAACAAAAGAAATGTTAATCATGATTCCATAGACTCTAATGTTGGATCGAAGACCCACCATATTCCAAAAATCAATATGAGGAAGTTTGATGGTAAGGATCCCGCCACATGGATATTACAGATGGAGCAATTCTTCGATCTCAATAATGTGCAAAACACACAAAAGGTACGTATGGCAACTTTATATTTGGAACCAAATCAGTTTGTATGGTATCAATGGCTTTGCTCTCATAAATAATTTACCACTTGGGCAATTTTTACGGAAGAATTGATAGCACATTATGAGGATACAAAAAGCAACACTTTTTTTAGCCAATTGATAAGTCTCAAACAAAAGGGTTCAATAATGGAGCACATTGAGGAATTCCAAAAATTGAACATAAGGGTAAAAGATATTCCAGAGGAGCATAGGATTGATGTGTTCATAGTGTCTTTAAAGGATAATATCCAACATGATGTTCGCCTTTGGGAACCTGATTCATTAGAGAAGGAATTCAAGTTAGCAAGAAAAATGGAAAGCAAAATTATGGCAACCAGGAAGCATACCACTCACAACTATAAAGACGGAAGTGTTGTTGCCCCTAGTCTTCCACAACCTATAAGGTTTACACCACAACAATTGGAAGAAAAAAGAGCAAAAGGGCTTTGTTACAGTTGTGATAGAAAATACACTAAAGGTCATAAGTGTGCTGAGAAGAAATTATTCTACATAGATTGTGAAGAGGAAGAAGAAAAGGAGCAAGAAAGGTCAAAAGAAGAGGATATACTCTAGGAACAAAGCCTAGATGAAGAAAAAATAAATCCGACCATATCTTGTAATGCATTGGCGGGAATTACCACTCCTCAAACCATCAAGATAGAAGAACAAATCAAGAAGAAAAAGGTAATAGTGTTGATTGATTCAGGAAGCACCCACAATTTGATTCATTGTAAGGTAGCAAAAGAATTGAATTGCTTCCTATATCCAACACCAGAGTGTCAAGTGATGATTGCAAATGGAGGAACAATAAATTTCTCTGAAAAGTGCCATAATATCAAGCTATCCATGGGAGAATATGTATTGACTAGCCCAATGCTTTCCATTCCAATGGGAGGTGTTGATGTTGTACTAGGAGTCCAATGGCTACAATCCTTGGGTACAATAGCTTTTAATTTCAAGAACTTTTCATCAAATTTTCTATGGAAGGAAAGGAAATTGAATTAAGGGGTATTTCAGGGAAACCAGGAAAGATAATCAGCTCTAATGGTATGACAAAGCTTCTAAAAAAGGAGCAAAGAGGTGTAATTGCACAATTATGTTCACTAGATGTTTCCACATCGGAATCATCTATTTCTCCAGATCTCCAAAAAGTCCTGGAAAATCATTCCAAGGTATTTGAGACTCCCAAAGGTCTCCCACATATGCGTGATCATGATCATGCTATTCATCTGATTCCAGGAAGTGTTCCTCCAAACATCAGGTCGTACAGATATCCCTATGTCCAAAAGAGTGAAATTGAACGTATGGTTGTAGAAATGCTAGAGGCTGGTATAATTCAACCGAGTCAAAGTTATTTCTCTGCTCCAGTAGTATTGGTGCACAAGAAGGATGGATCATGGCGCATGTGTCCAGATTATAGGGAACTCAACAAGCTCACTATTAAAGATAAGTTCCCCATTCCTGTCATTGATGAATTACTGGATGAATTGCATGGATCAATTTACTTCACCAAGTTAGATCTTCGTTCATGACCCTACCTAATGGGAAGACACTTCAAGGTAAAAGCGGATCATGATAGCCTTAAATACTTTTTAGAACAAAGATTATCCTCTAAAGAGCAACAAAAGTGGGTCACAAAGATGTTGGGTTATGACTTTGAAATCATCTACAAAAAAGGGAAGCAAAATGTGGTGGCAGATGCACTCTCAAGAAAGGATGAGGATGTGGAAGAATTGTTGTGTGCCATTTCTATTATCCAACCAGATTGGATAAACAAAGCAAGGGAGGAATGGAAGAATGACGAAGAAGTGTGGGCACTTATTCGAAAGTTACAACAAGATTCCAGTACATCTGATACATTTAGCTGGAAAAATGATTCGTTATGGTACAAAGATCACTTATACCTCTGTAAGAATTCCCAGCTAAAACCAAAGATTCTTATGGAATTGCACACTTCTCCCTTAGGAGGGCACTCAGGATTTTTAAAAACTTACCACAGGGTTAAGAAGGAATTTTTTTGGGATGGCCTTAAATCAGATATTCAAAAGTTTGTGGCGGAATGTTTGGTTTTCCAACAAAATAAAGTTGAAACAATTAAGACACCGGGTCTATTAAAACCTTTATCCATTCCAAGCCAACATTGGGAGGAGGTTTCAATGGATTTTATCACAGGTTTACCCAAGTCTGAGGGAAAGAGTGTCATCATGGTGGTAGTTGACAGACTTACCAAGTATACACACTTTTGTGCATTATCACATCCATTTAAAGCCAGTACAGTTTCTACTGCATTTATGGAAACAATTCAAAAGCTACATGGAAACCCAAAGATTATTGTAAGTGACAGAGATCCCATTTTCACGGGAAATTTTTGGATAGAATTATTTTCTTGTCTTGGTACTCAATTAGCTCATAGCTCATCTTATCATCCTCAATCTGATGGGCAAACTGAGATAGTAAACAAATGTTTGGAAGGATATCTTCGTTGCTTTGTATCTGATAAACAGACACAATGGGTCAAATGGTTGCCTCTGGCTGATGGTGGTATAACACTTCCTTCCATACAGCAACAAAAATGACCCCATTTATGGCACTTTATGGGTATCAACCACCATTAATCACATCATATTTAAGAGAAAATTCTAAGGTACAGGCAGTGGAACATCACATCGAACATCAACAACAAGTCCTCCAACTCTTAAAGGATAACCTCGTGTTGGCACAGAATAGAATGAAACAATAGGCAGATCAACATCGTAGTGAAAGAAGTTTTGATGTAGGTGATTGGGTATTCCTACGACTACAACCATATAAGCAAATGTCCCTCAAGCAAGCTAAGAAGGATAATAAATTATCACCAAAGTATTATGGTCCGTACAAGGTGTTGCAAAAGATTGGTACTATGGCATACAAATTGGAGCTTCCTGCAGCTTCTCGATTGCACCCAGTTTTCCATGTTTCATGTTTAAAGAAGGTTATAGGCGACAAGCTCCCAGTTCAAACAATATTGCCAGAACTTGACGAGGAAGGAAAAATTATATTGGAACCGGAAGCAGTCACAGAAACAAGAACTCGACAGCTACGAAATCGATCAATTTCAGAGTATCTTATCAAGTGGAAGAACTTATCCGCTGAAGATTCCACATGGGAGGATGAGAATTTTATGCAGAAGTATCCAGAACTACTCAAGCGTTGAGGACAACACTTTTTTGAAGGAGAGGGGCATGTTGGGTCCCTATAATACTAGTGATTACCCCATTACTATTGTAGTTATACCCCTTATTAATATTGTTGTGCCCCTATTGCCCCCATATTGTTATTACTGTGCCCCATAGAATCCCTCTATTGTTATTTTTGTGGCTTTATATTATTATTGTTAGGTCGGCTGGATTATATTGTGACTCCTTAGACTCCTATATATAGAAATGAGGTTTTGTCATTTGAATCATCCAAGAATTGTTCATTTATGTAATGTAAAGGAGGTTTCCCCCTCGAAGAGGATGAATTCTAAGGCGTTGATCTATCTTTTCTATCTTTTCTTGAGCTGGTTTCATAACATATTAATGTTTGAATTCGACACATGACATGTACTAGGTGCAAGCACATGAAGACAATGTTTCTTGTACAACACACCACACAATGAAACAATATGGTACAAATTAGAAAAGAGTCTAAATGCTTTTATTCACTAGACCAAATGAACTTTTCATGATGGATTTAATGTATCTATCAATGATGCATTGTTGAAACATTAACTTATATATGTGTGTGTGTGTGTTAATTATGCTATGTTAAATGTTATAGTCATATTATGTTATAATTATGCACAATGTACAATCTACATTATGTTATGTTATATTAATATATATATGATGTTATAGTATAATATTTAAATTATATATCTAGTTATACAATTATGTTATGATCTATCTAGTTAGTTATAAAAAATGTTATGTATATATATATATATATATATATATATATATATATATATATATATATATATATATATATATAAAACAAGTTGTGTTATGTTAACCTATTTTATGGTAGGTTTTAAATGTTAAATAACAAGCTATATTAAGTAGTTATAGAAAATTTTATGTTATGTTATAAACAATATATATAAAACTATAATATATTTAATTATGTGATATGTTATAACTTTGTAATCTAGTTATATATATAATTATATAGTTACATAGTTATGAAATAGTTATAGTTATGTTACATGCTATGTTATATATAGGTGTGTTATGTTAAATAAGTTTATATTATACATGTTAAATAATGATCAAATTTTATATTATAACTTTATGTTATGAAATAAATGGTTATAGAACTATATTATATTATAAACAATATATATTTATAATTATAATATATAACTATAGTAAGTTAGAATTTAGTTAAAAATATATAATTATATAGTAATAATGTTATGAACTATAGTTATGGTTATGTTTTAACACACACACACACACGCACATATATATATTAAATAGTTGTAAAACTATGTTATGTTATATATTTTATATATAGAACTATAAGCTATAGATATGTGATGTTATAGTTAAATAATAGTTAAATATAATTACATGTTATGTTATGATTTATTAATGGTGGTTCATGGACACTGAGTGACTACTACGTCCACGGGAAAATCCAAGTAGGTCAACCCAAAGGAATCTACATGTCAGCCAAACTAAATTAAAACCTAAATTATAGTTTTTTTGGTGGTTTCAAAGTGTTTTCTAGGTTGTTTTGAAGGTTTTTTTTTTTTTGTTATATGGTTTTCTAAGTTGCTTTGAAGGGTTTTTTTAAATGGTTTTCTTGGTTGGTTTTCTGATTTTCTAAGCTTTTTTGAAGGGTTTTTTTTTTGCAGTTTTCGTGGTTTTTATATGGTTGTTTGTTTTTCTTTTTTAATTAATTAGCTTTCATGGTTTTTTCTATGTTTGTTTTGTTTGTTTTTTTTAAATTAATTTGTTACATGCAGAAAAAAAAAATTAAATAAGAAAGACAAAGGATAGAATGCCTACCTTCGTTTGAGCCTTTGGGACATTGACAGGGTGGTTGGCAAGATTAATTTAAACACTCCATTGCTTGATCAAGTTCCAATACTCTCGGTTGAGCTACTATTAAAATCTTAGTTTAGCTCCCATGGTATGTGCAAATGACACATGCAGACCGTAGGAGCAGTATATATTTTAAAAAAAGGGTTTGATCGAGCACTATGGCTTGATCGAGCATTATAACTCGATCATAGGTTATTTTTTAACCCTCGATCGAGATACATTTTTAGTGCCCAAGGATCTTGATCGAGCGCTTAAAAAGGCTTGATCATGCGCTTAAATGGCTCGATTGAGCCATTTTTTTTTCCACACAAGCACACCCTCTTTCGCCAAAAAGTGTAACCCAACTCCATGCTTTCACCCAAGGGGCACACCTTCTATTGAGAGAAGTTGATGTTTGTTGCAACTATCTTGAAAGCACACCAAATATGTTTGCTTCTCGCTTTCGTATACATTTTTTTTCTCTGTAAAGACTAAATCTATTAAAGGAAAATGAAAATAAAATTACAAGGAGGTCGAAACCTCAGAAGAGAAGATCTGCATGCTTTCAGCCTAACAAAACTGTCCCATGATTGGGAGGACCAGTTACAGTGTATAGAGAACGAGACATAGGAACCTAAAAACAATGATAAACCCAAAAAGAGAGTCAACCCCTATGAAGCTGTCACAACCAGCAACAAAAGATAAATATTCTATCCAAATCAGCAGTACAACCCCAAACTGCTAGACCACAAGGGTAGAGAACCAGACAACCAGGCCGCATAGACAAAACCAGATCCACAAAACCCGAATCATTTGAACTTGACAAAGTGAACCAAAAAGAAGTTAGTGAGGACCCACAAGGGAGCCAGGTGGTGTCACATGATCATGTCCTGGTCCAGCGGCTCCTCAACAACAGGACACTCATTGCCATACCAGATATCGTCGCCATTCGCTTCGTCACTGGCCCCGCTTCCACCTAGAGGACCCAACGTCGGAAGAGTGCCGCAAAAACTTCCTTCTACTGCAACCGAGATAGAGGCCCCAAGGTGGTTGCCACCTGGTGGCAAAGTGACACCTAGAGCCTCCTCTTCAGCATGCATTTCGCCACACCTGTTGGCCTTACCTTCATCTTCCAGCTTCTACTCGATGCCATGGCTGCTCGCGATTCTGTGACCATCCTGTGATGACTCCGCCACGGTGCACGCTATAGATTGAGGCTAAGCCTCCTCCTCAGAGAAAATAATGGCAATATTTGCAGTGATAATGGGCTTGTTAAGACTACTCCGGAACTTAAAATGAGTACTCTGGAAAGCATTATGCGGGAAAGGTTTGCTGGAAGGGCTAGACGAAGGCGTATTGGCTTGAGAGGAGGGCTGAGAGACAGGGGGGGTCAGCAGATCAGCAGAGTGAGCAGGCTGAGCACACTCGCGACCACCACGGCTCCCGCCATGACGGCTTCGCATTCTGTGCCGGACCATTGCTAGGCTGCGAGTGGAAAATTTAGCAAAGCAGGTGACAGTAGAGTGGAGACGAGATAGGCGGAGGAGAAACCGAGCGAGAATCAAAGAACAGGGCTGAACAGGGGATAAGGAAAGCTGAATTCCAACCTCCAGAACCACCAGGAGCCAAACTCTAATGGATGAGATATTTCTTCCACCAAGAAACTCTAAATGGAACGGGCAAAGGAAGGAGGTCAAAGAGCGAACAGTGGAGAGAAAGGATGAATGTGCCATGAATGAAACCGCAGGGGCCTTGTGTTGTTCGAGGTGAGCCATTAATTCAACCTGCAGGTGGACTTGCATTCACATTATGTGAACCAGCTTGAGCCTAACACAAGCTTGGAGAAGAGTGCTGAGCATCAGCTGGCAGGACCACGTGTCGGCTTCATTAAATGAATCCATTAATTGACACTTGATTCACCCACATCTGGGTTTCTCGCTTTCATATATTGAAGATATACAAATAGATAATAGATTCACCAAATTTGAAACTCTATAATAATGTTACCATTAGTGCGTAATCAAAATAAAGTGCATCAATATAAAAGCATCAAAGAGATAACAATATAATGGGGAAAATCATCAACTAGTTCTATTATTCTATAATAAGAAGATCCATCATCGTTCCATCATCTCCTTATTACTCCTCCTCAGTCCTCGGTTTGGCCACTTCCTAGATCGAGGCTAACCTCACACAAGATGGAAATGTAACTAGGCTTTCTCCGATTCTAATTATGTGTCTAATTTTAGATCTAACTCCTCTTCTCTTGATAGGGTTAGAATATATAGGATCATTATATCATATAGGAGAAAGTATTTGGACACCTAAGGGCCCAAGAAGTTAGAAAATTTCTACAATAATCGACCCCTATCTAACTCGTACACAAGTAGATCGAATAGTCACCTTAGAAATGAAAAACTTTAGAAACTTTGACCACGATCACTCCCTATATGAAGGAAATTATGAAACTATGTCTCTACATTATGCACTGCATCATAGCGACCTTATACATCATGACAACACCATGGGAGGGACTATCTTGCTAAAAGGGCTAATTATAGAGAAAAACATATGCATTAAAGTAAACCAACCTAATAATGAGAAATGGTCTCTCTCACTGACTCAAGATGGGAAAAATAGGCTATAAAATATGCCTCCTAATGCATGAGGTCAAAAGAGAAATTGATGGTCAAAATGCATTACAAAAATATGGAACTTAAAATTAAAGGAAGGAGGAAAGACAAAAAGACTGAATTAGAGCAACACGAATACTCAAGTCTCAAACATAATAATATTATCACCTCCGAATCAGGCATACCCATGCTTAACATAAAGAGGAACTGAACATGGTTTCCAATTATACAGTACAAATCTATGTCATGAAATGCTAGGACATGGCCACGAGAGGCATACAATGGATCCATGTGAAAAACTAAAATATTATAGCCACCCACAAATATATTGTGGATCTATGTCATAATATATGTCAGTGGGACTATGGACACACAAAAGAGAAGTGCCCTAGAGTAATCCTCAAAGTCAATTAGATAATACATAACTCCAATGCATCTTGGAAAGGGTGGCATATAAGAGTGATTTGTCTCTAGCTCAAGGTATTCTACACAACCTTTATGGTATGGATCTACAACATGTGAATACATGAGTAGATGTCGAGCATGGTAGAAATCGTCGGATTATTGGTCATGAAGGTATATCATTAATAGATGCAAGGGAACCCACTAATAATAAAAATGGACCCTAAGGTACCTAACACAGTCCACTAAGTGTGAATAAAGGAGATGATGTCAAACACATGGAATCAACCGATTAAGAGTCAATGAGGTAAACCCACTATTAATTGCAAGGAATCCTATGATTGAGGTCTACAAACTCCAAGGTACTACTAGTTCCTAGATCAAACTCCTAGATAATGAGCTGAAGTTGAAATGAGAAGATTCATCAAAGGAGGTCGTTAATTTATCTCCCATCAATCGACATGGAATAGATTGGGATATGATGTGAATGAGTGAAGTCATGAATTATAACCGCCATTGGGATGGCTAACACAAAAGGTTAAAAAGGAATGTAGATGGCTGACTAAGGTTGAGACTTCCTTTGAACATATAATGCCATGACACAAAGTGACTTGGGAACATTGACTAATGAGAACCACGTGATGCTATGCAACAATACAAGAGGCATTGAGGCATGCTTCGTAGTGATTGGAAAAGTAACTAGCCAAAAGAGTGAATGGACTCATATGGTATGACTCATAAGAAAGATAAAACCTAGTTGTGAGGAAATGATGCAAACATGTGCCATGTTTAAGGGAGACACAATAGACACTGGAATTTTGAATGATAAAATGAACAACTAATTACCCTTCCCATTTTATATTTTTTATTTTCTTCATTGTTTAACAAGTATGAAGGAGAAGACAAATAAGCTCGATAATGACTTTTTAATTTAGTTTTAACAATCCAGAAAAAGAGATAAAGGGATACTCAATATCCTTCAATTTTTAACAAGCATGAAAAGAACGCAAAGGAATCTCATCTTAGAGGAACGAGTGGTATAAAGAATAACAACTAGTTCCAAGTTGATGGTGACCACCCTAAGAAAAGTGAAGAAAAGAGGCTGGAAAAGGAGACCACTCATTAAAATGGTCCCTCTAGGAAGGGTAGGTGTTGAAATGTGGCAACAAGAATATTCCAATTTTAATTTGTCCTTGAATTAAAATTCAAATTTAGTCTCACTAGCTACTTGAAAAATAATTAATTAATTCATCTTGAGTTAATTACTTGGAGAAATTCAAGTTAGAAGTCTTTCTGAAGTCATGCAACAGTTTTTTCTTAATTAAGGAGATAAAATTCAGTTATATTTGAGTTGTAATTAGTTAGCTCAGTTTATTGAGTTAAGTCCAGTTAAATTAGTTCCAAACTGTTTGAGAAGCTAATTGTGAGTTCAGTTAGTTAATGTATGCATGCATCCAACTAGTGTACTCCAGATAACTAAAGATTCTCTCATCAGTAACTCATGCATGACTATTTAGAGAAAGACCCTGTTGAGATTAAAGATAGGGATAGTGTACTGTCAGTTGCATGTGTTTTCCTATAAACAAAACTCATGCATGTAGAAGGAATTCATTCCTTGAGTATGGCACAATTTTACAGGGTGTGAGATCAGTGTGAGTGATTAGTGTTCCACTTGGTAACAGTAGGATCACCCAGGAGAAATAGTGCAAGGAAATAGGAGATCAGGAGGGCAAAGGAGAAGGCATTTGTGTAATTCTAAGATATTTTCCAACTTGTATGATAATACAGATAGTGGGGTTTTTAGCTGAGGCTTTCCCCTGAGTATTCTTCTATGTTTCATGTGCATTGATTCTTCTTCTGGTTATATGTGTTCTGCTTGATCTTGCTCAAATCTTTTAAGATTCGCTAATTGATTGTAGAAGCAGGTTAAAGTATTTTTCTTTAGTTATATTGCATTATCAGATCAATATACAGTCAGAATTTCTACATGGTATCAGAGCAAAGGTTATTAGAGCTGTGAATAGTATGCTGAGAAGAGAATTCAAAGTTTGAAGTTCGGGGTTGCAGGTGAAAAATCGAATTCTTATCATACTACAAGGTTGGCCAATGGCGTTCAATGGCTTGAGACTCGAGTATGCCTTGGATGGTAGCTTGAATTACATAGCACGGAAAGATCATATGGAGGCTGTATTAGAAGATAATGGCTTGAAGGAATTAATTGATCAAGAAATCCAAAAGCCAACTTCAACTAATGCACAAGAGTTGAATGAATGGAAGAAGTGTGTGGCGAAGGCGAGACAGATCATCCTTGAGGGAGTTTGAGACCATATTGTCTCAAGTCTCCATGGGAAGGATACTCCATTTTCAATGTGGAAGACATTGAAGGACCTCTACCAGAACAATAGCGACCAGAGGAAATTGGTGCTCAAGGATAAGCTTCGAAGAATCAAGATGGAGAAGGGTGATACTATTTCCACATATCTAAACAAGCTCACCACCTGTAGAGATGAGCTTAGCAGTGTGGGAATAACTACTACTGATGATGATATGGTGAGCCTCGCTCTCGTTGGCCTTCCAAAGAGCTAGAATAGCTACCAGGACTCTGTGAATGGAAGGGAGAAACTGCCAGATTGGGAACGATTGTGGTCAGATCTCATGCATGAGGAGATTAGGAGGAGCATGTGAGGTGGTTCTTCATCCAAGAATGATGATGAAGAAAATCTGGCCTAAGCAAGTAAGGCAAGGAAAGGGAAGGGGAAGGCTTCCCATTCCAAATCGAATTCTTCTCATGGTGGGAAGAAGGTTGACAAGTCCAAAGTGAGATGCTTTAATTGTCATGAGATGGGACATTATGCAACTAATTTCCCATCGAAGAAGTCCAAGAAGGTATCCTCGAAAGGATCGGAAGGTAAGGCATTAGCCTCTTAGTTCAAAATGGAATTTACCCTCATCGCATGCATGGTGTCATCGATGATGGGTAGTGTCTAGTATCTTGATAGTGGAGCCTCATTCCACATGATCGGTGATAAAAATTTATTCAGTACCTTGGAGGATAAAGACCTTAAGATGCACATAGAGATGGGTGACGATGGGAGGTATAGTGTTTTAGGAGTGGGCACGGTTGCTTTTCGGAGGAAGCATGAAGCTACTCTCACCTTGATAGATGTGATGTATGTTCCTATGCTAAAGAAGAACTTGGTGCTGGTTGTGATGTTGGAGGATAAAGGCTAAGATGTTGTCTTCAGTAAAGGAAATGCATTCCTAAGACACATCGCCGCGGGCCAGACCAAGAGGATAGGGATTCAGGTGAACAATCTCTATAAACTAGAGGTAGATGATTGTGCAACATTGAGTACAAAAGCAAAATTGGTGCAAAGCCAAGACATTGGTGAGTTGTGGCATAGGCGGTTGGGCCATTTGCATCATGGGGCTTTGAAGATAATGCTGCAGATATATACAGGACTTCCCAAAGGTAAACTTGAGCAAGTTGACACATGCAAAGGTTGTACCTTGGGAAGTACACCAAGTCTTCCTTTCATGATCGAGACATTTGAGCAGAGGCTATATTAGAGTGAATTCATACTGATGTGTGTGGACCATTCTTGATAGAATCCATAGCGAAGCAAAGGTATTATGTGATTTTAATTGATGATTATTCTCATAAATGTTGGATTTATTTCATGCAGAAGAAGGACTAAACCTTCACAAAGTTTTGTGAGTTCAAAGCTTTGGTCAAGAAAGAGTCAAGGAAGAAGATCAAGGCCTTGAGAAGTAAGGAATTCTGTGCAAGGGAAGGAATTAAACGAGAGTTGACAGCACCTCATAACCCATAGCAGAATGGGGTGGCCGAGAGGAAGAACAAAACTATTGTAGGGGTAGCACGTGCGATGTTGCATGACCAAGGCCTACCACTTCACTTGTGGGCTAAGGCATGCAACACAACGGTCTATTTGCAGAATAGAAGCCTGCATCGCATACCTGGGATGAAGACACCATAGGAAGCTTTCTACGGTAAGATACCAGATGTGGGTCACTTCAGGATCTTTGGCTCATCAGTATATTGCCATGTGACAAAGGATGCACGGAAGAAGCTTGAGCTAACAATAGAGTTGGGGATACTTGTGGGGTACACTAATACACCCCACAACTATCGGGTGTATTTTCCTACCAGTCAGAGGACAGTGGTTCGCAGAGATCTCAAGTTTGATGAGTAGAAGTCCATGCAAGTTTCCCTTGAGAGGGAGCTCCAACTATAGGCTGTGGAGGAACTGTTGGTTCCTTAGGAGGAGGAGCCTCAGACTGATGCAGAGCAGCTACATGCAGAGGTTCCAGGAGTGGAGACATCCACTCAAGTGGAGTCTTCTAGAGATGGATGAAAGTGCACAAGAGAAGTTGACATATTGTTGACGGATGTGAGAAAGAACGTGGGAGAACCATCTTCTCAGCACAGAAAGAGGAGGTCACATGAGAGGTACACTGGTTACATGGCCCTTGTTGGGGAATGTGTTGAGACTGAGCCATCTTCCTTTGAGGAATTAGTGCAGCAGCTGATTTGGGTTGATGCTATGGTGGAGAAGTATGACTCCATAGTTCATAACAGTGTTTAGGATGTGGTTCTGAGACCAGAGAACAAGTCAGTTGTGAGTTCTGTTGGCTCTACAAGGTAAAGCAAGCTATTGATGGTAGTGTGGAGAAGTATAAGGCAAGATTTGTTGCCCGTGGTTTTCCCAGGTCGAGGGGATTGAATATGATGAGACTTTTGCTCCTGCCGCAAGGTACTCATTTATCAGATCGATGTTGGCACTATCAGCACAAATGGGTTGGAAGATCCATCAGATGGATGTGAAGACTGCATTCCTCAATGACAAGATTGAGGAAGAGGTGTACATAGAGCAACCAGAAGGCTTTGAGACCTTCGATTGTGAGTCACATGTGTGTCGACTCAAGAGAGATTTGTATGGGCTAAAGCAAGCACCTCGTGCTTGGTACACCAAGATAGACAACTACTTCACTGGGTTGGGATTCACAAAGAGTGAAGTGGATGCGAACCTGTACCACACCATGGTGAAAGGTAAGTCATTGATCATTGTACTTTATGTTGATGATCTCATATTGACAGGTGATGATCAGTTGATCATGTCTTGAAAGGAGGACCTTGCAAGAGAATTCGAGATGAAAGACATGGGTCTCATGCATTACTTCCTTGGCACAGAAGTGTGGCAGAAGGATGGGGAGTTGTTTGTGTCTCAGGGCAAGTATGCCAACGAGATACTCAGGAGATTCCACATGGAGAAGTGCAAGCCCATGCAGACTCCTCTAGTAGGTAACTGGAGGAAGGAGGATGCTACTTCAGGAGAAGTAGTAAAGGCTACTGTGTACATGAAGCTTGTGGGTTCAATGATGTACTTAGTGAACACATAACTATATTTGTGCTATGCGGTGAACCAGATGAGTCAAGGGATGGTTCAGCCTACCAAGATGTTTTGGAAGGCAACAAAGCATGTATTGAGATACCTCAGAGGCACATCTCAGTATGGATTATAGTACAAACAGATAGAGGGAGTGAAGCTACAGGGCTTCACTGATGCAGATTGGGCAGGGAGTCCATCAGATCGGAAGAGCACATCAGGAGGGATTTTCAACCTTTGGTCAACTACAATTTCTTGGTACAGCAGGAAATAGAGGTCGGTTGCACTCAGCTCGGTAGAGGCTAAATACATTTCTGCAAGTTAGGCAACATGTGAGGCCATCTAGATGCGGAAAATCTTAGTTGGTTTATTTGATCAGAGGATGGATCCAAATATGATCTATTGTGATAATAAGAGTTGTATCGAACTCTCTGAGAATCCAGTATTTCATGATAGGTCCAAGAACATCGATATCCAATACCATCATCTCAGAGACTGTGTAGCGAGGAGGATCATGTTGCTGCAGTATATTTCAACAAAGGAGCAAGATGATGGCATTTTGATAAAGGCATTGTCAAAGTGTAAATTCGAGTTCCATAGAGACAAGATCGGGGTGGCAGATAATCCCTTTATTGTTGAGAGGGAGTGTTGAAATGTGGCAACAAGAATATTCCAATTTTAATTTGTCCTTGAATTAAAATTGTGAATTAAAATTCGAATTTAGTCTCACCAGCTGCTTGAAAAAAATTAATTAATTCATCTTGAGTTAATTACTTGGAGAAATTCAAGTTAGAAGTCTTTTTGAAGTCATGCAATAGTTATCCCTTAAATTAAGGATATTATCCCTTAATTAAGGAGATAAGATTGAGTTATATTTGAGTTGTAATTAGTTAGCTCATTTTACTGAGTTAAGTCCAGTTAAATTAGTTCCAAACTGTTTGAGGAACTAATTGTGAGTTTAGTCAGTTAATGCATGCATGCATCCAACTAATGTACTCCAGATAATTGAAGATTCTCTCATCAGTAACTCATGCATGTCTATTCTGAGAAAGAACTAATTAAGATTAAAGACAGGGACAATGTACTATCAGTTGCAAGTGTTTTCCTATAAACACAACTCATGCATGCAGAAGGAATTCATTCCTTGAGTATTGTGCAATTTTACAGGGCGTGAGATCAATGTGAGTGATTAGTGTTCCACTTGGTCACAATAGGATCACCAAGGAGAAGCATCGCAAGGAAATAGGAGATTAGGAGGGCACAGGAGAAGGCCTTTGTGTAATTTTGAGATATTTTACAACTTGTATGATAATACAGATAGTGGGGTTTTTAGCTAAGGCTTTCCCCTGAGTATTCTTCTGTGTTTCATGTGCATTGATTCTTCTTCTGGTTATATGTGTTCTACTTGATCTTGCTCAAATCTTTTAAGATTCCGCTAATTGATTGTAGAAGTAGATTAAAGTATTTTTCTTTAGTTATATTGCATTATCAAATTAATCTACAATCAGAATTTCTACAGTAGGAATACCAAACAAAAGAGAAGGATGAGCCAAACACAATTTGACATTGTTAGTGAAATAAGCCAAGGTTTATAACCATGCACAAGTAAGAAAAAGTGTAGCAACAATCACGAGGAATAAATGGGTGGAATACTCCTAGGGTAAAGTCAAAAGATGACAAAGAAGATATAATGAGGCTCATATTCTAAGTCATAGTAGGTCAAAAGGAGGGATTCTAGGGCAACAAAGTATGGCAACATGAACACTAATAATGGAAAAGAGGTGCTAATGTAGTGCATCAATTTATAGGAAAGTTCTACCACCAAGTTACAACATGAAAAAAGAGATGGGTTAATATCACAACTTGACAGGGTCAAAGATAAGGTGGATTAACAATGGAAAAAATGGTCCATAATGCAACAATTATGGTGATGTGAGATCTATCCTATATGTCGAGTGGAGAAAAATTCACCTAAGATCCATTGTAGTAAAGGAACCACAGAATGACTCCAAAATATGAAGACCAAAAATATGAAAAAATCCTATAGGTGAAACTATTAGTATGATAAAAATGATAAGTAGGACCACAATATTAGCTAAAATAATGGTAACAAGACCAATAATGGGTGAGATTACCACATGTGTGAGCTTTTATTTGGTATATATGAAGAAAAATATGCAACCAATAGCTCATTTGAACATTTGAGTATTGAGAAAAGAGCGAGTGGAGAAAATCACCCACTTTCCTTCAAACTTTCGATCAAGATCCTAGAATCTATAGGAAACCATTTTTAGATTTTTATTGGCTAGGTAAATCCTTACATGACCCTCTTTCATTTGGTGTCTTACATTTTTGTTTTTGGTCAAGTTTCTCCATAGGGTTTCTTTTCCCTAGGTTGTAAATCCATGGTTGTGGCTAGGCAAGGTTTTCCAGGGCGACTATGACTATCATGATCACCTGGAAAAAATAGCTTGGTTGCAACTAGACTCCCCGTGGAAGCAGTGTCGGCATGACCACACCTCGTGACCCAATATTTGAAAAAAATAAAAGAATTGGTGCATGAGGGGTTTTCTCCTTTGGATAACTTGATCGATATGATTTAAGTGTGATGCAGGACTTTCATCATGATTGAGTGGAGGGAATGTGAGCACCATGAAAATTATATCTAAACCCTTATTCATCCCCCAACTCTATGGTATCTCAGAGTTTGTGGTTTTCTTAAAATTTTCAGGACTCAGAGCATGAAGAGCCAAACAATATTAATACAACATTTGGTGGAGATGTAGGATCCCAAAAATGAACATTTCATAGTGAAGGAGGAAATTTTGCAGTTGGAGGTAAAAGACATTTACTTCTTGACACATTTATCTAGGTGAGGTGCCCACACATTTCTATTCGGTATGAAGAGTATTGCAGAGGGAAGTGTAGATGAGTATATGGCTTGATATTGTGGGCCACGTGTGTGGAAAATGAGCAACAATGGTAACCATCAAAGATATCACAGATTCACCCTACAAACAATACTCTTCACTATCCTCCATATAGATGGGTCATCAACACCACACCTAGCCTCCAAGGAGCATATAGACCTGGCTCTATGATGTGTGGATCTAACTCCTTCAATTAGTGTGAGGGCTTGCTGGAAAATATGAAAGACTAGCTCACCCGATGTAATAAAGGATGAAACAAATAATTTGGGTGTGACAGTATCCTAGTATCGTTCTTCCTGGAGCGGGTTCTGATTATGAGACTAAGTGTATACTTCCCTGCTGTAGAGCCTATAGAGCCATAGATGGTATGTTGGACTGAATTGATGGGAGGCTTAAGGGTGGACATGCAAAAGAATGGCTTTACTCCTGATTTTTTAGATGTTTGAAAGATGGCATCCCGAAAGTGGATGATTATGCTTACGAGGGAATGAAATTTGTGATCAATCCAAACTTAAGCCTCAGAAATAAATATTTTTGGTTTTATGGAATATTTTAATGTTTATATTCTTATTTTTGAAATGTTTTAGTATTTTGGTATATTTTCATGGATATGTAGTCACTAACTTATGAAATGTTTGGTATATAGAAGTGGGACTGACTTGACCATTAAGTCAAGTGCTACTTCATCAAAGAGGAATGGGTGCATGAGGTGGAAGTGAAGCTTATAAGGAGGAGGGTGGAGAAGGTCACAATGAGTTGCATGAGTTCACATGCAATGTGAAGGGGTTGACTCTAGGGATATAATTATTATCAATGGATGAGATTCCTCCATACCTACAGAGGCACATTGTGGGAGTACACTCTTCTCATCTTTGAGGCATCCTTTGGCATATTGTACGTGTTGTGGTGCGTTATTGATAACAAAAACATGATTAGATTCATAGTAAAGCATTCTTAGGATGGAATTTTTGGTTTTCGTATATACTGGCTTAGTAACATGGGCCTTAGAAGTCACGTTTTCACTGATGTACCCATGGGATATATATGATGCAAAATATTTATGTTTACCTATGATATCTATCTATCTATCTATATATATATATATATATATATATAACAATTATGATGGTGTTTTTATTAATGTGTTCTAATAATGTTTTCAATGATATAACTCTTAAATGTATGTCATGCATGGTATTATAGACTTAATGAGACAAATGCCAATTCAAAGCATAATTAGCTAATGAATTAACAAGTGTATTGTAATTTTTGGAATGTGAATGTAGGAAATGTAAAGAAAATGTCATTCCAAGAGACATACACTCAAGTAGTAATGAAGTAGTGTAGAATTCATCATAGAATAAAGATAGTTTAGTTGAGAAACTACATTTTCCAAGTCAATTTGAAAAACCAAGTGGTGGATTCCAAGGGAAATGGCCTCGGTTAAGAGATCAATGATGGCGCTATATTCTGCCACGTTATTGGTTATCGGGTGAAGACAAATTCCCTTTGAACTCACAAGCTCATCAATGGGTGAAGAAAGGATCCAAGTAGCAGAGCTATGTTTCTAGTACTATGGCTAGCATCACCTATGAATCCTACATAAATCACAAAGGGTCTCGATGTTTGCCAATCAATCACCATGCATAAATTATCACTCAAAGAAACCATTGATACGTACAAAATCAAAAAGAGAAAAAATACATCACATGCACACCTATGTAAAATATCTATAAGGACCATGAAAAAGATCAAAAATAGTATTTTTTGAGGTATATCCCATTACGTGGTTTTGATAAAGGATTTCCATTAAATTCAACCAACTCATTAGTCACCTTTTTGAGAACTCGTTTAACAACATAGGGACCATACTAGAGAGGTAATATCTTTCCTATGTCTAACTTATCGTGATCATGATAATAGGCCATAACTAAATCATCCTCCACAAAGGTTCGAGGTTAAACATATTTATCATATTAATTATTGACATTCTTGACATGTTTTTTATGATTTTTATTAGCTATTGCAACACAGAGACACTATTTTTCAAGATGGGCTATGTGTAAAATATGCTCCTCCTTGATGAAAGTGTCAAGAAGTATTTCAATGACTAGTTTCAGAGATAGAATTTCCCACTCAACTGGAAGAGAAAACTCCCTTCCATAAACCAAATACAAATGAGTGACACTTGTAGAAATTTTTATGGAGGTTCAATAGGCCCATAACATAGAAAAAAACATGATATGCCAATTGGACTTATGATTCCATACCATCCTTCAAAGCATGGTTTTCAAGATATGGTTAATGGAATCCACTAATCCGTTAGATTGGGGATAGTCGGGGGTTGAGTGTTTGTGACGAAAACCCAACATGGATGCTGATTCCGTCATCATATGATTTTGAAAATGTGTACCATGATCAGTGACAATTGTTTTGGGTACTCCAAACCTAGCAATAATATGGTTGAATAAGAATAATTTTGTAGTGGTGCCATCATTAAAAAAGGTAGGAATAGCCTCAACCCATTTAGTAAAGTAGTCCACCACTATAGTGATGTAGTAGTGTCCTTTGGCTGAGGTGAGGTTACATTGCATAAATTCAATGCCCCATTTGGTGAATAGTGTGACAACAACCATAAGGTGAAGAGGATCATGATGAGCATGCATATTTTCTGATAAGATTTCACATTGATGACACTTTTAGACTATAGTAATACAATCCTTAAAGATCAAAGGCCAAAAATAACCAATGCACAGTATTTTTTGAGTAGTGGCATACCTAGACAAATGGATGCCACATGCTCAACCATGACAATCATTGAAGACTTTTTTGACTTCTTCATGAGTGAAAAATCCATGCAATACCACATCAACTCCAACGCGATAATGGGTATCAACAATAATGACATATTTCCTAGCCTAATAGCATATAGGTCGACACTCATCGCGAGATAGTTCAGACTGAAAACATTGAGTTTGGAGATATAGAAGAACATAACCATACCATGGATAAGAGGATATAATGTGAAATAAATATTCATCAAGTAATGAGTCCTTATCCACAATTTCTTCATTGAATCAAGGTAATTCAGGCATTAACATGGTGAATGCCAAGTATTTTTTGGACTTAGAAACCATAAAATCCAAATCAAGGATGAAAATCCACTTGGATTATTTACCACCAATGATCTAACGACTAATAATATGCTTCAAGGGGTTAGAGTCAATAAGCAAGTCATTACTCTTACACCATTTCCTTGAATTTTTCCAACAATACACATCTAATTATGCCACAATCCTTTATCAATGACTTTCATACATTCCACATGGTTAATACATCAATTTTCTATGTTTTTAGTGATTAAAGATGATTATATCATAGTTATACTAATGATTCTTTATGAATTATAATTCCTATAGTTCATTATAGTTTAGTTCCTGTACTAGTAATTCACTTCTGGTACTCAAATCATTGTTTAGCATATATGCATGCTTCTAGAATGGAATCATCTACATGGATATTGAAGGCTAAGGTGTCAAAATGATTTTTTGTTGTTTAGATCATGCCCAAGTCGCATGTATGGATTTTTAAGAGAGAAATTTCACCTATAGTAATGGCTACTTTAACCTCAACAAGATTTTCCTAGAAGGTGTTTGTGTGTGTGAATTGAAAACAAAATGAGAGAAATAATACCAAAAATATGCAAGAAGCTATCAAGAAATGGAAGAGAATTACTTAGAAATCACCATAGTCCTTAACTGTGTTGGTGATGCCAACTTCATGAATATCTCCTACTAAGATATTTGCTCCACATCCTCTCTTGAAGCCTACACACAATGAACAACAAAGATATTCTCTTTTCCACAACCACAAATATTAGCACGCACAAATTAGTATACTAATGAAAATATAAGTAAAAACAAATATAATGGGGGAAGTATTATTTTACTTTGCATTAATCATGTGAAGAAGCACATAGTCGAGACTCTTTTGGTCCTTATCTATATCACCTTCTTAACCTCAACACTCACTAGTATGTTCACCTGCTAGTTTTAGTTTGTCGCAGAAGAATTTCTCTAGCATTCTGACATAGTGTCATTTTCTCCCCCATGACTAATGATGAGCACTATTTACATAGACCTCAATCATGATTGGCCTTCATTTCACCTAGCCAATTTCTTAACCATATCACAGTGATGATTAAGATATACCACACCAATAATTATTTTAATCAAATTTTCCAGGTTGGATCGAATATAGGCCCTTATCTAGTCGAATTCCCCCTCTATTTCAGAGATCTAGTGTAGAGAGGGTATTGATGGGCTTCTTTTTTGGTCCATAACATGAGGAGGGAGTGTTTCTAGGCCCTCTAGTTCGGTCCCTATAACTAAGAAGGAGCATTGAACCCTCAAAACACTTGAATTTTGATCTTTCACTAGTCACAACTTGATCCTTAGGCTTGGAAAAGGATGTGGTTTTCTTATTCACCCTAATGGTTGGATTTTTGAGCTATAAAAAATTCCCCATAATCTATGAGGTTAGAAGAGAATATGATGGCCAAAATACATTACAAAATGTACATCAGTAAGAAAGGTAGGAAGAGATTGTAGACAAGAGAGCTGAAGAGACTCAAAAGTGTAGTCAAGTACATAAAGAAGTATATCCCTAAGGTAGGCATCCTTGTACTCAATAATAAGATAATAGAGCATATATTCCCACAAAGCACACTGTGGATTGATGTCATCAAGGACTAGTCATGATACATTGTAGATTTTTGGCACAATAGTGATTAGTAGGGTTGGATACTGATGTGAGTGCCCCCAATGGTGGCCTTCAAATTTCATAATATATTCTCTAATTTTAGCTTTGGGGAGGAAATGATCATGAGTGAAGTGGCCTCAATGCCCCAAGGTCTTCGATACACACCCTAATGGTATGAATCAACTATGTTTGAATGAATGAGTTAATGTCGAGAATATAGGGAGACTATTTGATTACGAGGAATTTATGTATCTTGTTAACAATTGTGAGGGAGACCAATGATAATGATAATGGTTCCCAAGGTAATCAATATAGTCTACCAAGTAGAAATGAATGAGCTAAAGTTGAGCACTCGAAAAAATTGGTCCACATGAGCTAATGATGAAAATATGTTGCAAATCGTGAGGAAAACTACCACTGGTGACTACAAGCTCCAAGGTACTAGATTGTTTCTAGATCTACATCCTAGATAAGGTGTTAAAATTGATGGGATGAGATCTGTCGAAGGAGGGCCTTAATTTATCCCCCATCATCAACACAAAACTAACACCAAGATAAGGTCTCTGATGATAGAAATGAAGAAGTGATGTATAATTGACATAGGTATGGTCGAATCGCAAGGTATAATGATACATCCAGATAACCGAGTCTTAACTGAGGCTTCCCTTCAACATATAATGACATGACATAATATTGAAATTGGAAGCATAGATTGAAGAAAAATAACAAACACAATGGTAACACAGGAGGCATCACCAAAGGCCATGGATTGGAAGGGTAACCAATAAAGTGAGATACTGACTCATGCAACGAAGTGACTCGACTCAAGCAGTAGGTGCGTTTCAAAATTTTGACAAAAAATCAAGTGTAAGAGCATGACTCAAAAAAGTTCCATGTCCAAGGGCAACTTACAAATTCCATAATAAAGATGCGATAACAAAGAAGTCCCCCCACCCCTTTTGTATAGTGTATCCCCTTCATAGTTTAATGAGCACAAAAGAGAAGACAAGTAAGCTCAATATATTCCTTTTTCGTGAAATTTATACCAAGGAAAAAAAAGAGACAAAAGTACATTGGTGATCTTCTCATGGATTAAGAAGCTTGAGAATGGAAAATAGATCAATCACCAACTTTTAATTTAACTAACAAGGAGGAAAATATGGAAATAACTCTACATTTTCATAGAGGTTTGACAAGCATTAAAATATGGCGGTAAAATAAACTAGGGATTTTCATGAGTTTAATGAGTCATGAAAAGAAGACCAAAATGGACTTGAAATTTTTGTATAGATTTAACGAGAAATAAAATAGAGAAAAAGGAGATGAAGATTTTCATTGCTTAAATAACATGAAAAGAAGACCAAAAGGAAGATTTTTCTATAGAGAAAAGTGGTATAACGTTATGCATCTTGTTCCAAGGGGTAATGATGGAACCGGCGTAAGAAAAGCGGAAGGCGGTGGAAAAGTGTATGGAAATGGAAATCCACTCATCACAATGGTCTCTCTGAAAGGTGATGGATGGTTGTGAGATGGAAGTGAGGTTAATGCAAAGGAAAGAGGTCGAGGATGGTTGTAAAGATGGCAAGTGAAATGAACGAATTCATCAATATGAAAACATCTAGCAAGACATTGAGGAAAATGACCATAGGAGACCATAAAGAAACATAAAAAGGGTGTGGAGACCCCCTATAGGATGATAACCAAAAATGATAGACAAAGAGAGGTATGAGGCTCAAATTTGATTTCATGGTGAGTACCAAATAGGATCCTCGAACCTATAAATGACTGCAACATGGACATTAAAATGAAAATCATATGTTATTCTAAGGTGCCCATGGGGGTAGGCTCTATCGCACAAGTTATGTTATGAAAAAATGAGTGGCTAATGCCACAACCTGGCAGGCTTGACCCAAAGGCATGTTGAAACAATGATGGATAAGGCCAACAATGCAATGACAAGGTTGGGGAATCCTAGTCCTATATGTCAGTTTTAGAGATGTACCTTAGAGAAATGATCAAAGACACGAGTTTTTTTTTTTGAAATATATACATATGTACAAGGAACCATGCCCAAAGACCTAGGTATAGTAATTTTCAAGATAGACCCTATTGCGGGGCTTGACAAAAGTGTTCCCATCATAATTGATGAGTACATATGCTACCTTATTAAGTACACGTTTGATAATGTAGGGACCAATCCACAAAGGTTATAACTTTCCCAAACCAATTTGATCATGTCATTGATCATAGACCAAGACTAAATCATCTTCGGAAAAAACGTGAGGTCAAACAGACCTGTCAGACTAAAGTTTGACACATTTTTCTCATTGGCCAAATGAGCATCACGATTCAATTCATCAAGTTGATTCAAATAAAGGAGGTGTTATTCCTCGACCGAAGTGTTTGGGAGAAGTTCAACGACAAGTTTTAATGAGGGAATCTATTGTAGCGGCTACAACCACCCTCCAATTTTTTTCCTTAGCCTCATTTTGGAGCCTCCCTTCCAACCTTGACAGCAGCTTCCCTTGCTTCATCAAGTTCGCAAGATTCAATGTATTTCTTGCACAAATTCAGCCTGTCGGTCACAACTTGATCCATTCCCCTCACAGGCTGTTCACCCGGAGTTGGTCCAGTTGCAGGCTAAGTAGCTTCCCCTTGAAAATTGTGAATTTTTAGAGGGCAACCAACCTTCCCTCTAGAAATTGCACAATCCTCTTTGGAAGCCTGCTAGGCTCTAGGATTGCGTAATCCTGCCTGCCAACACTCCCAACAGGATTTGCATAAATTTCCCCAGCAAGGCTCCTCAGCCCAGAATTTGTGAAAATCTAGGTAGCAGTTAGTTGCACTGCCTAGAAATTGTGCAAATCTTCTGGGAAGCCAACCCAACTCCCAACCAGAAATGCACATTTTTCTCCAGCAGTTGAGCATTCTCTTGCATGTGCCGTTGAGTTGACCGTTCCCTCCAGGACCAAGTAGAACAGACTTGCATGCATGGGCTAATTCTCCCAAGGCAGCATACAAAGGCATCCCTTGTTTTAGGGATCTATGTTTATCAGTTGGAGGTTACATGCAAGGAGTAATTCCAAAACCTCCCACCAAGTGTCACTTCCCCTAGATTCATGGCATGCATGTCACAACCTCGATGTTATCAAAAATCATCAACCGGACCAGAACTCATTCCTCACATCAACCTTGCATCTCTGACATACCACATCACATCTAGGAGTAGTCAGCACATTCAGCTCAGCTGTTTTGGGGTAAGCCCACTTCCCATGCCTTGTGCTGCATTTCTATCACTTTTTGTGTTTTCGCTTGTGGGAGTACTTTTTGCTTGATTTCTTTGCATGCTTGCTATTGTTTACATGTATTCTAGTTTGTCCTAGCTCTATTTCAATTTTCATTGCTATCTCACTGTTGCCGCATGCATGAAATTGTTTTGCATGGATTTCCCCCAACCGACAATCTGCCTCACCCACATGCATGATGATCTGTTTGCTAAATATTTCATTCATGTTTTGTATGCACTGTCAATCACTTATTCTATCACTTAGTGTCGCCATGCATTCACTACCTTATTTGCTTTTAGTTTCCTGTCGGTGAGTCAAGCCAACCTTGGCCCAGACTCTGCCTCCACCAAGGCTGCATTGCGCAATTTGGGGAGGGAAGGATCACCTTCCTCTCTAGAAATGTGCATTCCTGCTCAACACTAGCCTCTAGGAATATTTTGCACATTTCTGGAGGACAGTGGCTGCTTGGCCCAAGGAATTGCACAAATCTGTCCCCAGGCCAGTAGTCCTCTCTAGCTGGAATTGTGCATTGCACAATATCAGTAGTGAGTAGCCAGACTGGACTGTGTATTGTGTAGTTCTAGCAGTCTTTCAGTCTCCCAATAGCCTAGACTGTGCCTTGTGTAGTCTTGGTAGTTGGTCTCCCAACCTCCCCACTGAAATTGCACAACCTTCACGATCATTCACCCAGGTATGTTGCAAGTTAGTTCTCATGATTATTTTGGTTTTTGACTAAAATATTGCTTGCCATGAGTGTTTCCATGTCTTCAAGTATCACAGGTGTTCATATGCCTCTCAACAGTACATGTACAATGGTTTCCAGGAGAGTAGAGATGAAGACACTGTTTAGATCACACTTGGGGATGCAGTCGATCAAGTGTTTTTGGACTTGCCTACCCACGAAGACATCAAGTTGTTCGTAGACAAGGACATCAAGATATGAAAGAAATAACATCACAATGAGAAACATCATGAAAAACAGTTGAAGACAACATACCAAATGCAGCGAATGCAAAAGGAGGGTTGTTGACAACACGGAGGCGGAATAGGGTTGCAAGCTCAAGCAAATCCATTGATGATGAAAGCAACTTTGTAGACTCCAGCTATGAGGTGATGATGTGACATCAAGATCGTGCAAAGAAAAAGAATGGAACAAAGAAGGAGTTGCATGTGTTGAAGCAACAACTCAGGAAGAACATGAAGCTACACAAACGGATGAATGAGTTGCAGTAGGAATAGGAACAACAATGAGAACAACATTCACTCACATATGAAACTGCGCTTGTACAAGTTAAAGATACATCCTGGCAGCTGACACAGAGTAGACATGGTGAGCAGTGTTGTTGATCACATGCAAGGGATTTCGCATCATGCATGTCATTGAGCACACTCATGCAATCCAACCCATTCAACACACTGACCAAGGCGAAGACAAGACGCAAGTTCAATTGGAGCTGAACATGTACTTTGGCAAGTTGATGTGCATGAACACCTGCACACACTTGAAGATCAACATGGAAATTATGAATCAATGTGTTTCTGGTTCAGCCGCACCCCAGAAGACCATGCACATGTTAGTAGATGAGTTGGATGAAGAAGCCAGACCAATGCACCGGTTGCAATGGAGGAAAGAGTTCATTTCAACAAGATGTCACCATGAGGTGCATGCACACCATCATGGATGACCAAGCTTGGCATCATCTCACCACCTTCACCATCACAAGCATGTTAAAGAGTTGGTCTCACCACAATAGACTGAGTGTTAGTGATGTCTTTCTTAGCTTGCTCAAGCCATGTTGTCTCACATGAGTACATGTGCATTGTAACGTTGAGTCATGTCAAGTGTAAGTCAAGTGTCAATAGTTGGATGTAATGGTCATAGAGTAGGTGAACAGTCATGAGGGTAGTTGAACTGTCACAAAGGGGAATGTCAAGGGTCACCCCACCCTTTTCTATAAATAGTTCCTCATAACTCATTGTAGAGGCTTTTGGTCAGCCAAGCTTCTACTAAGACTATCTTGAAGAAGGCTTGGATAATATTGTAATGTGCCTTGGCTTCTCCACTACACGGAGCAAGTACATCTCTTTGGAGGAGTAGGTGGATGTGGCTATAACGTTTAACTGATGGGGCTAGCAGGTTTACATGGATGTATTGTATGATTGGAACTTACAATTTTATATAATAAGAGCCAACACATTTTCATGCATATGTTGTTATTGTAGTTGGACTGCTCCTGTTGCCTTAATGATATGTGTTGTTTAACTTACGTATTTGTGTATGAACTGATTCACATGCAATTATATGAATCTTGTTGCAAATGTATTGTATATGCTATTAATGTTGTCACCATCCGTGTCGACTGCTTTGTCAGAAACCAGACAAACCTTTCACATGAAGCTTGCTATAACAACCATTGCACTCGTTCATATTGATCTGTGAGTGGTGTACGTGTTATCTTACCTTGTACTTTTGACTACTACATCCGAGTGGATTGCTATGCCGAAATTTGTGTATGTCCTTTTGTGTTGTGTGTTCCTCGCTGAGTTGGGACTGATCCATTTCAACCTGGAACTCACCTTCACCCTTATCTCCCCCATTTTCTGTTAGAACCTCTCATACATCTTCCTTGACTCAATGCAGCAGTCACACCCTTGCTACTGACAAAGTTATCTTACTTGCCTCTGTGCGACATCGCGGTCAAGGCATTACCTTACAACCCACTGCTGAGACTCCTACACCAAATGGTTTGAGGTCTAATTGGGACTTCTTACTAGGGAGATCCCCTTGACATGTTGGCAGGTTCAACACCGTCAACATAATCTCACATTCAATAGGTAGCATTGCTTCCAAACTGTTGGGATGGGGTCCCCTGGGTTAGTTTTGGGGTTAAAATAACCCAAGTTTTGATGTATTTTTTGTAAGTAATGTAAAGTCTTTGCGATTTGTGGATGCGGAGCATGTAGATGGTTAGGAGTCAAAGGGGTTTTAGCCCCTTGTTTATGTAAAGTTTGAGTCAGCTTTGAGACCCACCCATGGTCCATGGACAATGGATTGTATGGAAGAGGCTATAAATAGGTGTGTCTTAGAGAGTCTAAGGCATGATATAGGTGGATGATGAATGGAGACTTAGAAGGGATAACGCAGAGAAGTGGGTCAAATAAGAGAGAAAGGCTATGCAGCTGAGTGCGTAGAGGCCTAGGTAGAGTCTAGAGCTGAGTGCACGGACCCCTGTAGCTGAGTGCGTAGGGTAGTTTTGAGTCTGTAAAGTTGAACTGAAGATTAACAAATAAAGTTAGCGAAGAAATCCTGTGTTTATCTCATTAACTCTGTTTATTTTTGCTTATGATATATGATGTGGTTAAATTTTATATTTATGAAACATTGATCTAATGATGCACGATCCTATTGAATAACTGTTAGATGATGTATGCAAGCATGTTTATGTAATTTCACAAAGACTTTCATGAATTATCTAATGTTTATTAATAACGTAAGATTATCTATCTGAACCCTAATTTAGAATTGTTCTCTGATGCACGTAAGTGGATAAATAAATTGATAAACGCCCGCAAAACACAATCGTAAACCTTCGTGAAGGTCTAAAGACTGTTTTAATAGAGTTGCAGTACCGAGCCCTAAGGGCTTATCAATCTGTGTGAAGGCATATCTGAGGCACTAAAAGACATCGCACTCATCTCTGGATGTAGAAAATTGGTTCTTGCATCCCCCCATACTTCTTCGGGTGAGATTGGAACCTATGCTATGGAGGTTGTTGCCAAAAGGGCTAGTAGTGTAGAGACTTGTTGTTTGGCGCAACTAACTCTGAACCTGGGTTAGGACCCCCTAAGCCAACAAATGGTTCTGTTGCCGGGGCAGGGATCTACTTGAAAGAGATGTGTGATGTTGCATCACTAGAATCTGACCATGAAAGAAATTGAAAAGTGTTTGGATAGAAAAATTCACGAATTCACGGCGCAGGAAAATAGGAATCCATGCCTATCAAAGGAGCAGTGGTTGAATAGATATTTGTATATAGAGATACACAAAAATTTCTTCTGCACCTTCCTAATCAAATTATACGAGTGGTTAACTAAGTTGGTAGATGGTCAAGGGAGGTGGAAGCTTAACGGTCCAATAGTGTGAACTCCAAAATTGGTACGACAATTAGAAGCCTCTGAAGACAGGATCACACGAGCCTTCAATCACTTGATCGATCAAATTATAGGAGGATTTGTTACAGAATTTGTAGTTGTTACCTCTCTCAGTGATAACAAAGTGAAGCAGAAATTTTTCAAGGGACCATGAGGTAAGTATTTAACATATTTGAATACATGGATTAAAATGATATTATGTGAAAAATGGGTTATTCCATTTCCTTGATGTTCGGAGCTACACGAAGTGGAAAAATCTTCAGAAATTGAGAAAGATCAAGTCTTGAATATAGCCCGTTGATCGAACCTCCTATAAGTGATGACGAAGAGGTGGAAAGGACTCCACCACGAAGCGCTATTCAACTGATAACACAGGGTTTTCTGTGGACACATCATCCATCCACTCCACCTCCACCTACACTCCACTGCATACACCTTCGCCCACACCTCCACCACCACCACCATCACCATTCAACATGTTGAAGACAATGAAGCTGCCAATTTTCAAGGGCATAGGGAGTGAAGATACAAAGAAGTTTTGGTTTTATGTGAATGCTGTGTGGAAAGTGCAACAGATTACTGATGAAAATATAAAGAAGGCACAGTTGGTCACCACTCTGTAGGATCGCGCGTTGACTTGGTATATTAAGTACTATTTTGATAATCCTCTGGCAACGCTAGTAGAGACCAAGGCTGCTTTAAACAAAGATTTTAGTAACCCTAATCAGTGGTTGGATTTAAGGAAAGCATGATGAGGGTTGATGAGATGCCTTGGGAATTAGATCAAAGGTTGAAATGTGTGATTCGAGAAGCTAACATGGAGCTCACAGATGGCCAGCATCATGAGTGGTTTATAGATTCGCTTTTGCCTCATGTGAGGATTTATCCGTTGTAACAGAAGATAGGAACTCAAGCAGAGGCCCTGGAAATCACGATTAGGTTGCATGAAATGCCCATTCGGGATGCGACCTTGGGAGTACATCAAATTCACTCTCACTTATAGAGCCTTTGCTTAGAATTCAGAGCTTGAAGAAAGACAAGGAGACTAAACTAGAGGTGCACGCAGAAGTCTGGTGTCTGAAGTGTAAGATCCAGGGACACGATGAAGACCATTGTCCTGTATTCGCGAACTATATCACAGGAGGGGGACCAATTCCCTTGAGACCAAGAGCTACAATAGGATCGAGCGTGGGGGCTGTGCTATGATGTGTTATTTGTTAGGTTGTTGGACAACATGTGACAAATAATTATAATTTTCTCCAAAATTTTGTTGAGACACCTCAATAATTGTTTTATAACTTCTACAAATCAGTGGGCCATGATGAGCGCCACTGTCGCAATAATGAGCTAATGATGGAAAGAACACCTACATACCTGATAAAAGTAGAAATGTGACCCCTAGAGCAGGGCGTCGAGGGAGCACACAAAGGATATCAGGGACAAGGATGAGGCTGAGGAGGAGGAGGGCTTGGTAGAGGCTGGGGACAGGCTATCTATTACAACTATGGAACACCTCGGCACTACGCATGGGAGTGTCATAATTAGACACGTACGTCATGCAATACTGTAGCTGATTTGATCACGCTATAGAAGAATGTCCGATTCTGATAGCTAAGATGCAAGAGAAGAAGGCGCAACCTCAAAAACCTACACAAAACTTATATATGATGAGAGATGAGCCCCGCGAAGAGGATCAAAGCATGAATATAGTGCTGAGGAGCAGAATAACGACTAGCAATGATAAAGGTAAACAACCAAAAGAGGATGGATGGGTCTGCAAGGCCACATAAAAGGAAGTTGGGTTTGATATAGAGTGCGCTAAGGAAACATTTATGGTGGGCAAGAAAAGCGCTGAGGCATACACCTCGGGAAGTTAGGACAAGATGCAAGACACCAACAAGCCTACAGAAGTTGATCCCTCTGTGCTTACCACGTTCTTGGAGACCTGCATGAAATTGCTGTGCAACAAAAAAGTTGTGAAAGCCTTGCAGGAGTTAATAAACAAATGCGATAGCAAAGAGAATGCCCTGCATGGACACTGCATAGTTAGAAAAATTGGCAAATATAAGGCAAGAACAGGGCACAAGATGAGGCTCACCGCGCAGATAGAAGATTATGAGATGGAACAGGTCATCTTGGATATGGGGTCTGATGCGAATGTTTTTCCAAAACAAACATGGGAACGAATGGGGAGACCTACGCTGTAGTGGTATCCGATTTGGCTCAGAACGACGAACCAATAAAAGATCATCCCTATGGGATGATTATATGGAGTAACAATTGATATAGAAGGTGTGAGTGCGATGGCTGAATTTGAAGTGATAGATATCGTTGATGATAGTAATCTATACACTGCGCTCCTAGGAATTGATTGGGCCATTGATATGAATGGGGTCATCAATTTGAAGATGAGGACCATGTAATTTGAAAGGAAGTTGCTTCGGGTTGTAGTGCCATTGGACCCTGCAGAAGGAACTCGCTACACTGAAACAGTCCGCGATTATGAAGAAAGTGAGGATGAACTGGATCAGATCTATAAAATAACAACACTAGATCAAGACTAGATCAATCCGACAATATATGGATAGATTGCATGGGGCCAGGAGAGTTCCTACACCTCTGATTCAGATGAAGGGTTGGAACATTGGTAGAATTGGCTGCATGAAGTATCTACACTGCACTGTAACATGATGACTAAATCGTTGCGCAGTGTTTCATTAGAGGTAAGGAACTTAACTTATTATGATGGTTTAACTAATGTGGATAATTTTTGGATGCATTTGAGCATGAAGTCCCTGAGCATCACCGCTTCCAAGCAATAGATTTGGCACTGTGTGCTACGCCCGCACGATGGTGGGGTACGCATAAGGATAGCTTTGATGGATGGTGGGATTATAGAAGAGTGATGAGGTTACAGTTTGGGCACCCTAACATTAGATCGACTAAGAAATATAGAGAGAAGGATGATCCATGTGATCACCTAGCGAAATGGGCTAAAGCTTATGGAATAGAGCCGTAACTAGAGTGGGTACACTTATTTTTCCATACTTTGGACACAATCCCCATGAACTGGTATTTGGAAACGGAGCTCTGCCATGGCACCGCGGAGTGGGATATATTGAAGGAAGGGTTGTTATTGGCCTTCAGTTTTGAATATGGCTTCGCGAGCATCGATGAAGCCTTACAAGAGATTAAGGAAGTTATCTTCAGAACACCACAAGAACCTATGGAGTGGGTCCAACTAGATTGGATTACCTAGCTGTGCCATGCACTGGAATGTTATAATGTGATAGCTGAAGAGGAGGATGAAGATTCGAGAAATATTAACATTCCAGAGGCAGAAGGGCATTGCGAAGTTGAGGGCCCACGAATAGACAACCCGGACATCACCATGCTGTTGAAGACAAAGCAAGTAAACATTTGTACTAAGGTAGAACTGAAGTTTGCAAATATTGGTGATTATTGGGATGAAACTACTGTGGATAAAGTTGCTGAGTTACTCCGCAAATATCAGGACCTGCTCCCTACCTAGTTTTCATATTTAAAGGGCATAGTAGGAGGCTTGTGCCTTATGAAAATCATTTTGAAGCTAGACGCAAAGCCTGTTAAATAGAGGCCATATCGCGTTAATCCTAAATACAAGGAAAATGTTCACTTAGAGTTGGATAAGATGTTGGAAGCATGCATCATAGAACCGATTGAAGAATTTGATTGTGTGAGCCCAATGGTGGTTCATGAGAAGAAACAAAAGAGCGAGATAATGATTTGTGTAGATCTGCGGAAGATTAATGATGCTTGTGTCCATGATCCATCCCTGACGCCATTCACAAATGAAGTATTAGACAATGTTGGAGGGCAGGATGCCTACTTTTTCACTAAAGGGTTCTATGGATATCACCAGATTAAGATCGCACTTGAGGATAGGAGAAAAACGACCTTCGCAATAGAGTGAGGTTGTTTTCAATACGCTGTAATGCTATTTGGACTCAAGAATGTGCCTGCAATATTTTCTCATGTAGTCATCGCAACGTTCAAGGAGTTCATTCATAAGTCCCTAGAGGTATATTTTGATGACTGGACAATGTTCGGGTTAGTAAAGCGCCATGTAGCAAGTTTGCGCTTGATGTTGGATACATGTTGCAGATACCAGATCACATTGAACTTGAAAAATGCGTCTTCTGTGTTCCCTTTGGAATTTTGCTGGGTCACATGGTGTGCAAGCAAGGGCTAATGGTGGACCCTACAAAGATTACGATGATAGTGAATCTGGAGGCTCCAAGAAATGCTAAGCAGTTGTGCGCAATGCTGGGACATACAGGATATTATAGAAAATTGATCAAAGCATATGCTCAAATTACCATGCCTATGGAGAAACTGCTAAAGAAGGACACAACATTCTGTTGGGATGAAGAATGTCAATGTAGCCTAGATGTCTTGAAAGAAAATATGGTCACCGCGTCGATATTGGTATTCTCGGATTGGAAGAAGGAATTTCATGTAGACCATCCTATTGCCTTCATGAGTAGGAAATTATTGAAGGCTGAGAAGAATTACTCAACGAATGAGGGCGAAGGATTGGCCATGGTGTACACATTGCAGAAATTCAGGAACTATCTATTAGGAGGGCATTTCAAGATATACACGAATCATTCTACCTTGAAATACTTGGTCAATAAGCCTATGTTGGGGGGGAAGATTTTCAGATGGTTTCTACTATTCCGGGAGTATGGATTTGAAGTAATTGTCAAACCAGGAAGGTTAAATGTAGGGCCTGACCATCTGTCGCGGATCAAAACAGGAGAGGAGCCAAATAATTTGGAGGAAGGGTTGCCAGATGCGCAACTCTTCACGGTGAGTGTAATGGATAATCACTTTGCCAATATCATTCATTTCTTGACTATGAGGATGTCACTAGAAGGCCATACAAATCAACAGAAGAAGGAATTCGTAGTGCGCGTGGCAAATTTTTCAGTGATTGCAAGACATTTGTATAAGATGGGTGCTGATGAAATATTGCAAATATATGTGCCATATTTTGAGAGAAATAGAATTCTCGTTGAAGCTCATGGAGGGGCTACGGGAGGACATTATGCATGAAAGGGGACTGCACAGAAGATTTTGCATACAGGTCTATGGTGGCCAACATTGCACAAGGATTCCAAAGCGTATTGTAAGGCATGTGACGCATGTTAGAGAATGGGGAGACCATCGTGAAGGGATGAATTGCCATTACAACCCCAAGTATCTTTGTAACCATTTTAAAAATGGGAGATTGATTTTGTTGGGCCAATTCAGCCCCAAGGGAAGAAAACTGATGCACTCTATATCGTCACCGCGATGGAATATCTAACAAGATGGGAAGAAGCAGAACCGGTTAAGCATTGTACATGGGCTATAACAACAAAGTTTTTGTTTGAGTATGTCTTAACCAGATTTGGCTGCCTGAAAGTGTTAATGAGCGAAAGAGGTATGCACTTTCTAAATGAAACAATCAACGCGTTAACAGAGGAATTCTAGGTCTACCATTAGAAGATTACACCATATCACCCACATGTCAATATAACTGTTGAAACCTTCAATTAGATTTTGGAGAACACACTGAAGAATATTTGCAATGCACAACGAAATGACTAGGATGTGAATGTACCTACAATACTATGGGCGTATAGGACTACTTGCAAGAAGCTGACAGGACAAACACCATTTAGGTTGGTCTATGGGGTAGAAGCTGTAATGACAATGGAGTATATTGTGCCTAGTCTGTGCATAATAGCTCTCACAGGTATGGTAGATCATGAAGCCTTGGAGGAATGGCTCGCGCAGCTGATGGAGCTTGAAGAGGACCGATTCTTGGCTAGATTCCATCAGCAAGTACAAAAGGAATGTGAAAAAGCATGGCACGATCGACACATCAAGCTTCGCACGTTCAAGGTAAACGATATGGTCTTGTTATATGATAGTAAGTTCACTAAATTTCCGGGTAAATTTCAGATGCATTGGCTGGGGCCATATATTATCAAAGAAATTACAGATGGAGGCGCAGTTCAGCTCACAAGGTTGAATGAAGAACCTTTTTCGGGAAGAGTGAATGGGAGACAAATGAAGCTATATAGGGGATCCTGCACAATGACTATATGGTGACAAGACAGTCTTAGTGCTCCATGTAGTTGCAAGGGAGTGCGAGACTATAAATTACACTACCAAGGTTGGAGGACTACGCAGCAGGCACCTGTGCAGAAGATGATGATGATGCAACCTATGAAGCTGTGTGTAGGAGGGAAGTGCTGCATAACATAGCAGAAAAGTGACCATTAGAGTTAATGTTCATGAATTAACAACCAAAAGACAATTAAGAGGAGTGGACTGGTAGCATTTAAGGAAAATATCTTTGAAGATCCACCACCAAAACAAAATTAATTGTCAGAATTTGGGGGGAATGGTCAGATTCAAATTCAAAAACCCCTATAAATTACACATGCTGGTCCAACAGAAAACACTTTGCACCCTTAGAGTTTTTGTTGAGATTTGGTGTCTACCGCATATGAACCAATCATATTGGGAGGATTTAGTTGCTAGCCCTGTGTTTGCTAAGATGTCTGAGTTGAATCAAAAGCTCATTCTTGAAAAGATGCTTGGATCAAGCCCTTTAGAAACTGTGAGTATTGGTGGTGATGTTTCCTCTGAGGGAGCTGCCCCAGAAGTTGTGAGTATGGAAGCTTTGGCTCCTGCACCTACAGCGCCGAGGTCGCCTAGGCTGAAGCCTACCCCTGCAAGAGAAACCCAAACAACTAAACCAAAGAATGATAAGTAGAAAAATCTGGTACCAGTGCGTGAATCCCCTAGAAAGCATTCTGCAGCGCAAAAACAAAAGAAGGACAAGCAACCTAAGAAGGTAGTTGACCTAGAGGTGGAAGAAGGCTAGGGTACAAAGGATATAGATTCTCAGGGAGTGGAACCCATGACGAAGCTACCTGACTATATCTCTCTGTGGAAGGGGAAGGTGAAGGTCACAAAGGACCCAAATTCATATAATTTTTCCATTTCTACACCCTTGCTACCTGAACAAGTTCCCTTTGAAGGTCCATGGCTTGCGCGGATCCCGTTTCTGAAAATGGAAGATTGTGACCTCGCAAATCATGCTAGGTTTCCACACTTAGCCATATATAAGTACATGAAGCACATCTACTATGCAGAGTTAGGTATCACTGCCTTAGAAATGGTGGAATGGATCCGCGGTGTGGAGAATTTAGGATTACTTAATCTATTGTAGGTGCCTCATTGCACTAGTAGAAAATGATGAAATTAGTGACTAGGTGACTAAAAAAGTTAGTCACTGTAGCTTTTCCAAGTGAAATACTACCAAAATTAAGAAATCTCAACTGAACCAACTAAAAACAACTAACATAAACGATTAATTTAGTCGTGGATTAAAATATACGACTAGCTAATAAGTAATACAACTAAAAATGACTAACACAAATGACTAATTTAGTCTACGAACAAAAATATGACTATCTAGCAAGTACTACAATAATAGAAATTAGTCATTTTAATTGTTTGACTTCTTCAATCTAAACTTATAAGTGATAGGGGATTCAAATCTTTTTATAGATTGGTTGAAAGGTTATACTTCCTTAAACACTTCTTTATTGGATCAGTGGATGGTTATAATTAGGGAGTTGATTAGAATCTTCAAGGTTATATCATTTGATAAAATTCACAAAGAATTAAATTCAAATCATTTGTCAAGAGTGAATGCACATAACATCCTTGTGAACCCTCAACTTTAACAACAACCTCACACAACTTCCACACATCATCTAGAAATACTGATGGACAAATACAACAATGCCAACATCCAACAAGATCCCACATAATGAAGAGGAAACACTAATAAACATAAAAAATCGTCAATCCTTAGTTCTAAATATTGCATAGGCAATGATGCTCAAACCAACTAAGACAAATCTAGGCTATGGGTTATTAATGCGGTAATATGAATGAGAAGGGAAAAAAATATTAGCAAATCATCTACTTCAATTTCACTCTCACCCTCCACATAGCACCAAGCACAACAATCTTTCTAAAGCATCTACAATACTAACAAGTAGGAGTAAATAACTATATTCTCATATGCCTATCATAATTATATTTAGCCTCTCTAACATGCTCTTGGTTTTTAATGTATTCTATATATGAGTTCACTCTGTATCTAGCTTAACATTATAACAAAAACTAAATAATGATTTTAATTTGAAAAAACTAATGGGATATAGTTTACACTAAATGAAAGAAAGCATTGGATTATAACTTACAAGTAAGAACATATTTTATATCAATATAGTAATCAATATTTTGAAATTGTTTTCCATGATGAATCCATTTAATTTAATAATTTGTGTTATCAATGCACCAAATCATTACGATTTTAATTTGCAAAAACTAATAGGATATAATTCACACTCAATTAAAGAAAACATTGGATTCTAACTTAGAAGAAAGAACATCTTTTGTATCATAGTAATCAGGATTTTGAAATTGTTCTCCATGATGAATCTATTTAATTTAATACTTTTTGTTATGAATGCACCAAATCATTTAGTCAATTTACCAATAGTGAAATGTATGCACCTTATTGATTTGCATTTTATGATTGTATTTGTTTTCTTAAGTGAAAGTGTTTTAATTCCATCAAATCATTATTTTACATCAAAAGAGGTTGAAATATTTCATGTTCTACCACTATAGAAACCAGACCAAGAACAAAATTTCATTTTCCTTAAGAGCCACACAAAAAGTTTACTAATAGTGTACCAAAAAATGAACAAGTTTGTCAAAAATACATGGGCTATAGGGATATATTGAAGCAAAAAAACAAAGTGAGTGGGAATTGATAGTAGATAACTAGAGAACATAATTAACATTTAATATTTTCTATATTATAAGGCTTCCACAGGGATAGGATCCCTTTCACTTCCTAGAGAACAACCTAGAGTAGGGAGCAAGTCAAAGTGGGCTTTAATTTTCCCTAGTTTGTTGTCCATGAAGAACATTAATACCTACAATTAATCCAATTAAAAACCATCTCTTCTTAGGTAGTTTTCTTCTCCATCACCATGCACCCGAACAATAACCTGAGGCGCTAGTGAATATTGACTATATGTATATAGTGATTGAGGAAACTCTAGTAGTGGGCCATGCTTGCAACCCATCTCTCCGCCTTAATAAGCACCTCAAAGTTAATACTGCATTGTATTTCATCTACAATGTCATGTTTATCTTGAAAAATTCCCTCTTGAACACTTTTAGGAGTAAAATCATGATAAGGAGTAGCAAAGTTTTCAACTCATTCTTTGGTTTTGGGGCTTCCAAAGTCCCTATAATAGGCAGTTCCATGGTAGACCTATGCTCTCTATCTCACCATGGTCTCCATAGGAGAAGAAAACTATAAGAAATTAGAAAAAAAGAGTTTATAGGAGGGACAATTCCACAAATATAGGCTAGTGGGAAGTGGAAGGTGAAAGTGGTGGGGACTGATGAGGTTAGAGGGCGAGATTGTGTGCCTAAAAAGGGGAGAGGAATTCAAGCTAAGAAAATATAATGAGGAAGTAATTAGCTAAACACCAAGAAAAAATGAGGAATATTCAGTAGAATTAGCTCTGATGGATTGGGGGAATGGTCTCAACATAGCAATTTCAATAAGAAATACCACCAAATTTATCGAGGGGGATGAATCACTACAGGGTGAAAAACATAAAATGATACAAAAATGACCAATGTTCCTTCTAAATACCTATGATCAGGCTTGAAACTCACAAAATATACCAGACACCATTACACCATTACTGCACAATATACAATTGCATACAAACTATTAGCCTGACCCTCATGTATAGAGAGATGGCTCAGGTGCCATCATAATTGTTTACCTCCTAGAATGACTAATGTGGAAATTTAGAGTAGGCTTACAAACCATGTTAGTCTTCCAAGTACAAGAGGGGTTAAAAGACTAATGAGCCAAGGGAAATATTCCATTAGAAAAACACGAGTGACATGATTGATGGGGTGGTAACATAATTATGGCACACAATACAATTGTATGTGCATTTTAATTCACCAGGGGCAATGATGGAATGTCTCCCTCCTCTTGTAGTGAGTGGGACTATGGTCTCATTCTCCCCATATGTCTCATGCTAGCTAACCCATTTAGGGATACGTTATATGATTATTGAAATCAATGCAATTACTTGATTTTTCTTAGACTTATTTGATACATTGCATATATTGAATGAGTGACAAAATGGATTGTATTTTCACTAAAAATCAATGCATCACATTCATTGGTTAAACATTTATCATAAAATAAATTATACTAAAAGATTAGTATTGCATAAACAAAGTGTTGGTCTTGACCTTGTAATAGAATATTTATTTTATAACATTATAATATGGATTTCTATATTGTTTTGCAATATATTAGTTTTGAAATCACTTAGATAATTTTCACTATATTAGAGTTGAAATCAATACTTATCAATTTTCCCACTACTATTTCTTAAATCAATGCATATAATTATTTTGAGTTGTATAATTACTTAATAAGATATGGATTATTAATGTAGTAATATAAATGAAAAAAAATATATTAGCAAATCATAGATTCCAACTTCACTTTCAGCCTCCCACATAACACTAAGCACAATGATTGCTCCAAACCATCTACAATACTAAGAAGTAGGAGAAAATTTGAGCAAATGCAAATACTAATAGTTACACTAATAGTTAAAGAGACCAAGACAAATCCATCCAATTGTAGACCATAATGGAGATGATTGCAACATCAACAACAAAAAGTCACAAAATACGCTAGATCCATCCAGTTATAGACTGCAATATTGCAACATCATCCCGTCAATGGAGAACCTCCAAAAAGTTCATTTCTAGGGAGAAAGAGCTCAAGTATTTGGTGCTAATTTTCTTAAATTCAAAGACATTGTGAATTTGTGCATTTCATTTTTTTGAATTACTCTAATGGACGACTTTGAAGCTCCTACATTCTCCCGAGGGCTCAATTTTGAATGGAAACTCTGGTCATTCACTCTTGGCTTTGATAATAATTATGGAGAATATGAAAACCCAGCCACTTGTAACCAAGATCATGAAATCAAATGCCGACCAAAGATCATTGACATATCAAAATTGTTCCCTGGACCCCGAGGCTTCCAACGGCAGGGATCGAGCCCAAGAACTCAAGTTTTCCTAGATTAAGACATGAAGATCTATAGTGCTGCAATGAAGAGTCGATTCCAAGACTCAAGATACTAAGGCGATGACCCCTGCTAATGATAATATGATCCTCACTGCTAAATCCCACTGTCAAAATTTAGGTCAAGGGATCGTACTTAGAAAACCCCAGATCGATTTCAATGATATTTAAGATTTTTCCACAGATGACAAATTTCTTAGAGGTTAGTTGAAATTAACCCTCAAGCAAGAGAGATTTTCTATTTTAACTTCTACCTTGAACTCCTAACTGTGTACAAATTCTTGATATGTGCGGAAAACCCTTAATGACATCTGTAAGTAACATGCTTTTTATTGTTAGTTCATTTTTGTAATTGTAGTATAAACAACTATTTTATTGGAATTCAGATCTAAATGGTAATATTAAATTTAGATTGTCAATATTAGTCTCGTTGTCCTAGGAACGTGCTACACACACACTGAAGAAAATCATTAGTGTTGTTGAAGAGATCAAAGACTCAAGATACAACATGACTAAATTCATGTCACATGAGGTTGAATCAAAGGATCTATGATTCTTGTTCACAGATTATCTGTGTGTAAGGGCAGGGAGAATGGTATATAGGGTAGTAGTAGAAGCTTAAAATAGTCTTTAGGATGGATAAAAATCTTAGTATTTTTTACAATATTTTGTATTTTGACATTCTACAATATCTTTTTTAGATACCTGGAAGCAAATTTCCAACGAACAACTTTCTGGAAATGAAAAAAGTAAAAAATTTGACAAACTGTGTAGTTTTTTTTATTAGTAACAGTTGTAATCTATCATCTCGATGCGTTGTCACTGGAGATGCATATAGAAGGATAAATGAAATTTGTATGCTTGTAGAGATAGCCAAGAGAGTAACATTTGTAGAGCATGTAAATGTTTACAATAGGGAAAAATTGTAGAAAATTGTAGACTATGTTGACAAAGGAGGTAATTATTGTTCAAATGCATTCAGAAAAGCAATGAAGAAAGTTGAAATTGGTGAAGTGATCAACCGTGGACTTCATGATGGGGATTTTGTTTTGATTAATCATCCTCCAAGTGTCCAAAAACATTCATTGTAGGAATTAAAAATGTACATACATCTGGGATCTACAATGATTATTAATCCTCTCATAAGTTGGCCACTTGGTGTAGATTTTGATGGGGATTTCATTCATGTTTTTTATCCCCAATATTTAGAATATAAAGCTAAGCTTTTGCAGCTTCTAAGTGTGGATCAACAAATGTTTAGTTCCCATTGTGGAGAGGCAAACATAGCACTGAGTGTTTATAGGGTGATTTAATGGTATGCTAAATACCTTGTCATCTTAATATGTCAACCCGGGGGTTTCCTAGACTTAGAAGAAAACCAAAATATATGGGACCACATATGAAACTATTGTAGAAAGTTTTTTTAGGATGGAAAGAGAGAAAGGAAATTCATATTACAAATATAACTAAAGAAAACTGCAAAATAAATCTCATGCAAGAAAAATAAATTAACTTCTAAAGCTGGAATGAATGAATTAACGCCATTGGGAAGCCCCAAGGGTTAGCTCAGTTGTTCAAAATCAGTGCCTCGCCATCGGGGGGTCACAAGGTCCAATCTCTTCGAAGCCCTTGGAGTCAGGCCTTACTAGTGGGCTGCGGGGCTAGATTCCCTTCGGGGTCGATCAACCCAGATTTTTCTGTGGACGTAGTGCCACCCATTGACCAGGGTGTTCATGAACCATAACCTAAAAAAAAAGAAAAAAAAATTAACACCATGGCCTTTCTAAACTATTCAAAAGAAAACTAATGTATGAAAAACTATAAGAAGCAAACTATGATAATCCAGAAAGTAGTAAATTAATGCAGAAAGCAGTAAATAGCGACTAGTGATTTAGTTGTCAAGCAAGCAAACTAAGATAGCTTGTAAGCAAGCAGTTTAATGACAATCAAATAAAATGTAAGAAAGTAAATCAAACTTATAGAAAGGAAATCACACTTATATAAAGTAAAGCACACTTGCATGAAAGGAAATAACATAAATCAAACTATGTTACGGCTGTATGCAAATTGTGGTTGATGGGGATCCTTCCATTCTTCAATGAGCACACAAGAATAACTATCACATCTTAAGAATCAAACAACACTCATAACTCATGATTTGGAGAAAATGATATTATTCATGCTGAATGAAAAATCATAAATCTGATGCTAACAAATAAAATGACAAATATTAACTTCCTTTAAAGGATGCTCCTCCTATTTATACATGAAATAGGGATATCTACTCAATGAATGTAGATCCCTTAAATATCTACTAGATCCATACTTGTCTCAACTTATCCCTAAATGCAAGATACAAATCCCATGACTCATAAAGATCTCCATAATATTTCTCCTTGGAATATGGTCCACCTCTTGAGTTGAAATTCGAATTTGATCTTGGGAGGCCAAGCAAGACCCTTCTATAGCCTCCAAATAAGCCTACACATGTCACAAAACTCATAACACATATATAGATATATGAAACCATGTTAATTTCCTAGTTTTTAATAATAAATTCACTTTAAATACATAAAATAAATAACTTTGGAAAACAATGGTCCTAACCCATATAATCATGAAGATGGTCACTTGATGTAGGGTTTTAGGATAGATAGTTATGAAATGAGGGCTAAATAGTTATGAAATGATGGAAATATGGATGATAATTTTGAGACTCAACAGTGTTGATAGTAGTTACCTTGTTGGTTGGTTAGTCATGAGGATATGATCCAATAGTTAGGTGGGGAGGTTTGGTTCCCACAGTTGTTAGCAATCCTAGGCAGGACTATGCACACCCCAGAGCTACTCTAAACATTATTTCTTCATTTGAAAGAAAAACGATACATTGTTGGCTTCCAAGCTTCTATCCAGAAAATAAATGTTGGATAAAACCACACTGAATCAACTATCATTATGGACTTTTGGAACCTCTCCTGTACTAGCAATCACTAAAGTGCATGATGGAGGGCCATTTCAAATAGCTAGCCAACTTCTTCAGATGGCTTTAGCTCAGAATTGAATTGTGAGGAGAATGGGATTCTCATAAGTAACAATGAAATACTATTATTCAATGGTGATAAAGCACAATTACTAAGTTCTCTGACTCAAATTTTTAATGCAATGTTAAATGAAAAGGTCCAGGAGTGACAATGAATTGTTTGAATTTAGTTCAACATTTTTTTATTGAATTTTTAACCTTAAATGGTTTTAGTGCAGGTTTGGATGATTTGGTTCTTTCTCACTATGTTTCTCAGAGAAAGATATCTACAGAAGAGCTAGGAAATGAACTTATTGAAATTTCTAGGCTTATGAAGCATGTGAGGGGAGGAAGATATGATAATGCCATCATTTCCCAAGTGGAGAAGCATCTACTTGGAGTGTGGTAAAATGTTACCAAGGCTATTTATTCTTCAAGTTACTTTTATCTGATGGTTGACAATAGAAATGCAAGATATGCTAAGAAAGTGGTTCAACAACTTGGCTTCTTAGGGCTTCAAATGTTTCGAGGAAAATGTTTCCTAGAGATTGGCTTAAAAATATTTTTTCACATCTTCCATTCAATGGTTCTCATCCTTTGGATCCACACAAGAAAGATGATTCACCTATAAGTTTGTGGACTCGTTAAATCATCCTATGTTTGTGGATTAAATCACTGTGAGGCATTTATTCATTCTATCTCTTCCAGAGAAGGTATTTTCTGTCAGAAGATGGGAATGAAAGAACTAGGAATGATTTTTAAGAATCTAATGGCCTTTCTACTTGATCTGATGATTTTCTATGATGGGATGGTCAAATATGCTTGTGGAAAATTTCTCATTCAATTTGAATATGGGAACATAAACTCTTCAGTAGCATGTAATTCCTTAAACAAGATGGAGTATGGGAGTAGCTTGGATCATTCATCTCTAGGAGAAAACGTAGGAACTCTGGCTACTATAGCAATTGAAAACTCAGCTTACAAAGCACTTATTGATTCCTATTTCCCCTTTGGACATCCTTAAGGTAGTTGAGATCACGTTCCTTACCTATCATTAATGTTCTATTTCAGTATGATTTCCTTTTGTACAGTGGGAGGGCTGAATTTGAAGCCAATGAAAACAAGAAACATTAATGAGTATATATAATTCTACCTTACAACCAAATGATAGATGGGTAATTATTCACATGAAAAGATGTTGTGCCGATGAAACACATTTTGAGGAGAAAGCTGCAAGAATTCAAGAATATTTGAAGAGTATTCCTTTGAAATATTTTTCTCTCCAATTTGTTGTTGAAGTGGATCTCTATGTTGCACCTTTTGTTTTAGTTGTGTTACACATAATCATAAAGGTGTCTTACTCTCCAGGTTAATCATCTAACCAATCTAATTCATAATGCATTTTTGTATTTGAAGGTTGACCCTAATAAAAAATTGTGAATGAATTGCTTGTTGTTTCAAGGTTTCTTGTTGATAATTGTCTTCAACATTAATATTAAATAAAAATACACCTTAGAATCTTCGATATTCAATGTTCTCATGTTTAATGAGATCTCTTTAAAAATTGTGCAGTTTGAAATTTCAAATTAAATGTGAATATCAAATCCATGATAATTGACACAAAATGTAGTAATTTATGTTTTGATTCTCTTTGTTCTTTTATCTTTTATCTTTTAATGCAAATGCAATAGAAAATGCATGCATTATAAACTAGTTTTGATCTTCTACATGAAAAAAAAAAGAATTATCTGTGGTAGACATGAGTTTCCTTCACACAACATTCACAGTGGTATAATAAAAAATCATTTCACCTTTGAATTTTTGAGAATGTTTCATTAAGAAATTGAGTTGCTCAACCACATCCCTCTTCAAGTCACAAACACCTTTGCATCTGAAGTACAAGGCTACAAATATATTATTATTTTTGGATGTTTAGTGCAAGAATCTATTGTCAGTCTGAACCCAATTTGAAAATCCCAATACCAAATCCATGATAATTGATAAAAAATGCATTAGTTTCTGTTTTGATTCTCTCTGTTCTTTTATATTTTAAATTTTAAAGAAAACACAATAGAAAATGCATATGTGATAAACTATTTTTCATCTTCTATAAGCAAAAGGAATATTTATTCATGGTAGGCATGTACTTTTTTCACATAGAATTCATCGATATAAGAAACAATCATTTTACCTTCTACCTTTTGAGAATGTTTCATGAAGAGGAAATTGATTTTCTCAACCACATATTCCTTTAAGTTACAAGTACCTTTGCATTTTATGTACAAGGCTGCAAATTGATTTTTGTTTTTAGAAGTTTAGTGCAAGAACCTATTATCAGCCTAAATCCAATTTGATTTCAATTATGAGGTTAGGTGGAAAACAATTTAAGATCATTATAGATTTCGATAATCATGATTCCTTTGAAGCTACGAATCTGTTACGATGGTGGAACATCTCTCTTTGATAAGAATACTTCCAAAATACCATTGAGACTTATTGAAACATTCAAGTAATATGGAGTACCCTTTTATGTTAGTTTAAGTCAATTGTCCATTTGCATAATGTTCATGGTTATAGGAAAGTACGTGGATGAGAATTTTTTTAGTAGTGATAGTAAGGAACTGCTTTTCAATGATATTCCTTATAATGTAGTTGCAACTGTTTCAGGTGAGTTCCTTTATGCTGTAGTGAGAAAGTATTGGATTCAAGAGGATGTTATATTCTTCAAGGATGTACCTCCAAGATACCATTGAGGCTTCTTGAAACATTCAGGTAATATGGGTTCCCTTCTATGTAAATTAGATTACTCATTCCTCTATCTACATTATATTCCTTTCATGGTTTGAAAAAAGTACTTGGACAAGGTGGAAGTTTTATAATGTTAGCAAGCTAAAACGTTTTGATTATTTTCCTCGTAGCTCAACAACTATTATAGGTGAGTCCCTTTGAGAGTTAGTGTTAACTGTTTAGTGTTTAAGAGTTGTAATATATCATCTTGATGTGTTGTCATTGGAATTGCATATAGAAGGATAATTGAAATTGGCGTATCTATAGAAATAGCCAAGAGAGGAACATTTGTGGACTATGTAAATGTTTACAATAAGGAAAAATTGCATAAAATTGTACAAAAGGGAGAGTGTAGAACCTATGTTGACCAAGGAAGTAATTTTTGTTCAAATGCATTTAGAAAAAAATGAAGAAAGTTGAAATACGTGAAGTGATTAACTGTGGGCTTCATGATGGGGATTTTGTTTTGATTAATCGTCCTCCAAGTGTCCAGAAACATTCATTGGAGGCATTAAAAGCATACGTATATTTGGGCTCTACAATGATTATTAACCCTCTCATATGTTGGCCACTTGGTGCATATTTTGATGGGGATGGCATTCATGTTTTTTATCCCCAATCTTTAAAATCTCAAGCTGAGCTTTCTCAACTTTTAAGTGTGGATCAAAAAATGTTTAGTTTCCATTGTGGAAAGGAAAACAACACCGAGTGTTGATAGTAGATACATTTTTGGTTTCTAAGGTTCTATTTGGAAAATCTATGCTGGATAAAGCCACACTAAATCAACTATGAATGTGGACTTCTAAAAAATTTCTTGAACTAGCAATCACTAAAGTGCATGATGGAGGGCCTTTTTGGACAACTAGCCAACTTATTCATATGGGTTTACCTCTGGAATTGAACGGTGAGAAGAATGGGCTTCTCATAAGCAATAGTGAAATAATATTATTCAATGGTGATAAAACCCAATTGCTGAGTTCTTTCACTAAAATATTTAATGCAATTTTTAAGTGTAAAGGTCTACGAGTGACAGTGAAGTTCTTGAATTCAGTTGAACATTTTTTTTATCCTTAGATGGTTTTAGTGTAGGTTTGGATGATTTGGTTCTTGCTCACTATGTTTCTCAAAGAAAGATATTTATAAAAGATCTAGGAAATGAACTTACTAAAATTTCTAGGCTTATGAAGCATGTGAGGGGAGGAAGATATAATAATTCCATTATTTCCCAAGTGGATAAGGATCTACTTGGAGTGCGGGAAAATATTACCAAGGATATTTCTTCTTCAAGTTCCTTTTTTTTTATGGTTGATAGTGGAAATGCAAGATCTGCTAAGAAAGTGGTTCAACAACTTGGCTTCTTAGGGCTTCATATGTTTCTAGGGAGGAAAACGTTTCCTAGAGATTGGCTTAAAAATATTTTTTCACATCTTCCATTCAATGGTTCTCATCCTTTGGAGCCACACAAGAAATATGATTCGCTTGAAGTTTGTGGACTTGTTAAATCATCCTATGTTTTTCGATTAAATCACTATGAGGCATTTATTCATTCTATCTCTTCAAGAGAAGCTAATTTCCATCAGAAGATGGGAATGAAAGAACAAGGAAAACCTTTTAAGAATCTAATGACCTTTCTACTTACGATCTTCTATGATGGGACGGTGAGAGATGCTTGTTGAAAATTTCTCATTCAATTTGAATATGGGAACATAAACTCTTCAGTAGCATGTAATTCCTCAAACAAGAGGGAGTCTGGGAGTAGCTTGGATCATTCATATCCAAGAGAACAGGTAGGGACACTGAGAGTAGCTTGGATCATTCATACCCAAGAGAACGGGTAGGGACTTTGGTTGCTACAACAATTACAAACTCAGCTTACAAAGCACTTGTTGATTCCTTTCAAAAATATATTTCCCTTGGGACATCCTTAAGGTAGTTGAGATCACGTTCCTTACCTGTCATTAATGTTCTATTTTAGTATGATTTCCTTTTGTATGGTGCTAGAGGGCTGAATTTGAAGCCAATGAAAACAAGAAACATTAATGAGTAGATATGATTCTACCTTACAACCAAATAATCGATGGGTAATTCTCCACATGAGAATTTGTTGTGCCGATGGAATACATTTTGAGGAGAAAGCTACAAGAATTTAGGAATCTTTGAAGAGGTTTCCTTTGAAATATTTTTCTCTCCAAATTATTGTTGAGTAAGTGGATCTCTATGTTGCACCTTTTGTTTCAGTTGTGTTACACATAATCATAAAGGTGTCTTACTCTCCAGGTCAATCATCTAACCAATCTGATTAAGAATGCATTTTTGTATGTGAAGGTTGACCTTGATAAAAAATTACGAATGAACTACTTGTTGTTTCAAGGTCTCTAGTTGATGTCTGTCTTCAATTTTAATATTAAATAAAACTACACCCTAGAAGCTTTGATATTCAATGTTCTCATGTTTAATGGGATCTCTAAAAATTGTGCAGTTCTCAATTTCAAACTAAATGTGAATATCAAATCCATGATAATTGTAACAACTAAACCTAAGGCTCAAAACACTTACAAGTCTTTTATTCCATGATGCTAAACTATCAAGAAGGGCATCTAATGCATACACAAAAATTATGTTGATTACCATCATGGACAAAATACCGAGTTCATTCATATAAAATGAATAGAAAAAATATAGTTAGGTACTTTTCCTTAGAATTTTATAGTTAATTGCTTTTACTTTCCTAAGAAGCCATTGTCTAACTTTATACCAAGATATGCAGTTACTGCAAAGATCTTGACAAACCTAACCAATCATTTATACCTACTATCAAGTAAATATGTAACAAATACCAATTTTCAATCAAGGGTGCCATTAAGAGTTTTAACTAACAAGGGGTAGGAAATGAATCTCTAGATCTCACTAACCTAATTCTAATCTACATACTAGTCTGAATTGAAATTAACGGAACTTCTAATGGTTATTACAGTTTACACATGTGACAAATGTAGTCATAGGTTCATCTGCACTTCTTTTTTGCAAATGATAGTAAGTACATTTCCGCTGACCACATCTACCACACTTGAATTGGTTTGTTGTAGCTTAAATTAGGCTTTATCCCATGCTCAAACTCAAAAAGTGCCTTGTATTTGATCTGTTTGTTCTCGATCTTTCTTTGATCACTAGCCATTTCTTCCACTATCATGACAATAAGTTTCTCTGGCTTAATTTCCCCAAGAATAAATCTCCTTCTCAAATCTAGATTGTTTGCATCTTTTAGGTTGAACATGATGGACCTATATTTCAACTTCCGAGCTCCAATAGACAACCTAACTTTTCAAACATCAGTGTCTCAACAGAAACTACAACTCGTACTGGATCACATTCATTTAATCTCACCAGGTTGTCACCCTCAGCTTTGTTACCTACTTTGGCAAAAGCCTCATGAAGAAGCTCACGGATCCTGTCCGGTACTGTGTTATTACACTTAATCATACTTGTCAGCTTTGGAGGGCCATTTGAAGAGGATGATACCTTCTTATTACTGATAGATGCTTCTTCTTCATTGGGTTTCTTCTCAACCTTTACAGGCTCTTTCTTAACAACATTGAACTCCACTTTAATAGTCTTGGACTGCTTGTCTTCTGACTTTGTACTTTGTTTCCATTGTTAGCAAGAGTTTTTGTTGTCACAACCTTCTTCCAAGAATCAAGTAAGCCAGTGGCTAACACAAATAATTTCTTGCGGATGCTTTGTGAGATGTTGGAGGTGTTTTCCAACCTGATAATCGAAGTATCATAACAAAATGAAGTTACTACCATCCATAAGAAAACAGTCCTATGAAAAAAGCTGCACACTCATGAACTAAACAATTTACCTTGAGTACTTTCAATCAGAGAAAAAGGTACCTTTAAAAGGCCCATTAAACTTAGAGAGAGGCATTAACAAAATTAGTGGACTTCAAAAGAGAATGAGACTAAACTTTCAAGATAGAGGTAATTTTTTAAGAGCACTATTCAAAGATAAAGGCCAGAGAGCAAAGAAAATGAAGGAAACACTAAAATTATACAAATGATACCAATACTTTTCTTTCAGATATGTTCTCCAAGCTAAAAATCATAATGAAGTACCCAAAGTAAAAGAAACTTTACATTATAGTTCACAACTACCATCTAGATAGGCATATGCAAAATAGCCATCTTCAAGAGGTAAATCTGGACTTAAATTCTTCAATTTATGCCATAACATAAACATATTTCAGTGTAAGAAAAAGACTGGAAGAAAATTTCATGCACCATAAGTGAAATTTACAACTCAAATCAATAAAAACGTGTGCCAACATAATACTTTTAAAAAAGCATGTTCTTGACTTGTACACCACAAAATGCAGCAATCAAAGTAGATGTTTTTATAAGGGTACAAACAAACAATCTAAAGCTTACACATCCAACTCTATTTATAACTTACAAGTTACGAATTTACTGATAACAACCTCTACAGTACACCCACTACCTGCACAAGATGATATCATAGTACTAGGGAATCTGATAACACAAATCTTAAATCATACAAAAAAAGATTGTTGAAAATGTTGTAATGAGACATGATTAATATGGAGTGGATAGAACTAACCCTGGTAGAACAGAGCCAGAGAGGCCTTGTTATCACCTCAAAATTACAGAACTTATAATAAACACTAATAACACAATGAAAATGTTATCTCTAGAAATTAATTAAACAAAAAAACTGAAAAAAATAAAAAATAAAATAAAATAAAATAAAATAAAATAAAATAAAATAAAATAAAAACTTTGGACTTAGTCATGGAAAAATGCTATGGGGATTACAAGCTCACCCTAGGCTCATAGACAATGTTATTAGTAGTAGCACATAGTCCATCAGCATTAGGAAACTAAAGGCACTACTTGATGGGAAAATAATTTTTTTGACATGATTGTATTCTCACACACCAGGCATTTGTTAAAGGTGTCTGGAATTTTTGCAAATAAGGGGGTTGACCTGGCTTCAAATTCATTAAAAGTAAAGACAATCTGATATGACTCCACTCTTTATAAGCTGATATGGCAAGGCTTTGAAAGTGTTCAAATTGAAAAAAGTGGGTGTGTGGTTAGAGAGAGGTCTCTTTCTCAATCAATTCCACCACTCAAATACTTCCTTGAGAGTAATGGTTACAAAATAGGAGAGAACCCAATTGGTAATTCTACCTGAGCAAGTCTTAGCTCTAAAAGGCAAAGTTTCTATGCTTGAATATTGAATTTCAGATGCGAACTGTAGAAATTTTGAATAATATGACACTTATTCAACAAAGATTATCCCGATTATACACTATTGTGGAATACATGCACAATACATAACCTCCTCTACGTTGATAATCAATTTAGCAGCATCAAAAACAATGAAAAATCAATCGCATGCACACATTAACATAATATGTAACCCAGGGAAATATTACAGCTGAAAATCCCACACTACCTGTATATTAATGATTGAGAACATGTAACAATACATAGTACAATACTCCTCACGAGTATCCAACACTATCTCCACCTGTTACACACTAGCTCAGATCTGAACAAGTCACAGGTTCAAATCTTCTCCACTGCTTTGCCTGCCTCCACTGCATAATGCTTGAGAATCAATCACACTGAAAATCACGTGAGCACAGGCTATATTACCCTGTATTGGCCCACACTGCACAATACTCATTGGCATAACTCAATCCCTTTTATTGTGCAAGATCTCATGCACAACTATAGTCACAACGGATAGCAATCTCAACCTCTAACACCTGTCCCACTGAACTATACATGCACTGAGTTAACTGATGTATTCTTCAGTTGCATTATGAGTTAATAATTAGTGAATTAATTTAATCAATTAATTCACATCACTCATCACTAGTTTATTTGCAGTTAGACTAATTACAACCAGTTTAACCAAGTCAAACTGAACACAACTCCACATCCAACTCCATAGAACTCACATGCATGAGTTCTAACTGATATCCTACATGCAATAGCTCAACTGACTCATAAGAAAAGCGTATTTCCTTCTTACAACTGCATGTGCCACATTTGTAGCTCAAACTGAAGTGCTCCAAGAGGATAAGATAATGTTTATAGTCTAAATATTATTATGAGACAATAATATTTGACTTTTCTATTTTTAACATGGCAGTCTAAAAATAGACTTTGATCACTCCACTATGAACCAGAAATAGAAGTCCATCTATTTTTCCCAACATGACCAATCATCCATAAACAACATCTTGCAACTCATAGACCATGATCCATATGTCTAAAAATAGACTTTGCGCCATAATTTGCCTGCGGGCCCACTTAGTGAAGGTGACTCCTTTCCACTAAGCTCCATCATCTTGTTGCATTCTCAACACTCCCTCTCAACAAGATATGGATTATCAGAAACCCCTATCCTGCCTCAGTGGTATTCGAATTTGCTGCTGGTGAGCGCCTTCGTCAAGATACCAACATCCTGATCCTCCATTGGAATGTATAAAAGTAACATGATTCTCCGCTGCACACAATCTCTGATATGATGGTACCTAATGTCAATGTGCTTAGATCTATCATGAAATATAGGATTAGCTGAGAGTTTAATGCAACTCTGGTTATCACAGTAAATCACAGTAGGATCCAAGTGAGAACCGAACAAACTGACCAGGATCTTTGTTATGAAACCAGCTCAAGAAAAGATAGAAAAGATAGATCAACGCCTTAGAATTCAGCCTCTTCGAGGGGGCAACCTCCTTTACATTACATAAATGAACAATTCTTGGATGATACAAATGACAAAACCTCCTTTCTATATATAGGAGTCTAAGCAGTCACAATATAATCCAGCCGACCTAACAATAATAATATAAAGCCATAAAAATAACAATAGAGGGATTCTATGGGGCACAGTAATAACAATATGGGGGCAATAGGGGCACAACAATATTAATAAGGGGTATAACTACAATAGTAATGGGGTAATCACTAGTATTATAAGGACCCAACATGCCCCTCTCCTTCAAAAAAGTGTTGTCCTCAACGCTTGAGTAGTTCTGGATACTTTTGCATAAAATTCTCATCCTCCGATGTGGAATCTTCAGCGGATAAGTTCTTCCACTTGATAAGATACTCTGAAATTGATCGATTTCGTAGCTGTCGAGTTCTTGTTTCTGTGACTACTTCCGGTTCCAATATAATTTTTCCTTCCTCGTCAAGTTCTGGCAATATTGTTTGAACTGGGAGCTTGTCGCCTATAACCTTCTTTAAACATGAAACATGGAAAACTGGGTGCAATCAAGAAGCTGCAGGAAGCTCCAATTTGTATGCCATAGTACCAATCTTTTGCAACACCTTGTACGGACCATAATACTTTGGTGATAATTTATTACCCTTCTTAGCTTGCTTGAGGGACATTTGCTTATATGGTTGTAGCCGTAGGAATACCCAATCACCTACATCAAAACTTCTTTCACTGCGATGTTGATCTGCCTGTTGTTTCATTCTATTCTGTGCCAACACGAGGTTATCCTTTAAGAGTTGGAGGACTTGTTGTTGATGTTCGATGTGATGTTCCATTGCCTGAACCTTAGAATTTTCTCTTAAATATGATGTGATGGATGGTGGTTGATACCCATAAAGTGCCATAAATGGGGTCATTTTTGTTGCTGTATGGAAGGAAGTGTTATACCACCATTCAGCCAAAGGCAACCATTTGACCCATTGTGTCTGTTTATCAGATATAAAGCAACGAAGATATCCTTCAAAACATTTGTTTACTATCTCAGTTTGCCCATCAGATTGAGGATGATAAGATGAGCTATGATCTAACTGAGTACCAAGACAAGAAAATAATTCTGTCCAAAAATTTCCAGTGAAAATGGGATCTCTGTCACTTACAATAATCTTTGGGTTTCCATGTAGCTTTTGAATTGTTTCCATAAATGCAGTAGAAACTGTACTGGCTTTAAATGGATGTGATAATGCACAAAAGTGTGCATACTTGGTAAGTCTATCAACTACCACCATGATGACACTCTTTCCCTCAGACTTTGGTAAACCTGTGATAAAATCCATTGAAACCTCCTCGCAACGTTGGCTTGGAATGGATAAAGGTTGTAATAGACCTGGTGTCTTAATTGTTTCAACTTTATTTTGTTGGCAAACCAAACATTTCGCCACAAACTTTTGAATATCTGATTTAAGGCCATCCCAAAAAAATTCCTTCTTAACCCTGTGGTAAGTTTTTAAAAATCCTGAGTGCCCTCCTAAGGGAGAAGTGTGCAATTCCATAAGAATCTTTTGTTTTAGCTGGGAATTCTTACAGAGGTATAAGCGATCTTTGTACCATAACGAATCATTTTTCCAGCTAAATGTATCAAACATACTGGAATCTTGTTGTAACTTTCGAATAAGTGCCCACACTTCTTCGTCATTCTTCCATTCCTCCCTTGCTTCGTTTATCCAATCTGGTTCGATAATAGAAATGGCGCACAACAATGCTTCCACATCCTCATCCTTTCTTGAGAGTGCATCTGCCACCACATTTTGCTTCCCCTTTTGTAGATGATTTCAAAGTCATAACCCAACATCTTTGTGACCCACTTTTGTTGCTCTTCAGAGGATAATCTTTGTTCTAAAAAGTATTTAAGGCTATCATGATCCGTTTTTACCTTGAAGTGTCTTCCCATTAGGTAGGGTCGCCATTTCTTAAGTGCATGGAGTATTGCCAACATTTCCTTCTCATAAATAGCTTTGTGTAAAAACTTTCCCTTGATTGGATGACTTTCAAAAGCAATGGGTCTTTCATCTTGCATTAAAACAGCACCAATTCCATTTCCTGAAGCATCACATTCCACAATAAAGGTTTTTGTGAAGTCCGGTGTAGCTAAGACCGGTGCTTGGCACATTGCCTCTTTAAGATGTTCGAATGCCTTTGTTGCTTCTGGGGTCCATGAAAATGCATCTTTCTTCAATAATGTTGTTAGAGGTGCTGCTATTCTCCCATAATTCTTAACAAACTTGCAATAATACCCTGTCAACCCGAGAAATCCTCGCAGATGCTTTATGGATGTGGGAATTTTCCATTCCTTAATGGCTTTCATTTTGCTAGGGTCTACCTTAACTCCTTCATGAGATACAATATGACCCAGATATTCCACCTCTTGTACTCCAAAGAAACATTTGGATCTTTTTGCATATAACTGTTTCTCCTCCAATAGTTGTAACACCCTGTCAACATGTTCAACATGATCCTTCCAAGACTTGCTGTAGATTAGTATATCATCAAAAAATACTAACACAAATTTTCTAAGGAATGGTTTGAAAATTGAATTCATCAAACCTTGAAATTTTGAAGGTGCATTGGTAAGGCCAAAAGGCATGACCAAAAATTCATAATGACCCTCATGAGTTCTAAATGCTATTTTCAGAATGTCTTCAATCTTCATTCTGATTTGATGATATCCCGAACGAAGATCCAACTTGGTGAAGTAAATTGATCCATGCAATTCATCCAGTAATTCATCAATGACAGGAATGGGAAACTTATCTTTAATAGTGAGCTTGTTGAGCTCCCTATAATCCGGACACATGCGCCATGATCCATCCTTCTTGTGCACCAATACGACTGGAGCAGAGAAAGAACTTTGACTTGGTTGAATTATACCAGCCTCTAGCATTTCTGCAACCATACGTTCAATTTCACTCTTTTGGGCATAGGGATATCTGTACGGCCTGATGTTTGGAGGAACACTTCCTGGAATCAGATGAATAGCATGATCATGATCACGAATAGGTGGGAGACATTTGGGAGTCTCAAATACCTTGGAATGATTGTCCAAGACTTTTTGGAGATCTGGAGAAATAGATGATTCCACTGTGGACACATCTAGCGAACATAATTGTGCAATTACACCTCTTTGTTCCTTTTTTAGAAGCTTTGTCATACCGTTAGAGCTGATTATCTTTCCCGGTTTCCCTGCAATACCCCTTAATTCAACTTCCTTTCCTTCCACAGAAAATTTCATGAAAAGTTCTTGAAAATTAAAAGCTATTGTACCCAAGGATTGTAGCCATTGGACTCCTAGTACAACATCAGCACCTCCCATTGGAATGGAAAGCATTGGGCTAGTCAATACATATTCTCCCATGGATAGCTTGATATTATGGCACTTTCCCGAGCAATTTATTGTTCCTCCATTTGCAACCATCACTTGACACTCTGGTGCTGGATATAAGAAGCAATTCAATTCTCTTGCTACCTTACAATGAATAAAATTGTGGGTACTTCCTGAATCAATCAACACTATTACCTTTTTCTTCTTGATTTGTCCTTCTATCTTGATGGTTTGAGGAGTGGTAATTCCCGCCAATGCATTACAAGATATGGTCGGATTCATTTCTTCTTTATCTAGGCTTTGTTCCTGGAGTATATCCTCTTCTTTTGACCTTTCTTGCTCCTTTTCTTCTTCCTCTTCACAATCTATGTAGAATAATTTCTTCTCAGCACACTTATGACCTTTAGTGTATTTGCTATCACAACTGTAACAAAGCCCTTTTGCTCTTTTTTCTTCCAATTGTTGTGGTGTCAACCTTATAGGTTCTAGAAGACTAGTGGTAACAACACTTCCGTCTTTATAGTTGTGAGTGGTATGCTTCCTGGTTGCCATAATTTTGCTTTCCATTTTTCTTGCTAACCTGAATGCCTTCTCTAATGAACCATGTTCCCAAAGGCGAACATCATGTTGGATATTATCCTTTAAAGACCCTATGAACACATCAATCCTATGCTCCTCTGGAATATCTTTTACCCTGATGTTCAATTTTTGGAACTCCTCAATGTGCTCCATTATTGAACCCTTTTGTTTGAGACTTATCAATTGGCTAAAAAATGTGTTGCTTTTTGTATCCTCACAATGTGCTACCAATTCTTCCGTAAAAATTGCCCAAGTGATAAATTGTTTATGAGAGCAAAGCCATTGATACCATACAAACTGATTTGGTTCCAAATATAAAGTTGCCATACGTACCTTTTGTGTGTTTTGCACATTATTGAGATCGAAGAATTGATCCATCTGTAATATCCATGTGGCGGGATCCCTGCCATCAAACTTCCTCATATCGATTTTTGGAATATGGTGAGTCTTCGATCCAACATTAGAGTCTATGGCATCATGATTAACATTTCTTTTGTTCTCATCATGAGTTTCCTTTAGTACCCTTTCACCCTTAGTGACCATTTCTTGTAGCAACTTATTCATATTTATCTTCAATTCTTCCATCTTATCATCCATGCCATATATTTTAGCGTCCATGCCATTCACCTTAGCTTCCATGCCATCCATCTTAGCTTCTACGCCTTTCTTTAAACAATCCATCTTAGCTTCTACACCCTTCTTTAAACCATCCATCTTAGCTTCTACATCTTTCCTTAAACCATCCATCTTAGATTCTGTTGCTTTTTGTGCAAGTGACACTTGTTGCACTTGTTCTTGTAATTTTGATATGTCATATAGCATTTCTTCTTCTTCTTCATGAGTCATGCTAGAGCTTTCAGGTTCCTTACTAGGTGTTTGCATTTTCTTTCCTCGGGGCATCAGTTACCGATAATAATTCTCTAATATGCCCTTTGAATTCCTTCAGAATAAATTTTCAAACCAAGCTTAAGCAAAAAATTAAAGAAAATCTACACACCTTTTTTCACTTTGTAGGAGCTCGATATTGCCTCTGATGTATCTCTATACTTTCTGATTATCTAGTTCTGAATTTGTGACCTGTAGTAGCCCTCTGTGTCCTCTTTCCAATGCCACAAGTCTGACCCAAATTGGATTCTCCAAGGAAGAGTTATGCGAAATCTCCCACAGTGACTTGATTATAGACTAGTTCAGTAGAGCGAACTTGTACGACGTGCTACGAGTCATTGTTTCGACCTTTGGATCTGAAAAACGCCCACAAGAAACTACAGTCCATTCTATTTCTGTACCTTCTTATGAAACTTCAATCCGATCCCCAGAGAGAAAGTTATGACGATTTTCCCTAGGTCACCTGTTTTAAATGTAATTCAGGAGTCTACAAAAAGACCAACTTCCTCAGATCATATCTCCGCAAATATCGCACGAAAAGCTCTGAAATTCAGTCCCAAGGTTCAGCGCGATTTCTTCTCAAATGGGTTTTTTTTTTGACTTCTGAAACATCACAGAAAAAATGTTATAGTGAAAATGCCACGATGACCTGTTTAGAGCAGCGAAACCCTAGAATCCAAAGCTCTGATACCAAATGTTATGAAACCAGCTCAAGAAAAGATATAAAAGATAGATCAACGCCTTAGAATTCAGCCTCTTTGAAGGGGCAACCTCCTTTACATTACATAAATGAACAATTCTTGGATGATACAAATGACAAAACCTCATTTCTATATATAGGAGTCTAAGCAGTCACAATATAATCCAGCCGACCTAACAATAATAATATAAAGCCACAAAAATAACAATAGAGGGATTTTATGGGGCACAGTAATAACAATATGGGGGCAATAGGGGCACAACAATATTAATAAGGGGTATAACTACAATAGTTTTGGGGTAATCACTAGTATTATAGGGACCCAACAATCTTCCTCATCCATATAGCGTCGCATGCAGCCAAACTTGCTGCCATATACTCGGCCTTTGCTGAACTGAGTGCCACGGATCTTTGCTTCCTGCTATACCAAGAAACTGCTGTCGACCCGATACTGAAGACCCCTCCTGATGTGCTCTTTCTGTTTGTTGGGCTCCCTGCCCAATCTGCATCCGTGAAGCCACATAGCTTCACCTCATACTCCTGTCTGTACCACAAACCATATCCCGATGTGCCTCTCAAATAACGCCAATACATGCTTGCCTACCTTCCAGAAGAGCTTGGTTGGCTTAACCATAGCTTGTGAAATCTGGTTAACAGCATAGCATATATCGGGTCGTGTATTGACTAGATACATAAGCGACCCCACCAACTGTCGATAAACAGTGGCATCCACTTCTTCTGTCGAAGTGGCATCCTCCTTCCTCCAACCTCCAGGAAGAGGAGTATCAACAGGCTTGCAGCCATGCATGTTGAACTTCTCCAATATCTCTCGAGCATACTTACCCTGAGAAACAAATAGTCCATCACTGCGCTGCCAGATTTCCAATCCCAAGAAATAATGAAGGAGGCCCAAGTCCTTCATCTCAAACTCCTTAGCAAGATCATCCTTGCATGAAAGTATCAACAGCTCATCACCCGTTAGAATCAAATCATCTACATAAAGTACAATGATAAGCAACTTACCCTCCACCACAATCTGGTATAGGTTAGGATCCACCTCACTCTTGGAGAATCCAAGTCCGGTGAAATAACTGTCTATCTAAGTGTACCAAGCACGTGGTGCTTGTTTCAGCCCATACAACGCTCTCTTGAGCCTAAACACATGCAACTCACTGCTGAAGATCTCAAAACCTTTGGGCTACTCAATGTACACCTCCTCCTCAATGACTCCATTGAGGAATGTAGTCTTCACATCCATCTGATGAATGTGCCATCCCATCTGCGCTGAGAGAGCAAGAATCATCCGTATGGAAGATTACCTTGCGACAAGTGCAAAGGTCTCCTCATAATCGATCCCCTCTATCTGTGAAAAGCCTTGGGCAACAAATCTTGCCTTATACTTCTCCACACTCCCGTCAACTGCCTGCTTAACTTTGTAGATCCATCTTGAACCCACCATTGATTTCCCTTCCGGTCTAGGAACAATCTCCCATGCACTGTTTCTGACAATCGAATTATACTCTTCCACCATGGTGTCTACCCATGCGGGATCCTCCACAGCTTCCTCGAAAGAGGATGGCTCAGTCACAACACATTTTCTCACAAGAGCCATGTATCTAGTGTACCGATCAGGTGACTGTCTCTGCCTGCATTGGGCTATAGGTGGTCCTACAACTTTCTTTGCATCTTGAGCCAGTCGCTCAGCTTCTATCAAGCGCTTTTGCCCTCTGATGGTTGGCACTGCATGAGTGGTCTCTACCACTCCATGAACCTCATCCTGTGGCTGATCCATGTTCTGAGGCTCATCTTTAGGAACAAATAGCTCCTCATCTGCATGCAAGTGTGGCGCCCTCTCAAGCGAACACTTCATGGCTTTCTCCTGAAATTTTATATCCCATCGCACAACAGTCTTACCACTGTCTGGCAAATACACACGATAGTTGTGGGGTGTATTAGTGTACCCCACAAATATCGCAACCTCTGTGGTGGGCTCTTGTTGGCATTATGATGCATGTGTTGTACTTGATGGCAACCAACTCGTAGAAGATCAACTCACTTATATATATCTAGATGATACTACGGAAAAGATATCAGATGTGAGAGAACACATAGGATGCAGGATAGCTCAAAGGAATCAGATGACAATTCTCAGTATGATAGATCTCAGATGATAAATTATAGTGCAACAAAGTTCATGCACTTTCATGAAGATAAAAGTTTCTTTCATGTAGAGAAAAGTTTCTTTCATGTAGAGAAAAGTTCACGCACTTTCATGAAGATAAAAGTTTCTTTCATATAGAGAAAAGTTCACGCACTTTCATGCAGAGAAAAGTTTCTTTCATGTAGAGAAAAGTTCACGCACTTTCATGCAGAGAAAAGTTTCTTTCATATAGAGAAAAGTTAACGCACTTTCATGCAGAGAAAAGTTCCCTTCATGCAAGAGAAAAGTTCACACACTTTCATGGTTGGTTCATGGTATTAGTCCGACAGTTTTTGATCCTATGGTTTTGGTCCGTGGTATTGCATCCAAAAGTGTTTATCTCACGCACTTTCATGGTTGGTCCATGGTATTAGTCCGATAGTTTTTGATCCTATGGTTTTGGTCTGTGGTATTGCATCCAAAAGTGTTGATCCAAAGTATTGGGTCCGTGGTATTGTGTTATTATGGTTTTGGACCGTGGTATTGTGAAAGGCCTAAGACTATAAAAGAGGAAGGAGATCATTTGGCAAAGTATCATCTGAATTATTGAATATCTGATAAAGTGCTAGATCTGGAATACTGTGATTGGGTTATGGTGCAGATCTGGATCTGAGCTAAAGAGGGATCTCACCAGGTGATGGAGAACAATATCTAAGGATAGATCGGGATCAAATGGTTTGAAATGAGCTATCTCTATATAGTTGATTATGCTTATTCCAGATCTGTATACTGACGCTTGTAATGATCTGAACTAGGTATAACTTAAGTTTGAAATTACTGCAAGTCATGATTGAATATTTATAGATTTATACGTGGGTTGGCTTTGGTGAAAGCACGTATGTACATAGGTTTGGTTCATTTTAGTAGCGTATACCATTTGAGCTATGATGTTTAAAATTATAGGTGGTTCAGGTTGTTGATGTGTTCTGATGACTGTTTAATGGTGTCAGAATTCTACATATTTAGTTTGATTGATTGTGTTTAGCCACAGTGTTGATGGATGAGATCTAATAATGGATCACGATCATAATGACTCATATTTATGTGATCTAATGGACTAGATCGGGTTACTAACAGACATATTATCCTTGTACAAATAATAATCTGGATATGTCTGAAGTCAGGAAGTGCATCAAGTTATAAGTAATTGATGACATATACGCTGGTTCACTTTGGTGAAGTTGCGTATACATGCAGGTTCAACACTTCCAAGTAGCGTATGCACTCTGATTCATATTTTTGATGATACAGTTGGATCTGGTTATTATTGCAGATTTCTGTTGTCTGTTATGTGACTGTGTTGATTAACAGTGTTACAGTATTGGATAAATCAGAGATTGATGATACAAGTGTAGTTGATGGGTTTTGCAATAGTGATTGTTCTTGTTGGGTCCAGTATGAAAATTGGATGAAACGTGGCCTTTCAGATTATGATGTTGTGCTTCAGTGTATCCAGTCTGAAAATTGATGAAACGTGGTACCTGGAGGAAGAAAGAGAAGGTTGTAGCCTTTGGTAGGTCGGCACCTACGTACTAGTACATCGGCTAGTACAAGAGCAAAGGGGGTTGTAGCTCCCTTGCAGGAGAGTCTGGAGAATGAGAGAAGGTTGTAGCCTTCTGCAAGTAGAAGCCTGTGTACTGGTATAAGTCTGCACCAGTACAAAACTATTGTAAAAGGTATTTCTTATTAAAGAAGATTGAGACGACTTGTAGCAGGTGGTTTTCACCCACATTGGGTTTCCACCTTATATCATGGTGTTCATGTGTGCTTCTTGTGTGTGATGATCTGTTCTATTTTACTGCTCCGGTTTACTACTCATATGGTTAATAATGTTCTGATGCACTCATTCGAGATCAACTAACTAAATCATATGTTTACTGGATATATACTTGTTGCATCACATATGAATCTTAATATGGAAAATGAAAAGTTATATTGATCTGATAATATTGATTCACCCCCCCTAGTATTATTTCCAACAATTGGTATCAGAGTAGGTCCTTTTGTAGAAGCTTGATCGCTTAAAGGAGATCCATGTAACAATGGGAAATAAACTTAAGAAGAAAGCGCCTAAGCAGAAGAAGACATCTCAGAAGAACTATGACAGTGGGAGAATCGATTGGGGATTATGTGGAAGAAGCACTTCAGATTCAGAATCATTTCAGAATGAAGATGAACTATCAGGTATGAATTTGTTATCCTCTGATGTTCCAGCTATCTATCCATTTGGAAAAGATGAAAGTGATAGCGAAACAACTGAATTTTCTTTTATGGGTGAGCAAGAAAGATATCAAATAGAGGCAGAATTTAAAAGGCTTACAGACAAAATTAGAGATCAACAAGATCTATTGAACAAAAGGGAATGTGTCTTCAAAGAAGAAGCTACCAAACTAAAAGCTCAACTAGAGGAAGGAAACAAGGTAAGGAAGTTATTCAAGGACAAATATCAAAAGTTGCAGGATGAAGTAACATCACTAAGAGATGAAGTCAATGAAAGAAGCACAACCATCAAGAAACTCAGAGATAGATCCAGTTACTATGAAAGTCTTGAAGCCACGATCCGCTCGCTAAAAGAAGATCTTGAAGAATCAAAGAAGCAGAATAAAGAACTACTCCGAGCTCATGAAAATGAAGTTCTTGAACTAAGATGTCAGTTGGAAGAAGAAAGAAATGCTGAAGAAAACGTGAAGAAACAGTATCTTGAAAAGGAAGAGCAACATCAAGTTGAGGTAAATATTCTAAAAGATAAATTAGAAGAAAAGGATAAACTGTTACGATTTCAAGATAGTACTAAAGTCTTGGATGATATTCTTAATAGTCAAAGGTCTCCTGCTATCAAAACTGGTCTTGGTTTTCATGAATCTATTGAAGGTGAATCTAGTTCACAAAGTAAGACAAGGGACTCGACTGCAAAATCTGAAATGCTCAATAAGGAGATGAAAGTTCAATCTCATCATCAACCAAGGAAAGAAATTATTCAAAGAAAATCTTTTACTCCTCCTATGAATACTGTTGAATGTTATGTATGTCATAATCTTGGACATGTTGCAGCCAAATGTAGAAGAAGAAGGTTTCAAGACCATCATGCAGAAAGATCATCACATTCAAGGTACTTTAATGGATATTGCTTTGCTTGCAATATGTTTGGTCACAGAGCTGTTGATTTCTATAGAAGAAATATGAGACATGTAAGATGTTACACATGTAACAAGCTTGGACATATAGCTAAGGAATGCAGGAACAAAGTATGGGCACCATACCAAAAGGAGAAAACATCATCTTCACACTTGAAGATGTGGAAGAAGAAAGAAGTACAGTCAGAAAGAGGCGGCACAGCACAACATACAGACATAACAGAATCAGAGGGAGCTAGAAGTGTAAAACTTCAGTGTCCTAAATCTCATACGCAAGTTTCTTAAAGAGAAGTCATGTATATACGTGAGTTGGTTATGGCATAGTCGTGTATATGATTTTTTTAGGAAAGGAAGTAGGGACAGGTTCAGGAAAAGGATCAGTTATGATTCGGTTTATTATTTGCGCTAATGGTTACAATTTGCTGATGATGTGTGGAAATGACTTGATGGTTAGAAGTGTTTGTTTCTAACTTGATAATGATGATGAATTGATACTTCTTGCTGGTATGCATGATCGGATCTGATAGTAAACAAGATGGCACAGGTTTAGGGGGAGCATATGCTTTTAATGCATTGTTGGCATTATGGTTAATAGTCCTTGGTGATGATGCTTACATGGATAAATGATTCATCTTGCTATGATATGGTTATGAGTTGTTCAGATGATTCTTGGGGTTACGTAGTTGATATTTAGATCAGATTTGTGGTTGATTCTCTAATGGTGCTTACATGGTGATCTTCATAAGGATAAGGAGAAGTACATAGCTTGAATTCACATCTTCTTTACTTGATGATGAGTCAATCATATGTTGTTGTCGTCATATGCATAAAGATCATATATTATAGTTATGATGCAGGCTTCCTATTTTTCTTGGCACATATATGGATGAGGATTGTTGGCTGGGTACATGGATGATTATTCAAAGTTGCATTGTTGGAGACATGATGATGATGAGTTCTTACCTATATGATGATAGGTTGTTTCGTATATATGTTGATTGATGCAGATATTCCCAATTGATGATACTTGGTTCATGCAGATCTGGATGGTTATGGTGTTTCTCACATATGATAGAATGTGAATGATTCTGTATATACAAAATTTTGTTCAAAAGGATGAGTTGATACAGACATACCTTGATACAAGTTGCTAGTCTAGTTGCTGTTGATAGATGCTATGGAGTAGATCATACAGTGTTGTTGCTGATGTTTATCATGATCTTATTTAGGTGTTTGGTCTCTGTTATAAATGTCATGTATATCATTCGATGTAAAGGTCATATAAAGACTCATGATGTAATAGTGTGTCTCTATCTATTGTAGTCATTCAATGAGATCTCTTCAGGTCATGTAACGGCCTATGTTAGTTTCCCCACTATGCCTGGGATGAATGATGCTATTCTCTTATGTTATCATATGTAAAATTTTGGTATATCACCATTGTGATGGGAGATAGATGTATGTATGAGTCTTTGGTGACAGGAAGGTCATTTATGATGTATAGAGTCATGTTCTTCTTGTAGAACATATTTTTGCAAACCTTGCTTACAGTCAGGGGGAGCATGAACAACACACTTCAGCAGTGCAGAGACTCAGCATGTACTCAAGAGGAGCATGGACAAATTGGTACACCTTGGCATATACAAAGGGGGAGCTCATTCAGAAATTTCAGCAGGCACTCAGGGGGAGTTTTGACAGCAAAGGAAGAAAATATCTTGGTCTGCCCTTTTCCCTTGATGTCAAAGGGGGAGAGTGATTTGGTATTGTTGCCATCAAGTCCAAAGGGGGAGATTGTTGGCATTATGATGCATGTGTTGTACTTGATGGCAACCAACTCGTAGAAGATCAACTCACTTATATATATCTAGATGAATCTAAGGAAAAGATATCAGATGTGACAGAACACATAGGATGCAGGACAACTCAAAGGAATCAGATGACAATTCTCAGTATGACAAATCTCAGATGATAAATTATAGTGCAACAAAGTTCACGCACTTTCATGAAGATAAAAGTTTCTTTCATGTAGAGAAAATTTCACGCACTTTCATGAAGATAAAAATTTCTTTCATGTAGAGAAAAGTTCACGCACTTTCATGAAGATAAAAGTTTCTTTCATGTAGAGAAAAGTTCACCCACTTTCATGCAGAGAAAAGTTTCTTTCATGTAGAGAAAAGTTCACGCACTTTCATGCAGAGAAAAGTTTCTTTCATATAGAGAAACGTTCACGCACTTTCATGCAGAGAAAAGTTCCCTTCATGCAAGAGAAAAGTTCACGCACTTTCATGGTTGGTTCATGGTATTAGTCCAACAGTTTTTGATCCTATGGTTTTGGTTTGTGGTATTGCATCCAAAAGTGTTGATCTCATGCACTTTCATGGTTGGTCCATGGTATTAGTCCGACAGTTTTTGATCCTATGGTTTTGGTCTGTGGTATTGCATCCAAAAGTGTTGATCCCAAGTATTGGGTCCATGGTATTGTGATATTATGGTTTTGGACCGTGGTATTGTGAAAGGCCTAAGACTATAAAAGAGGAAGGAGATCATTTGGCAAAGTATCATCTGAATTATTGAATATCTGATAAAGTGTTAGATCTGGAATACTGTGATTGGGTTATGGTGCAGATCTGGATCTGAGCTAAAGAGGGATCTCACCAGGTGATGGAGAACAATATCTAAGGATAGATCGGGATCAAATGGTTTGAAATGAACTATCTCTATATAGTTGATTATGCTTATTCTAGATCTATATACTGACGCTTGTAATGATCTGAACTGGGTATAACTTAGGTTTGAAATCGCTGCAAGTCATGATTGAATATTTATAGATCTGTACGCGGGTTGGCTTTGGTGAAAGCGCGTATGTACACAGGTTTGGTTCATTGTAGTAGCGTATACCATTTGAGCTATGATGTTTAAAGTTACAGGTGGTTTAGGTTGTTGATGTGTTCTGATGATTGTTTAATGGTGTCAGAATTCTACATATTCAGTTTGATTGATTATGTTTAGCCACAATGTTGATGGATGAGATCTAATAATGGATTAGGATCATAATGACTCATATTTATGTGATCTAATGGACTAGATCGGGTTGCTAACACACATATTATCCTTGTACAAGTAATAACCTGGATATGTCTGAAGTCAGGAAGTGCATCAAGTTATAAGTAAGTAATTGATGACATATACGCTAGTTCATTTTGGTGAAGTTGTGTATACATGCAGGTTCAGCACTTCCAAGTAGCGTATGCACTCTGATGCATATTTTTGATGATACAGTTGGATCTGGTTATTATTGCAGAGTTCTGTTGTCTGTTATGTGACTGTGTTGATTAACAGTGTTACAGTATTGGATAAATCAGAGATTGATGATGCAAGTGCAGTTGATGGGTTTTGTAATAGTGATTGTTCTTGTTGGGTCCAGTATGAAAATTGGATGAAACGTGGCCTTTCAGATTATGATGTTGTGCTTCAGTGTATCCAGTCTGAAAATTGATGAAACGTGGTACCTAGAGGAAGAAAGAGAAGGTTGTAGCCTTCGGTAGGTCGGCACCTATGTACTAGTACATCGGCTAGTACAAGAGCAAAGGGGGTTGTAGCTCCCTTCCAAGAGAGTCTGGAGAATGAGAGAAGGTTGTAGCCTTCTATAGGTAGAAGCCTGTGTACTGGTATAAGTCTGCACCAGTACAGAACTATTGTAAAAGGTATTTCTTATTAAAGAAGATTGAGACGACTTGCAACAAGTGGTTTTCACCCACATTGGGTTTCCACCTTATATCATGGTGTTCATGTGTGCTTCTTGTGTGTGATGATCTGTTCTATTTTACTACTCCGGTTTACTACTCATATGGTTAATAATGTTCTGATGCACTCATTAGAGATCAACTAACTGAATCATATGTTTACTGGATATATACTTGTTGCATCACATATGAATCTTAATATGGAAAGTGAAAAGTTATATTGATCTGATAATACTGATTCATCCCCCCTCTCAGTATTATTTCCAACAGCTCCAACTTCTTCCTAGCATCCTTCGTCACATGCATGTAAACGTTAGCACCAAAAATCCTCAAATGAGAAAGATCAACCTTCTTACCAGAATAAGCCTCCTTGGGTGTACTCATGCCAAGTTTCCTGTGAGGACAACGGTTCTGCACATAAATTGTTGTATTGCATGCTTTCGCCCACAAGTGAAGGGGTAGGCCCTGATCATGCAACATCGCCCGTGAAACACCCGCGAACATTCTGTTCTTCCGCTCAGCAACCCGTTTCGTTGTGGGTTATGGGGAGCTATGAGCTCTCTTCGAATCCCTTTTGTAATGCAGAAATCCTTGAACTCACCAGAGGTGTATTCACCACCATTATCACTCCTAAGAGCCTTCACCTTCTACCATGTCTCCTTCTTGACCAGTGCTTTGAACTCACAGAAATTTGAGTATGTCTATCTCTTCTTCTGCATGAAGAAGATCCAACACTTATGACAGAAATCATCAACAAAAATCGCATAATACCTGTGTTTTACTGTCGAAGCTACTGAGAAAGGTCCACACACGTCTGTGTGAATTCTCTCAAGGATCGTCATGGCGTGACTATCCTTCTCGTGAAAGGTGGCTTTCACAAAATTTCCCAAAGTACACCCCTTGCACTGATCTGACTGTGCAAGAGTGCCTTTAGGAAGCCTTGTAGTGATCTGCTGTAGTATCTTCAAGGCTCCATGGTGAAGGTGACCCAATCTCCTGTGCCACAGCTCACCATCATCCCGGCTCACCAATCCTTCTTCCTTGCATTCCATTGTTGCGCATCCATCTACATGCAACTAATAAAGGTTCCTCACTCGAACCCCTATCTTCTGGGTTTCTCCAGTTGTCTTGCTGCGCAGGAAAGCCTTTCCCTAGCTGAAAACAACATCATATCCCTTGTCTTCTAACATCGCCACAGAGATAAGATTCTTCTTCAATCCTGGAACATGCATCACTTCCTTCAATACGAAGGGTTTACCAGACTCCCTCTCAAAGGAAATGGTACCGATATCGGTCGCATTGTATCTACCATCATCGCCCATCTCGATGTGCACTCCAAGATCTTTGTCCTCCAGATCAGAAAACAAATCTTGATCTCCTGTCATGTGAGAAGATGCACCACTGTCCAAGAACCACACCAATCCCATCACACTTGAAACCAAGCATGCGATCAATGAAAAATCAAGATCAAACTGCGAGGCTAGAGCCTCTCCTGCTGCAGATCCAGCAGCTTGCTTGTTCTTCTTCTTCTGTGAACAATTAGTGACATAATGTCCATGCTGGTGACAGTGAAAACACTTCACCTTGGACATGTCCTGCTTCTTGCCTTTCGCACCAGACTGAGAAGCTTTCTTGCTCTTCCCCTTCTTTGCTTCGACAGCCAAAGTGCAATTTTCTTCATCAGGTCCCTTTGATGAAGATCCGTCCATGGTATTCCGCTTGATCTCCTCCTGCACAAGATCTGACCAAAGTCTCTCCCATCCTGGAAATTTCTCTCGACCATTGACAGAGTCCTGATAGGAATTACAACTCTTCGAAAGACCAAGGAGAGCCAAGCTCACCAAGTCCTCATCATCGACAGTCACCCCCACACTTCCCAGCTCATCCCTGCACTGAGTGAAATTCGTGAGATACTTGGGCATACTGTCTCCCTTCTCACATTTGATGTTTATGAGTTTATCCTTGAGTGCCAGCTTCCTCTGATCGCTCTTGCTTTGGAATAGATCTGTCAACGCTTTCCACATCAAGTATGGAGAAGCCTTTCCATGCAGGCTGGACACAATGTGATCCTTCACGCCCTCCAACAGAATCCTTCGACACTTTGCTATCTTCTTTTGCCAAGCATCAACCTGTGCAACATCAGTAGGCTTTGGGACAACAGCCTCTATGAAATCCTTCAGCGCATTATCATCCAACACTGCCTCCATCCTGTCCTTCCATGCAATATAGTTTGAGTTGCCCTCAAGATCATACTCCAATCGCAATCTGTTGAAAGACATTGCCACGTTGATACCAAGAAAACACTGCTGCAAATTCGAATTCCACCAGCTCCAAACTCAACCACCTCTGATCTAAGATTCGTGAGAACAAAGTATTTCTCGTACAGAGATTGAATGTATGGGATTTTACCAGATATCTCACCTTCCAAAGGAAGGATGAATCCAGAGGCTACCTGGCCCGATTACAGACTCTGCCTGAAGAAATAAGATGCGAACACTTTCTGAATAATGGATCTGATGATCAACAACTCCAATACCATGTAGAAGTTTTGAATAATATGACACTTATTCAACAGCGATTATCCCGATTATACACTATTGTGGAATAAATGCATAATACATAACCTCTTCTATGTTGATCATCAATTTAGCAACATCAAAAACAATGAAACATCAATCGCATGCACACATTAAAACAGTATGTAACCCGGGGAAAGCTTACAGTTGAAAACCCCACACTATCTGTATATTAATGATTGAGAACATGTAACAATACATAGTACAATACTCCTCACAAGTATCCAACACTATCTCCACCTGTTACACACAAAACTAGCTCAGATCCGAACAAGTCACAGGTTCAAATCTTCTCCACTGCTTTGCTTGCCTCCACTGCACAATGATTGAGAATCAATCACACTGAAAATCACGTGAGCACAGGCTATATTACCCTGTATTGGCCCACACTGCACAATACTCATTGGCATAACTCAATCCCTTTTATTGTGCAAGATCTCATGCACAACTATAGTCACAACGGATAGCAATCTCAACCTCTAACACCTGTCTCCACTGAACTATACATGCACTGAGTTAACTAATGTATTCTTCAGTTGCATTATGAGTTAATAATTAGTGAATTAATTTAATCAATTAATTCACATCATCATCACTAGTCTATTTTCAGTTAGACTAATTACAACCAGTTTAACCAAGTCAAACTGAACACAACTCCATCAACTCCACATCCAACTCCATAGAACTCACGTGCATGAGTTCTAACTGATATCCTACATGCAATAGCTCAACTGACTCATAAGAAAAGCATATTTCCTTCTTACAGCTGCATGTGCCACATCTGTAGCTCAAACTGAAGTGCTCCAAGAGGATAAGATAATGTTTATAGTCTAAATATTATTATGAGACAATAATATTTGACTTTTCTATTTTTAACCTGGCAGTCTAAAAATAGACTTTGATCACTCTGCTGTGAACCAAAAATAGAAGTCCATATATTTTTCCCAACATGACCAATCATCCATAAACAACATCCTGCAACTCATAGACCATGATCCATATGTCTAAAAATAGACATAGTCAAAAAATAGACTTTGCACCATAATTTGCCTGCCGGCCCACTTAGTGAAGGCGTCTCCTTTCCACTAAGCTCCATCATCTTGTTGCATTCTCAACACAAACATCAGGAGCATGAGTTTTAAGAAAACCTGTAAGTTTTGACTGCAAACAAAAACTCAAAGATTGACCTGCATATTCAGGGTCTCAAGATTCAAAGGCATGAGTATAAATCTCATAAACTCGAAGAGAATACAATATGAATGGGGATTGAAAGCCAGAAAAGAGGAAGATGGATGCAGAACCTAAGAGATAACCAATTCAAGTAACCAGTCAATAAAGTTGGTGATAAGAATTGTTGCTACCAATGCAGGTAGAGTGGAAGTACTCAAAACTGAAGATCATATTCCTTCCATTTTTGCCCTATATAACACCCACTACATTATCAATATTCTTTGTAATTTTCCTTGAATTTCATGTATCGGTTGGTGAATCTACAGTGGCAAGCCTAACAGAGAGTTTGAAAAATGGTATGACTTCAGCCCAAATACAAGAGCAATGTTGAATTATCTTAGAGGGATCATGCTCCAAATATTTCTAGAATGTACGCAAAAGGTAATGTCAGACAAATAGAGAAATTTGAAAACTTGAAAGTGCAGTAACTTCCACTAATGTGGAATCAAACTAGATACAGTAAGATCATAACATGGTCAAACTCCATATAGACAACATAACAGAAAAATATTAACATAGTCTCAAGGCCAATAGAAGGAACAAGAGAATTACTACATCTATTACATATGCTGCTGAAAACTACAAGGGGAAGCCCTCTATTTATAGCAACCTGGTAGGAGTCTAGAATTTAAGAAGGATAGTTGGCAAGTATACAACTATTTAATGATTTACCCAAGTTAGCTTACAATTGTCTCTACACTAACAAACCCCTTAAGTGAAACTTAGGTGAGTATTAAAAAGGAGTCTAAATTCCAAAAATGGTTCCTGACTACATGTCCATGATAGGTACCCATGTACAAAATGCTTATAACAATTGAAAAAGAGAGGGAGGATCATTTTTTTGTGGATAGTAGAGAACCATATGTTGCAACTGAATACAACCAGTGTGGAATAGTCTTCAAATTTGAGGTTGACATATTCAATACCATTATGTCTCTAACTCTCTACAAACATTTTTATATTGCTTCAAGAAAAGTGTCAAAAGCCTCACTTTTGTTCTTTAAAAAGTAGACCCAAGTTTGTTTAGAGTTATCATCAATGGATGTAAGTAGATAACGTGCCCTTCGAAATGACAAGGTAGGAATAAGACCTGCAACATCATTTTGAACAAGTTGAAGACCTTTAGAGGTTCTCCAAGATTTTTCCTTAACAAAAGTACCTTGAGGACGCTTTCCAAGAACACACCCAGTACAAACACCATCAAAAAGAAAAATAAACATAAGATTAGTGACCAAAGTTTACTTAGTTGATAATCATAGCAAGAGTTTAAGTGATCAAATCTCATGTCATAATTTAGTTAACTAATTTCACTGACCAAGTAATATGTTGATAGGAGGCTCCACTACAAAATGAGAAGATAAGTTCTAGTGTGCATGATGATCCACATTCCCTATGGCAACAACTTGTGAAGGGTCCTCAATTTCATGAAACAAAAACAATGAGTAAACAAGATTATTTTCCTTGAAACAAAATTTGTAATATGATAAATTGAGAGAAAATTAGTTGAAATATTAGAAACATATAGAACATTGTTGATCATGTCAACTATCATCTCAATGTAACATTTCCCTTGAAGAGGTAAAGGTGAAGAGTTGCCTATAAAGATATGCTTTGTATTGCATGAATTAATGGAAGTAAACAAATTCTTAGGTGCAACCATGTGATAGGTTGCTCCATAATTAATTATCCATTTAGGTAAGAAGAAACTTGCAATGACAGAGATCGGTTTAGCATTTCTTGTATGATTTCCAAAAGAAGATAGATTGACAACTAAATGGTGTTTTGTCATTTTTGAAGCGAAGGCAACCAATTTCTACAAACAAGATTTTGAATTACCTTTCCATAAAAAACACATTTAAGAGGTCTATTCTTTCCTTTAAAATCTTGTTTTAGTGAGGGATTTGAAAAGTTAACACTCATTTGTACTTTGCATTTGTTTCCCTTAGATGCCTTTTTATGTTGTATCCTTGAATTTGAAGGTGAGATAGCTATAAAAATTCCACATCCAAGAGCACCCATTTCAATGAGTTTATCCTGCTCGCAAGTAGTTGTTCAATAAAAGCATCAAAAGCAAGAAAACTCATAAAATCTTGGCCCAAGGAATATTGAGTTCAATATAAATGTGGAAACAAACACTAAATAAAACTCGCCTAACTTAGAGAGCACTTCCAAAATGAGTTGTTCATCACGTTTCTCAATTTTAAAATCTTTTAATTGAGGCCAGAGAGATAGAACTTGGAAATGAAATCTTAATTAGTACCAAAATTATTAGGATTGAGAGTAATGAATTCATTTTCCAATTGATGACCACAAATTGCATCAATTTTTCCATGATGCTTCCATTACTGTGTCTATCATTTAGAACCAAGATACAATACATTCATCTATTTGAAATATGAGTGCCTTTAGAGCTAGAAATTTGTAGGAGTACTTGCAAGAGTATCGAACTTGAGGGCTTCCTATGAAGACAGGAAGAAAGATGAGTGTGTATAGGGAAGTGCATGACATGTTTTTGATACTTCCACACATTGTGAGGGAATGAAAATAGAAATGTTGCTATTGTTGGATACACTAGTGTTGGTTAGTTTCAGAAAATTTCTCTGCCAAATATGTTGTTTTCATGAAGTAATATTTCCAACCAAGAGGATAAATACTTGGCATTCCTAGGACATAGTGGTGTTATTTCTTGCATGTATTTGTGATTTATTAGTATTCGACCACTAATATCTTCATTACGTAGCTGCTCATTTAGTAATATATTACAATAGTGACTTGTTAAAGGAAACATATTTCGGTTTGTTTGAATGCCATAAACTAGAAGGGAATTTAGCTTTGAATTAGAAAAGTGGAATATATTTTGAAAAATGTGTTTTTGATCAAATATTATATAGGCCCATTGCATGATCATTAAGAAAATAGTGATGACAATAAGCAATGATTTTGGACACAATGAATTACATTACTCTCTAGCTCAAAAACATGTTAGCAATTTCAGTTTTGTCTGCTTTAGAGAAAAATGAATGAGTAACATTAAGCTTTCTTTGAATATTTATGGAATCATTTCAGAGATTCTAAATGGAAATTGTGTGTGCTAATCTTTCTCAATTAATTATAGGGAAAACAAGGGGCATACTTAATTTGTTGGCTTCTGGGAATTTGATTCCTTTTCTCCTAGAATGATACGCTGAAAATTGAAGATTACTATGTTGAAGCTATATTCCCGGTTAGTATTGCAATTTACAATGTTTTGTCTTATTATTTTCTAGTTTATTGTTGTAATCTTGTGTCAGCAATACTTTGCTCCACCATTAGATTTGTACTGACCAATTTTATCGTTGAAGTGTCACTGCTTCTTAAAGATAAGTAGAGGAAATGATATAGCTACAAAAGTGAAGCATGAAACATTATTTATAAAAATTTCTAGCTCCGATGTGTTTGATTATGTTGGATAAAATCAAAATTGCAATGTACCATAAGCATGGGAATTCAAAATATTGGGATAGAAATGTGTGCGTCTATTTGCATCTATTACTTTATTTGAAGATAACATTTCATGAACAAATGTTGTACACTATGAACATAGTAGGTACAAAATATATTTTATGGTGACGCTTTATTTACTTTTTTTTTTTTTTTTATATATAGGTCATATGGCCACATAGTGGCCACTATTGCCCAACTAAAGAAAACTTGTTCGAGTTTCTTGCTTTTATGGGGAAAATGACATTAAAAATATTGCTGATGTTGAGGTATATATCATATAAATCTTTTATAGTCTACTTTAGTTTATATTCCAGTGTTCATCGACTTTCATGTCTTATACTTTGAATTGTATCTCTTTTTTTAGGAAAGGAACTCAGTATTGATGGTAGAAAGCAAGAATTGAAGAAAGAGGAGAACAATAACACTAGAGCGAAAAAATACAAATTAAAGAGAAAGAGAAGAGAATTGGTCTAGTGGTACCCATAGAGCCAATATCCCACATAAGGCACACATAAAGACTAATGGTCAAATCTTCAGAGTTGGTGAATTCACCTGCAATGCCTTGGCAACACAATGATAATGTTTTGAAGTGATGAAACAATATTTCATGTGTAAATTATACTCCAACCAATATTAAGTTGGAAACTCATATTGTAATACTTGGCATTTTATTTAATATAATTTATGTGGTTGGAATTATTTATTGTTGCACTTGATATTACTTAGTATTTTAATTAACATATGTAACTTTGCGTTTTCATATTATATGAACATGTACATTGTATGCCATTTTATTTTTTTTAATTTAGTTGCAAAATCATACTAATTAATTTATGCTGATTAATAATGAAAACATAAAATCAATCTAAAACTACTAAATTAGTAGTTTATGTTTATTAATGATGAACACATAAAATGAATATAAGACTAAATTAGTTGCTTATAACGATTGTTAATGAAAATAAATGAAATGAATATAAACTACTAAAGTAGTAATTTATATAATGAATATGATACTACAAAAAAATATAAATGACTAATGAAAATGATAAATTTGTGATTACAAATGATGACTAAATTTTTCATATATACGACTATTAGTAGCTAATTTATAGTATCTTATAACATGACTAAAATTTAGTCATATATCTTTGGTCATTAATTGGTTTCAAACGATAACTAAAATTTGCATATATATGACTATTAGTATCTAATTTACAGTATCTTATAACATGACCAACATTTTGGTCATATTTATTTGGTCATTAATTGGTTTTCTCAGGTGATCTTTTAGTAATATATTTGTTGTATATTTTTTCATTAATTGTGACAATTAATGACCAAATAAATGATTAAATCAATGACCAAATCAATGACTAAATTAATGTCTAAATTAGTGACTAAATATAATACTAGACAATATAATTGAGACAACCAATTAATGACTAAGATAAAAACGACTAAAAGTTGGTTGCGATATAAGATACTGTAAATTAGCTACTATTGGTCACCGACCGAAAAATAGTTGTTTATATGCAAATTTTAGTGGTTTTTTTAATGTACTTACCCCCAAGGGAAAACTCCTTACACTATTCATGTTGGCTTGCATCATTTACATGTTGGGAGGAATGTTTACCATGAAAAACAATATATTCCTCAGAATATGTATATGGGGGGACCTCACGGTTAGTCAGGAGGCTCTCTTGCCTATGACCCATTTAGTTAGCTTCATAATCCCTTTTTATCCTCTCTTGATTTACTGAATTTAGTTGCGATGAAAAATGACCCCATTCATTATGATTCTTGGTGGCCAACTTTGCCTGCAAAATTACCTTTTGATATTCCCAAATTTGAATGGAATCCTAGAGATAATCCATCAATTGACATCACCACTTATCATTTGTGGTGTTCATCAAACTCATTGGTGGATGATTTGATTAAATTGTGTTTGTTCTAATGTACCCTGACTAGAGATGCTACCAAATGGTACATCGAATTGGACACAACATCTTATAGTGATTTTTCATCTTTGGCCCATACCTTCTTAACTCATTTTTAGTTATTGAAGAGGTATGACATTGATTCTGACCTCTTGTCTAAATTTAAAAAAGATGATGCCACTCTGATTTCTGATCACATCCATGAGTGGCGATGTCGCAAGAGGTTAGTTCGAATGAAACTCCCTGATGAAATTTTACATAAATGGTTCATTCAATTGTTATGACCTCAAATAACCAAGGATGTATCCATGTTCAGATCTATTATTTGGGGACAAGCCATCTTAGCTGCCCAACAACTAGATTTGACTTATTCTTAGCTGGACACAGTTTATGAAGTACTTTTGAATGCTTCTCACACTTCTATTGACCCACCTAAACAAATCCCAGGACCACACACTGATGGTATTATTGGTTCCATTTCCGATTCTGTGAGGCAACTTTCTGCCCTACTTGAGAAATTGAATTGTGACGTCACAAGCCCCAACAAGTGTTCATAGATCTATAAAATCACCCTCTTCTAAGCATCTTTTCGATGCTACTACGGCAAAGTCCACAAAACCTGAGAATGAGCAACAACATGGTGGGAAGAAAAATAAAAAGAACAAATAAAATAGCCAAAATTCTTAGGAGACTCAACCAAACCTGTCTAATTAAGGAGGGGGTACACTTGAACGTCATCATAATCTTAAATTCCCTTGTTAGATTTGTTAGGGTGAACATTTGACTCACAATTCCGTCATATGGATGAATTTCATTGCACCACCACCTAATACCCAATAGCTTGTTGTTTTGACTCATCCATTCCCTACACAATCACACGAAAAAATGGTTGCCCACACTCCTCCACTTCCGCAAGGGGGAAATGAGGGGCCTTACTTCAATCCTGCTTCTAATATGCCCATCCTTATGTGCCAGAAACAATCAATATGACAATGCGAGCTATGTCATATGATACTCCTGAGTCGAGTTCTTATTCTAAGGACTCAACCACCATGATTTCTTCCACTAGACCTCTCACGCTAGATAAGCCTATGGAGCCAATTTATCTTGCACCTAAGGTTGTCATTCACAAGATTACACACAACCCATCTGCATAGGTTACCCAACATTATCGTATTTTTTAGGACTTAGCCCAAGCTCCCTATGCCATGTTTTCTTTGAAGGGTTTGGAAAGTTGTCATCAACAATGCAAATCCTTTTTGTCTGTAATTGGCAGGGTGGATCCTGCTGACTAAAGTCTCATCAAATTCAACGTTGACAAGCCCGATGTTCGGTTTTCCCACCAAATGGTGTTTCAGATTATTGTGTGTATATTTCATAGAGACGTTCATCGCACTTTGATGGATGAAATATCCTCCACCTATGTCATGTCAAAATGATGCTGGAAGGGTCTCAACACTCTAACACTCGCTAGGTCCACTACTACTCTACATGCATTTGATGGGCATCATTTCGTACCCAAGGGGATTCTTCCAAAGTTTACCATTGAGTTAGGGGAAAAATTACCTATGTTGATGTTGAAGTCATTGATGCTCCTTTAGATTATAACCTGATCCTTGTTCGTATTTGGTTCTATGCTATGACCAAAATTGTATCATCTATCTTCTGTTCCCTTTGATTTCCTCACGAAGGTAGGATTGTTATGATTGACTAACTAGACTATTGTGTGTCATCGACCAAAATTACCACTATGGGAACTTCAATCTCGCTTGTCGGAAATCACTTTGGTTAGTATGACAATGTTTGTGTGGGATCGTTTATTAACTCATCTCTTGTCAAGGTATTTCCTTAATTACCCCTTGCCCAACACATCTTTATTGTTTAAAATGAAACAAGAAAATCTTAATTTAATTTTCTCCTTGAATTAAATTGGGAATAAAAATGTATTCCACATCTCATAGCAACTTGTATAAGTTAACTAAGTTAATTTGACATAGTTGGCTCAGTTAATTCGATTTGAGGGTCTAACTTGAGTCATGTAGATCGTATCCTATGTTATAGGAGCCCTGGTTGAGTTTATTTTGAGTTGTAATTAATTATTTCAATTTAACTGAGTTAAAGTCAGTTAAACTAGTTCCAACTGTTGGAGGAACTTGTGGGAGGTCTAGTAGTGTGGTGTTGTCTTCAGTGTAGTGTGGTGCTAATTCTAGTGATCAACCAATAAACTGATGATTCACTCATAAATAACTCATGCATGTCAGATTTGACAGTTACCTAGTTGAGATTAGAGTTCAGGGACAATGTACTATCAATTGTATAGTCATCTGAATTATACAGATGATGCATGCAGTTAGAGGAAGGCCTATGAGGATTGCACAATTCCAATTGAGGAATTTACATAATTAATAGGGGGACAATTCCCAAGGAAACAATGCAAGGAAATAGGGACTTGGGAATGCAAAAAATTTGTTAAGTATTGGCTTGGGCTTGTCTAGGAATATGTGAGATAGATAGAGATAGTGCAAAAGTTTCTCGGGCTTCTGAAAAGCATTGTAATCTTCTCATATTTTCTGACTAATGCAATATACAAATTAAAAGAGTTTTTAGTAATGGTTTTCCCTAGGAAATCATTGCGTAATGTGTTGATTGAATTCTTGCTCTTTTATGCTTTGTGATTTTGCGATCGTTTGATTGTTTCCGCTGATGAGTAGAGTAGATTCAAGTTTATTGTTTTATCATATTACAGTTAGAAGTTTTAATATACAAGGAATTTCTACATGGTATCAGAGCATAAATCACACTAGAAGAGGAGAATATGAGTTTGTGTTTTGCAGGTGAAATAAAATTTGTAGTATCATACTTCAGAGCCAACATGATGTCATTATACAGATTGAGACTTGAATATTCCCTTGAGGGTAGTTCGAACTATATTGCTTGGAAGGACATGATGGAGGTAGTGTTGGAAGACAACATGCATAAGGAATTCATAGACAAATATATTCCTAAGCCTCCAACATCTGATGCTCAAGATCTGAAAGAGCAAAGAAAATGTGTTGCAAATGCAAGAAGGATTATCTTATAATGAGTTCCAGGTACATTGTCTCGAAACTCCATGGTAAGGAGACTCCATATGCAATGTGGAAGGCCTTGACAAACTTGTTTCAAAATAATAGTGACCACATGAAGCTGACATTGAAGAACAAGCTCAGAAAAATCAAGATGGAGAAGGCTGAAACAATACCAAAGTACTTGACCAAGTTCACCCAATTTCGTGATGAACTTGGAAGCGTCGGTGTTACAGTTGGTGAAGATGATCTGGTTAGCCTAACAATTCTAGGCCTTCCCAAGAACTAGCACAACTACCAAGACTCAGTAAATGGGAGGGAGAAGCTACTAGAGTGGGAGCATTTGTGGTCCGACTTGGTGCAAGAAGCGATTCGACATAACACTAGAGATGGATCCTCATCCAAGCATGATGATGAGGAGAACCGTGGCTTAGATAGAAAGGTGAAGAAAGGGAAATGGAAGTAATCCCATTACAAATTAAATTCTATTCAGGGCAACAAGAAGAAGGACATGTTAAAGATTACATGTTTTCACTGTCACAAGTTGGGAAACTATGCTACGAAGTGTCCACGTAAGACTGCCGATAAGAAGCCCTCAGGAGGAGTGATAGGTGAAGCTCTTTCTTCATAATTTGAGTTGGATTTCACCCTCATCACTTGAATGTTGATTTCAGTGATGGGTAGTGTGTGGTATTTGGATAGTGGAGCCTCATTCCATATGACCACTGACATAGAATTCTTCAGTGACTTGGAGGGGAAGGACCTTTAGATGCACATAGAAATGGGAGATGAGGGGAGGTATAGCGCGATCGACATCAGTATTTTTATCTTTAAGAGGGAGTTTGGTTCTCCTCTCACATTAAAAGATGTCATGTATGTTCCAAGTTTGAAGAATAAATATGTTTCAATTTCCATGTTAGAGGATCGTGGCTACGATGTGATATTTAACAAAGGAAGTCATTCCTTTGTCACATAGCCTCAGGACAAGTGAAGCAAATCGGTGTTCAGGTAAAGAACCTCTACAAATTGGATGTATAAGACTGTGTTTCTTTGAGCACAAAAGAAGAGAAGGTGTAGACCCAAGACATTTGTGAGTTGTGGCATAAAAGATTGGGTCACTTGCACCACGAAGCTTTGAAGATCACACAGAAAATTTCTACAGGACTTCCCAAAGGTACACTAGAGCAGAGAGAAACATGCAAAGGGTGTACATTGGGGAAGTACACCAAAGCTTCCTTTCATGATAAAGACATTCGAGCTCAATTAATCCTTGATCGAGTTCACTCAGATGTGTGTGGACTGTTCTGAACAACATCCATGGCCAAGCACAATTATTATGTAATATTTTTTGATGATTTTTATTGTAAGTTCTGGATTTTATTCATGTAGAAGAAAGATCAGACGTTCACTAAATTTTGTGAATTTAAAGCACTTGTCGAGAAATATACTAGAAAAAAAGTTAAAGCTCCTAGAAGCGATAACAATGGATAATATGCATCGAATGAATTCAAGAAATTCTGTGCATTAGAAGGCATTCAGTGGGAGTTAATATCACCCCATAACCCAAAATAAAATGGGGTGTCTAAAAGGAACACCAAAAGTATTGTTGGAGTTGCATGGGAAATGTTACATGATTAGGGCCTACCATTGCACTTGTGGGATGAAGCATGCAACACAATTGTATATGTGTAGAATAGGAGTCCTCATTAGATTCTCAGGATGAGTACACCATAAGAAACTTTTTTAGGTAAGAAACTAGATGTGGCACACTTCAGGATCTTTGGTTCATCAGTTTACTGTCATGTTACCAAGGATGCAAGGAAAAATCTATAACCGACAACTGAGTTGGGCATATTTGTGGGGTACACCAATACACTTCACAACTATCAGTTATACCTGCCATCCCATACTAGGATGACAGTGGTTCGTAGAGATGTGAAGTTTGATGAAGAGAAGACCATGAGATGTTCCCTTTAGAGGGAGCTTCAGTTGCATGGAGAAGGAGAGATATTAGCTCCAAAGGAAGAACCTCAAGATGATGTGGGGCAGCCACATGCAGAGGAGCAGAGAATGGAAGCACCCACTCATGCATAGACTTCGAGAGATGGGAGAAAGTACACCAAAGAGGATGAAATATTGAAGCATGATGCTAGAGAGAATGTGGGAGCACCCACATCACAACACAAGCATAGGAGGTGACCAGATCAGTACATTGGGTACATGGATCTGATGAGTGAGAGTGTATATATTGAGCCATCCTCATTCGAGGAAGAAATTCAGAAACTAGTATGGGTAGATACCATGATTGAGAAGTATGAATCCATTATCAGAAATAGTGTTTGGGAAGTGGTCCCAAGAATAGTAGACAAGTCAGTGGTGAGTTCCAGATGGATTCGCAAGGTAAAGCAAGCAACAGATGGGAGTGTGGAGAAACACAAGGCCAAATTTATGGCTAGAGGGTTCTCTCAGGTGGAGGGAATTGATTATGAGGAGATCTTTGCTCCAGTAGTAAGGTACTCTTCAATCAGATCTATTCTAGCACTTTTAGCATAGATGAGATGGAAGATAAATCAGATGTATGTGAAGACAACATTCCACAACAATGTGATTGAGGAAGAGGTGTACATTGAGTAGCTGGAAGGATTTGAGACCTTCAATGGAGAGTCACATGTGTGCAGAATCAAGCAGCGTTGTATGGACTGAAACAAGCACCCCGTGCTTGGTACACCAAGATTAACAACTATTTCACCAGGTTGGGCTTCATTAAAAGTGAAGTAGATTTTAACCTTTACCATATTGTGGTTGAAGGTAAATTGCTGAATATAGTATTATATTTTGTTGATTTAATTCTAATATGTGATGAGAAGTTGGTAAAATATTTCAAAGAGGATCTTGTAAGAGAATTTGAGATGAAGGACCTGAGGCTCATGCATTATTTCCTTGGTATGGAAGCATGACAAAGAGATGTGGAACCTTTTGTCTCAAGTTAGGGAAAGTATTCCAATGAGATACTGAAGAAGTTCCACTTGGAGAGTAGCAAACCCATGGAGACTCCTCTAGCAAGAAATTGGAGGAAGGAAGATGCTACTTCGAGTGAAGTAGTGGAGGTTACTATTTACATGCAGCTTGTGGGTTCACTTATGTATTTATTGAACACATGACTAGACATATGTTTTGCAGTTAACCAAATTAGTTAAGTAATGATTAATCCAACTAAACTCTATTGGAAGGAAACTAAACATGTGTTGAGATACCTCAGAGGCACCACTCAGTTTGGTCTTTGGTACAAACAGACAGAGGGACTGGAGATGCAAGGCTTCACAAATGTATATTGGGCAGGATTCCATCCGACAGGAAGAGAACATCAGGGGGAATCTTCAGTATTGAGTCAACAATAGTTTCTTGGTACAACATGAAGCAGAAATTAGTTTCATTCAATTCGAAAGAAGCAGAGTACATGGCTGCTAGTCAAGCAACTTGTGAGGCTATATAGATGAGGAAGATCCTTGTTGGGTTATTTAGTCAGTAGAAGGATCCTACAGTAATTTGCTGTGACAATCAAAGTTGTATCAATCTATATGAGAATCCAATTTTTCATGATTGGTCCAAGCATATCGACATTCGGTATCACCATCTATGAGATTGTGTGCAGAGGAGAATCGTGTTGCTGGAGTACACTTCTACAGAGGAACACGATGCTGATGTTTTGACAAAGGCATTGTCAAGATGAAAATTTGAGTTTTATCGAGGAAGGATCAAGGTATCAGATAATCCCTTTATTTTTGAGAGGGAGTGTTGAAAATGCAACAAGAAAATCCTAATTTAATCTTTTCCTTGAATTAAAATGAGAATAAAATTGTAATTCCACATCTCATGACGACTTGTATTAGTTAACTAAGTTAATTTGATGTAGTTGGCTTAGTTAATTCGATTTTAGGGTCTAACTTGAGTCATGTAGAGTTTCTCCTACATTATAGGAGCCTTGGTTAAGTTTATTTTGAATTGTAATTAATTAATTCAGTTTAACTGAGGTTAAAGTCAGTTAAACTAGTTCCAGCTTTTGGAGGAACTAGTGGGAGGTCTAGTAGGATGGTGCTACCTACAACATAGTGTGGTGCCACCTATAGTGATCAAACAGTAAATTGATGATTCAATCATAAATAACTCATGCATGTCAGACCTGAGTTACCCGGTGTTGTCATTATGGTACTAGTGTTGTCCTTGATGGCAACTCACTCATAGTGTAACATGTTTATTAAGAGGTAATAGGGCATTGGTACAAAAGAACAGGAAGATGGAACTAAAGTCTACTAATAAGAATGAAGAAATTGGAGGTAAATGATGGTGTAAAGTAGTTTAAGATGTGTACGCAGGTCCACTCAATCAAAACAATGTATACACACTAGTTCACAAAACAAAAAGAGCATATACGTATACACACACTTTCACAAGAAGAAAAGCGCGTATATGTTGGAAAATCAAGGAAATTCAAGAGGAGACAATACCACGGGTCAATTCCATGGTATTAGCCCACAATATTGAGTGGAGTAATGACTATTTGATCCCATCCAAGAATACCACGGCTCCTAAGTGGTTTTGGTCCGAGTTATTGAGAAAGGCCTAAAACTATATAAGGAGGAGAAGATCATAAGGCCAAAATGTGCAAGTGAAAGGTTTTCTAAGGAATACTTTTATCTGAAGTATATTTTATGTTGCAGGGGATATGTTTGTGATTTGATCTGAAATATTTTGTGCACCTTGAATTTAATGTTGGATCAGGATCATGAGACCTGAAATGACTTATCATTAAATGATCTGATATTGGTTGGGCTAGATATGATTATGTACACCTGTTTTATTCTTTAAATATCATGATCCAAGTTTTTTTGAAGTCTGGAATAGCAGCGAAGTCGTGAGTTAATATTTGTAGATATACACGCTGGTTCATCTCGGTAAAAGCGTGTGTACACGTAGGTTCTATTCTTCCAAGTAGCGTATACAAAGGAAAAGCCTATTCTTCAGATCCGAATGATCTATCTGATCATTTTCATTGTTTATTGTTGTCTATCAATGAAGTCTTCTTATATATGAATGTAAAACTGAATGAATAAGGAGTTTGGTATCTGATTGATTGATTGTATAAGTTAGAAGGGTGATCTCTACTACTTCCTATGTAAAGCTTTGTAAATTGACATTAGATGTTCAAGTATATTTCTGGTTGGTACAGACTTGATTCGAGAGTTTTATGTTTCAGTAGTTTTGAAGGTATATACAGGTTTGATTAAAGGAAGTAGCATATACATGCAGGTTGGGTTCAGTAAAGTAGTGTACACATTTTGATGCATGATTTTTGAGGTTGCAACTGGTTCTAAATGATGATGCAGGTTTTTGGGTTCAACACAGTGTTCTGGTGACAGTGATTTGATTATTCAGATTAACTGATTATTGATTGATTCAATTCGAGTTTCAAATTTTCTGAAGGGTCCAATATGAAAATTTGATGAAACGAGGCCTTCATTTGTATTGTTGTGTACCAGGAGAATCCAGTTTGAAAATTTATGAAATATGGTCCCTGGAAGAAGAGAGAAGGTCGTAGCCTTCTGTAGACTGGCACCTACGTACTAGTAAACACATTGCCTAGTACACAAGCTAGGGGGTTGCAGCTCCCTTCTAGTAGAAGCTGGGAAACAAGAGAAGGTTGTAGCCTTTTGCAGGTGGGTGCCTACGTACTGGTATGAGATTGTACTAGTACAAGATTGTAAACAAATTTTCTTATTATTAGAAGAAGACAAAGACAACAATAGTGGGTGGTTTTTCCCCGCATTGGGTTTCCACCTTAAATGTTGGTGTTCATGTGTGTTGCTTATGTGTGATGGTTTATTCTATTTTTACTGCACTATTTAATAAGTTACTGATGCACTGATTAAAGATAAACACATGAAAAATTAACTAAATCATAAGTTCTCTAGGTATACTCTGGTTTCTCTAATCACAGTAGCATGTACACGCTAGTTCACTTCATAGAAGTAATGTATATAAATATGTTTGGGAAATGAAAAATTCTTGAACTGATAATACTGATTCACCCCCCCTCTCAGTATTATTTCCAACAATTGGTATCAAAGCAGGTCCTTCATAAGAAGCTTGATCACTTGAAGGAAGATCTTTCAAGATGAATAGAAGGAGTTACTATACGCATGAAAATAGTGATGGGTTATCCAATAGTGATGAAGATAAAAATGAACAAGATTATAGACTACTCATGGCTTATGACAATGATGATTTTTTGGATGCCTTAGAAGAGGAATACTTTCTTTAAGAAATCACTAAACTCAAAATCTATTTAGAAGAAAAGAATATGATCATAGATACGTTGACACACCAACTCACTGAAAGAGAAAAACACAATGAAAATCTAGAATGTGAAATTGTGGGTCTAAGAAAAGAACTTGAGAAGACAAAATATCTTAATCTTATATTTTCTAAAGGATCTGAAACTTTAAATGAAATCATCAAAGTTAATCATTCTCCTCGATAAAGACAGGTCTTGGATATACTGAAGAATCATCTTAATCACAAAAGCCATCAGCCTCCACAAGAAGCTATCTTGATGCAACAATGACCAATGAACAATATGTCAATCGTCAGCAAAGGCCTAAAACTACTCATCACGTAAATCATACTCAATTTACTCCAAGGATGAATAGAATTAGAAGATTCAACCAACAGGTAAACAATGCCAAAAGATTCTATGATTGTAGAAACTTCTTTAATGGGCAATGTTTTTCATGCCATAACTTTGGGCATAAGGCTGCTCAATGTGTTGCTTACAAAACCATCATGACTAGAGAAGCATGAAATCAAAGGAGTGTAACAAGAATCAAGAAAAGTTCCTATAATAACTTTTCTCCTCTTGAAAATGAATTAGAATGTTCGATTTGTAACAACTTTGGTCATGAAGGCCATCACTTCAAAAGGATCAAACATCAATAAATCCCAAGATAGGGAGTAGGAATCTCAATCAGAAAGATGTGGCATAGCTCTGTATGCAGAAGGAAAAAAAAAATAGTTGTACATCGACAATGGATGCTCCAAACACATGACATGTGATAAAGAGAAACTTCACTCATATAATTCTTTAGAAAAGGAAAAGAATGTCTCATTTGGAAATGACACTCCAGCTATCATTAAAGGTAAATGTTCTGTCTTCTTGAAAGAAAAGGTTAAAGAGGGAAATGTCATGTATGTAGATGGCTTAAAGCATAACCTGTTGAGTTTCAACCAAATGTGCGATCAAGGAAATGAAGTTGTGTTTCGATCAAAAAAATGTGTGGTTCGTGAGCTTGATACAGGAAAGACCATGATCAAAGGTACAATAAATCCAAACAACTTATACATACTTAAAGGAGGAAAAAAACAATGCTATATAAGAAAAATAGATGAAAACTAGCTATGGCATAGAAGATTGGGACATCTAAGCTTTTCTCAAATAAGGAAATCATGCAGGCTCAAGGCAGTCCATGATCTTCTAGATATCAGCATTCTAGAAAATACCATATGCAAACCATGTCTGTTTGATAAGAAAACTAGATTTCACTTCTATGAAAAATAAGGATCAGCAAGTAAGCCTCTTGAACTCATCCATACTGATTTATGTGGACCAACAAGGAAAAAGTCACCTCGTGCAGAAGAATACTTTATTTTATTTATTGATGATTTTTCCAGGATGTGTTGGATAGGTCTACTAAAGCATAAATATGAAGCATTTAAAAAGCTTAAAGCCTTCAAAGCTTTAGTTGAAAATGAATCAGATCGAAAAATCAAATGTCTTAGATCTGATCGTGGGGGATGATTCATATCAGATGAATTCTTTGACTTTTATGAACAACATGGAATAAAGAGGCAATTCTCCATTGAAAGAACTCCTCAGAAAAATGGCGTGGTGGGAAGAATGAATAGAACAATTCAACAAATGGCTCAAGTAATGCTTGATGAATCTGGAACTCTTGCAACCTTCTGGGGTGAAGCTGCATTTGCTGCCGTGACTATTCTCAACAAAGCGAATGTTCAGGTAAATAGCAATCAAACTCCATATGAACTTTGGTATGGTAAGCCTCCTACTGTAAAACACTTTAGAGTGTTTGGAAGCAAATGTTTCATCAAAAGGACTGATGAAAAACTTGGTAAGTTTGAACCCAGAGCAGATGAAGGAATTCTTCTTGGTTATTCATCCAGAAGTAAAGGATAAAAATGTTATAATAAAAGACTTCAAAAAAGTGTTGAAAGCATTGATGTTGTAATTGATGAAGCATGCATAAATCCAGAACAAATGAATTCATAATAGGAATATGACAGTGAGGAAGATGGGGAATTCTTTCCCACATCAAATCAAAATGATATAGAAGAAGAAACCAATGAAGCACCAGAAGAAGATACAATAGACAGGGAAAACGCTCCATCTAGGTATGTTCAGAAGAATAATCCAGAATCTCAAATTCTAGGAGAAAAAAGGGTTGGTGTACAGACAAGAAGAACTATTACAGGGACCTCAAGTTATCTAGCATTACTATCCTCCACCGAACCTCAGAATGTAAATGAAGCCTGCAAAGATGAATGTTGGGTCAAGGCCATGGATGAAGAACTGGACCAAATTGAAAAGAATGATACTTGGGAATTAGTTCCTAGACCTCATGATAAAAATGTTATAGGAACAAAATGGATATTTAAGAATAAGCTAAATGAAAATGGAGAAGTTATTAGAAACAAGGAAAGACTTGTCTGTAAAGGGTATGCTCAACAATAAGGTATAGATTTTGAAGAAAATTTTGCACATGTTGCTAGACTTGAAGCCATAAGGATGTTTCTTGCTCTCTCTAGTTTTCGAAAATTCAAAGTATATCAAATGGATGTAAAATCAGCCTTTCTTAATGGAGATTTAGAAGAAGAAGTTTATATTGAACAACCAGAAGGATTCATTCTTGGAAATGATGCAAAACTTGTATGCAAGCTCAAAAAGGCTCTCTATGGTCTAAAACAGGCTCCAAGGGCTTGGTATTACCACCTTGACAAATATATACAACAACAAGGTTTCACAAAAGGTTCTGCAGATAGAAATTTATACAAAAAAATTGAAAATGATAAACTGCTAATTATTGTTGTTTATGTTGATGATATCATCTTTGGTAACAATGAAGAATCCATGAGTCAGAATTTTGTTTCAGTAATGCAACAAGAATTTGAAATGTCCTTACTTGGTGAAATTACTTATTTTCTTGGTCTACAAGTACAACAAACAAAAGATGGTATCTTTCTTTCACAAACCAAATATCTCAAGCAGATATTGAAGAAGTACGGAATGGAAGATTCTAAACCAGTATGTACTCGAATGGTAACATGATGCAATCTAAGTTCTAACAATGAACCACCAGTAGTAAACCAACCAACTTACAGATCTATGATTGGAAGTTTGCTTTATTTAACAGGTACCAGACCAGATATCATGCATGCAGTAGGAATTGTTGGAAGGTTTCAAGAAAATCCAAAGGAATCACATCTCTAGGCAGTCAAAAGAATTTTCAAATATCTTCAAGGAATTCAGGACTTTGGACTATGGTATCCTAAAGATACCTTACTCTTCATGCATATACAGATGCAAATTTGGAAGGAAATGTTGATGATCGAAAGAGCACTAGTGGAGGTGCATTATATATGGGTTCTCGGTTAGTGCCTTGGTTCAACAAGAAACAAAGTTTGATTGCCTTATGTACAACTGAAGCAGAATATGTGGCTGCTGCATCTTGCTATACACAACTACTTTGGATGATGCAAATATTACAAGACATTCAAATCACATGTACTCCACCCATTTCCATTCTATGTGATAATACAAGTGCCATCAGTATTTCAAAAAATCCTGTCATGCACTCCAAGACCAATCACATACCCTTTAAGTACCATTTTCTATGAGAAAAAGTGCTTGAACAAATAGTTAAATTGGAGTATGTTCCCTCCAAAGAACAAGTTTCTGATATATTCACTAAACCACTTCCCAGAGAAACATTTGAATATCTCAAACAAAATCTAGGAGTAGTTGATGCATCATCCTATTGTTAAATCCCGTTTTCAGAGGAAGGTTATTATACGTAGGTTTCATGAAGTATAGATGCGTATACATGCAGGTTTATATGGCTGAAGGAGCGTATATGTTTTTTTGATAGAAAAATAGTGGGTCAGACTCTTATATGGGTGCTCCATCTAATATTGATGATTATAGTTTGACTGTATGCTTTGTTCATTGATTTTTATCTGACTAACAAAGATGCCTTGATGAATAAATTGTTGACAATGCACATGTAGCACAGGTTCAGGGGGAGAATTAGCCTTCACACACATTCTGAATTGTTGGCATCATGGTTGCTGAGTTCAGCTATGGCTTCATATACTTATATCATTTGTTGCAAAAGTCATGGGTGTGATATGAATTCTTCTGTCATGGTCTATATTTGAATGAGTCCTATTGGACATATGATGTAGTTCGTATCCCCACTTTGCATGGGATGGATGATGTAATAATTTTTGTATTTTTGTCATGTATAAAAAATTGGTATATCCTCACTTGGTTGGGTGGATGAGTCAAATATGGTGTATCCCCACTGGGTTCGATGATTGATATATGTATGAGTCATTGGTCATAGGGAGGTCATACTCACTTAGTTGAGTTATAGAGTCATGTTATTCTTTTAAAAAATATCTCTACAGACTCAGCATGCACTCAGGGGGAGCATGGAAAACATACTGTATATCAAAGGGGGAGAGTATCTTGGTCCGCCCTTTTCCCTTGATGTCAAAGGGGGAGAGTATTTTGGTGTTGAATGTTATCTCTAACAATTTCTACAACTTGCAGTAAGCAACACCATCATGGTTGCCATCAAGTCCAAAGGGGGATATTGTTGGCATTATGATACTAGTGTTGTCATTGATGGAAACTCACTCACAGTGTAACAGGTCTATTCAGAGGTAACATGGCATTGGTACAAAAGAACAAGAAGATGGAACTAAAGTCTACTAATCAGAATGAAGAAGTTGGAGTTAAATGATGGTGTAAAGTAGTTTAATATATATATAAGAAGTTCCACTCAGTCAAAACAACGTATACACACTAGTTCACTGAATAAAAATAACGTATACATATACATGCACTTTCATAAGAAGAAAAGTGCGTATATGTTGGAAAATCAAGGAAATTCAAGAGGAGACAATACCAGGGGTCAATACCATTGTATTAGCAAAGGATATTGAGCAGAGTAACAACTATTTGATCCCATCCAAGAATACCACGTCTCCTAAGTGGTTTTGGTTCAAGATATTGAGAAAGGCCTAAACTATATAATGAGGAGAATATCATAAGGCCAGGGTGTGCAAGTGAAAGGGTTTCTAAGGAATACTTCTATCTGAAGTATGTTTATGTTGCAGGGGCTATGCTTGTGATTTGATTTGAAATATTTTGTGCACCTTGAATTCAATGCTGGATCAGGATCATGAGACCTAAAATGACTTATCATTGAATGATCTGGTATTGATTGGGCTAGATCTGATTATGTACACCTGTTTTATTCTTTAAATGTCATGATCTGGGTTTGTCTAAAGTCCGGAATAACAACGATGTCATGATTTAATAATTGCAGATATATACGTTGGTTTGTCTCGGTAAAAGTGCATGTACATGTAGGTTCTACTCTAACAAGTAGCGTATACAAAGGAAAATTCTATTCTTCAGATTTGACTAATCTATCTGATTAGTTCTGTTGTTTTACTACTATCTGTCAATGAAGTATTCTTAGATCTGAATGTAAAACTGAATGCATAAGGAGTTTGGTATTTGATTGATTGATTGTATAAGTGAGAAGGGTGATCTCTGCTACTGCCTGTGTAAAGCTCTGTAAATTGACAGTAAATTTTCAAGTATATTGCTGGTTAGTATAGACTTGATTCAAAATTTTTATGTTTCAGTAGTTTTGAAGGTATACGCAGGTTTGATTAAAGGAAGTAGTGTATACACATAGGTTGGGTTTAGTAAAGTAGCGTATCCATTCTGATGCATGATTTTTGAGGTTGCAGTTGGTTCTGAATGATGATGTAGGTTTCTGGTTTCAACATAGTGTTTTGGTGACAATGACCTGATTGTTAAGATTAATTGATTTTTGGTTGATGTAGTTTGAGTTTCAAAGTTTCTGAAGGGTCTAGTATGAAAATTTGATGAAACAAGGCCTTCATTTGTATTGTTGTGTACTAGGAGTGTCGAATCTGAAAATTTATGAAACATGGCCCCTGGAAGAAGAGAGGAGGTTGTAGCCTTCTGTAGGCTGGCACCTATGTAAAAGTAAAGACATTGTCGAGTACAAGAGCTAGGGGGTTGCAACTCACTTCCAGTAGAAACTGGAAAATGAGAGAAAGTTGTAGCCTTCTGCAGGTGGGTGCATATGTACTGGTATGAGACTGCACCAGTACAAGATTATAAACAAGTTTTCTTATTATTAAAAGAAGACAGAGATGATAGCAGCAGGTAGTTTTTCTGTGCATTGGGTTTCCACCTTAAATCTTGGCGTTCATGTGTTTTGCTTATGTGTGATGGTTTATTTTGTTTTTACTGCAATGTTTAATAAGTTACTGATGCACTGATTAAAGATCAACACATGATAAATTGACTAAATCATAAGTTCTCTGGGTATACGCTGGTTTCTCTAATCACAGCAGTGTGTACACACTATTTCACTTCACAGAAGTAGTGTATATAATTCTGTTTGGGAAATGAAAAATTATTGAATTGATAATATTGGTTCACCCCCCCTCTCAGTATTATTTCCAACACCTAGTTGAGATTGGAGTTTAGGGACCATGTAAGATTAGTTGTATAATCATCTGAATTGTGCAGGTGGTGAATGTAGTAAGAGGAAGGCCTATGAGGATTGTGAAATTGCAATTGATGAATTTCCCTAATTAATAGGGGGATAATTTCCAAGGAAACAACACAAGGAAACAAGGACTTGTGCAAGAAGAAAATTGGTTAAGTATTGGCCTAGGCTTGTCTATGAAGCTGTGAGATAGATAGAGATAATGCAGAGGTTGCTTGGGTTTGAGAAAATAATTGTAATCTTCTCATTTATTCTGACTAATGCAATATACATATAGAAATTTTATTTAGTTGTGGATTTCCCCAAGAAATTATTGGCATTATGATGCATGTGTTGTCTTTGATGGAAACTCACTTGTAACATAACAAGTATATGGTAACTATATGAATCCACAGGCCCGTTCAGAGGTAACAGAGTGATGGAACAAAATAACAGAATGATGAGAAAAAGGTTTATAGATCAGAATCAGAAGTTTGATAAAGGTGAATATTTGAAGATCTATACGTGGGTTCGTTAAGGCCATGCGTATACACACAAGTACCAATAAGCAAAGTCGCATACATGTTGGCACTCTAATTTAAGAATACCAAGGGTCCTTGCCATGGTATTAGCCCATAATATTGATCATAGTAACAGTTACTTGATCCCGTCCAAGATTACCATGGACACTAGTGTAGTTTTGACTCAATGTATTGGCTAAGGCTCTAACTATATAAGGAGGTGAAGATAAAAGTTCTAATTATGCATGTGAAAGGGTTTTTGATGAATACTTCAATCTGAAGTATATTCGCATTGTAAGGGCCATATTTGACACATATATCTAAAATAATTATGCACCAATGAATACAATGATGGATAAGGATCATGAGACCTAAAATTCATTTCCATTGTATGATCTGCTCATGGATTTACTAGATCTAAGTATTGACGCATGTTTTTATCTCTGAATATTATGATCTGGGTCTCTCTGAATTTTTGAAGAGCTGCACAATTTTAGATCAAAATTTGCATATCTGTACATAGGTTGGTCCTAGTTAAGTTGCGTATACACGCAGATTCATTTCTCCAAAGTTGCATACATAAAGGAAGGGTTTCTATTCATAAATGACTGATAAAACTGATCAGTGTTGTTGTATCTCCATTATCTGCCAATGATTTCCTCATGTTGATATAGGTTGAGTGATAATGTTTGAAGTAGAACTGATTGAATGGTGAAGTTGAATTTGGTTACATGTTGATTGGTTAAAAAGATTATTGATGATGCTAACTATATGAGTGTTTTGTAATCTAACCGAATATTTCAGAATAACTCTATTAAACTTTGTGTCTAGTTTAGAATTATAAGTTTTTAGTATATTGAGATATGTACGAAAGTTTCTCTACAGAAAAGCGCATATACATGCGGGTTTCCTTAAGTGAAGTAGCATATACATGTTGGCATATGAATGATCAGGGTTGCAGGTGATTCTATGTGTTAATGCAGTATTCTGAGTTCAATTATGTGTTCTGGTTACAATGCTCTCATTGTTTTGTTTGAATTAAGTTAGTGTTTGATTCAGTTGATCTACAAGCTGTGATGTATTAAAGTAGGTGGATCCAGTGTGAAAATTTATGAAACGTGGTCCACGGATGTTGCTGAGGGTTGGAGCCTTTAGTGAGGAAGTCAAAGCTTCCTGCCAGTAGTAGCTAGTAATTAGTTCAAGGGATTGGAGCTCCCTTCCAGTAGGAGCTAGAGAATGAGTGAAGGTTGTAGCCTTTAGTAGGTGGGTGCTTGCGTAATGGCATGACTCTGCACTAGTACAAGAATGTAAGAAGTTTTTGATATTAATAAGTTTGAAGATTGAGACAAAAACAATGGTGGTTTTATCCCACATTGGGTTTCCACCTTAAATCATGGTGTTCATGTGTGTTTCTTACGTGTGATACTTTATTATGTTCTTACTGCTTATCAAATGCCTGATAAATCTTTTACATTATGGTTTAAGTTTAACATATAAAGAATTAGTTGTTTTACAAGTTTACGAAGCATATGCTAGTTTCTTATACAATAGTCACGTACATATGTGAGTTGGGTTCAGTAAAGTCACGTACATATTTTAAAAAAGAACATTATTATTGTGAGTTTTTAAAATAGTGATTCACCCCCCTCTTAGTATTTTTCCCAACAATTGGTATCAGAGCAAGTCCTTCAAAAGACGCTTGATTGCTTGAAGGAAGATCTCCTAGGATGAGCAATCAAGACAGAGCGACATCGATTAGACCCCCACTCTTCAACGAAAATAATTTAATATATTGGAAGATAAGAACCAGATCCCTTGGAGAATATGTTTGGGCAGTTATGGAAGGAGGCTACCAATATCCAGCCATAGTTCCCACAAACGCAACATAGAAGAAGATGTATGAAACCAATGCCAAAGCTGTTAGTGCATTATTGGGAAGTCTAACATAATCAAATTTTTTCAAAGTTATGTAGTTAAACACAACAAAAGAAATATGGGACAAAATCATTTAAGGCTATGAAGGTGATACCAAGGTAAAAAGTTCTAAACTCAAAACTCTCGGAATTCAATATGAAAACCTCAAAATGAATAATGATGAAAGTATTACTAGTTTCTTTCTACATATAGATGAGAATGTAAATCACATGAAAAATCTGGGTGTAGAAATAAAGGACACCACTTTAGTAGAGAAAATCTTAAGATATCTAACTCCTAATTTCAAGCCAAAAGTGTCTTCCATTGAAGACAAGCAAGATCTATAGACTCTTACTATTGTTCAACTTCACAGGATCCTGACTGCTTTTGAAATGAGGAAAGGAGGTCCCTTAGAAGTCATAGAAGTCGCTTTTAAATAATATGCAAAAGGAAAAGAAAAGGAAGAACACAAGGAATCATGATATATATCAGAAGAATATGAGGTGAACTTTGTAAAGAAACTTCAACTAGGCAGCAGAAGGTTCAAAGGTAAGCTTCCCTTCAAATGTTTTTCTTGTGGTAGAGTTGGCCATTATGTTGATAAATGTCCTCATAAATAAATCCATGAAAAAGGGAAGGGTACTACAAAAGGTAATAGGAGATAGTTTGATAATAGAAGAAGTCATTATACTCATGAAGATAGTGATGGCTTCTCAAGTAGTGAAGAAGGAGAATATGATCAAGATCTTAAATTACTCATGGCTTTTGATAAAAATACTAATGATTCTAGTGATGAATTTATGGATGCTTTAGAGGAAAACTATTTCTTTGAAGAAATTACTCAACTCAAAATTTTCTTGGAAGAAAACAAAGTATCCATAGATACATTGAAGCATCAACTCATAGAAAAAGAAAAACATAATGAGAAGTTAGAATGTGAAGTAGTAAGTCTAAGAAAGGAAATTGAGAAAATAAAATGTCTGAATCTTAGATTTGCTAAAGGATTTGAAACCTTAGATGAAATTATCAAGGTACAATGATCTCCTCTTATGAAGATAGGTCTTGGATACAATGGAGAAACATCTCAAACAGAGAAGTCTTCAGCCACCACCAGAAGCTATCTAGATGCAACAAAAACCAGTCAGCAAAGCTTCAGTCCTCAACAAAAGAATAAAGGCATTCCATAAGTAAATCATGTTCACTCTAATCCAAGGATGAACAACAATAGAAGCACTAGTCAAAAGGTAAACAACACCAAAAGATTCTATGATCACATAAATTTATTCTTTAAGGATAATGTTTCTCATGTCATAATTTTTGTCATAAGGCTACTCAATGTGTTGCATACAAAACCATCACGACTAGAGAAGCAAGAAAACAAAGGAATGAGACAGGATTCAAGAATAACACTTATAATAACTTCTCACCTCTTAAAGATGAAATTGAATGCTCATTTTGCAATAACTTTGGACATGAAGAATCTGAATGTAGGAGAAAATTATAGGCAACATCTCAAAAAGAGAAAATATCAATAAATTCTAAGGCATGGAAAAGGAAGGAATTACAATCTTAAAGTTATGGCATAGAATTGTTTACAAAAGGACAAGAAAATAAATGGTACATTGATAGTGGATGTTCAAAACACATGACAGATGACAAAGATAAAATTATTTCATACAATTCTTTAGAGAAATAAAATAATTTCACTTTTGGAAATGACTCACCTACTGTTATTAAGGGTATAGGTTTTGTTTTTCTAAAACAAAAGGTTAAAGATGGTAATGTTATGTATGTTGATGGATTGAAGTATAAATTGTTGATGTTAGCCAAATGTGTAACCAAGGAAATGAGGTGGAATTCCGATCAAAAGAATGTGTGGTTTGTGAACTTGACACAGGAAATACCATAATAAAAGGAACAAGAACCCCAAGAAATATGTATATATTGAAAGGTGGCCAAGAACAATGTTACCTAGGCAAGGTAGAGGAAAATCAAGTAGTCTCAAACCTGTTCGTGATCTACCCAACATCACCCTACCAGAAAGTACCATATGCAAGTCATGTTAATTCGATAAGAAAACTAGAGTTCAATTCAATGCCAAAGAAGGATTAGCAAGTAAGCCTATTGAAATTATACATACTGATTTGTGTGGACCAGTAAGGAAAAAGTCACCTCGTGGAGAACAATACTATATCTTATCCATTGATGACATTTCTAGAATGTGCTGCATTGTTTTATTGAAACACAAAGATGAAGAATTTGATAAATTTAAAGTCTTCGAAGCATTTGTTGAAAATGAGTTAGATCTAAAAATAAAATGTCTCAGATCTGATCGAGGAGGAGAATACATATTAGATGAATTCTTTGATTTATGTGAACAACATGGCATAAAAGGACAATTTTATGTAGCTAGAACTCCTCAACAAAATGGAGTGGCAGAAAGAATGAATAGAACTGTTCAACAAATGAGCGTGTTGTGATTGATGAGTCTGGAACTCATGACACCTTCTGGGGTGAAGCTGAACATACCACAATAAATATTCTCAACAAGGCTCATGTTCTTGTGAATAGTGATAAAACTTCATGAACTTTGGTATGGTGAGCCTCCCACTACAAAGCATTTTAGAGTTTTTGGGAGAAAATGTTTCATAAAAAATAATGATGAAAAACTTGGTAAGTTTGAAGCTAGAGCAGATGAAGGAATACTTCTTGGTTACTCATCTAGAAGCAAGGATACAAATGTTACAATAAGAGACTTTGGAAAATTGTTGAATGAATTGATGTTGTGATTGATGAAGCGTGCACAGATCCCAAAAATGTAACATCAACAAAAGAGGACAATGATGATGAATGCTTTCCCACATCAAATCACAATGATATAGAAGAAGAAACTAATGAAGCAATAGAAGAAGACACATTAGACAAAGAAAAGGCTCCATCTAGGTATTCTCAAAACATTTGTCTAGAAACTCAAATTCTAGGAGAAAAGGAATCTATGGTACAAAAAATAAGAACCCTTGTAAGATGTCCTAGTTATCTAGCTTCATTATCCACTATTGAAACAAAAAATGTAAATCAAGCTAGTAAAGATGAATGTTGGGTTAAGGCCATGGATGAATAACTTGATCAAATTGAAAATAATGATACTTGGGAATTGGTTCCAAGGCCTCATGATAAAAATGTTATTGGGACAAAATGGATATTAAAAAATAAGTTGAATGAAAATGGAGAGGTCATTAGGAACAAAGCTAGACTTGTTTGTAAATGTTATGCTAAAAAAGAAGGTATAGACTTTGAAGAAACATTTTCACCAGTAGCCAGACTTGAATCCATAAGAATTTTTCTTGCATTTTCAAGTTTTTGACATTTCAAAGTTTATCAAATGGATGTATACTCTATTTTCATTAATGGAGATCTACAAGAAGAAGTATATCTTGAACAACTACAAGGATTCATTTTGGGGAATGATGAAAACCTTGTATGCAAACTCAAAAAGGCCTTATATGGGCTAAAAAAAGCTCTGCGAGCATGGTATTATCATCTTGACAAATATCTTCAACAATAAGGTTTCACAAAAGGATCCACAGACAACAACTTGTACACAAAAATTGAGGATGACAAACTGATAATTATTGTTGTTTATGTTGATGATATCATATTCGGCAGTAATGAAGAATCTATAAGTCAAAACTTTGCTTCTATTATGCAACAAGAATTTGAAATGTCTTTACTTGGGGAACTAACCTATTTTCTTGGTCTACAAGTGCAACAAGAAAAAGATGGCATCTTTCTATCAAAAACAATATCTCAAGAAGATTATGAAGAAGTATGGAATTTCTATATGTACTCCCATGATGGCAGATGTAGCCTAAGTTCTAATGATGATTCTCTTGGAGTAAACCAACCAGAGTACAGGTCTATGATTGGAAGTATTCTTTATCTAACAAGTACTAGATTAGATATCATGCATGAAATTGGGATTGTTGGACATTTCCAAGCCAATCCAAAGGAATCACATCTTTAGGAAGTAAAGATAACATTCAAATATCTCCAAGGAACCCAAGAATTTGGTCTATGGTATCCTAAAGATGCAGATCATACCCTTGATGCATACATAGATGTGGATTGGGCTGGAAATGTTGATGACCAGAAAATCACTAGTGGAGGTGCATTTTGCATGGGGCCCTGATTGGTATCTTGGTTAAGCAAGAAACAAAGTTCCATTTCCCTATCTACATCGGAAGAAGAATATGTGGCTGCTTCATCTTGTTGTAGACAACTTATTTGGATGATGCAAACATTACAAGATATTCAAATCAAATGTTCTCCACCAATCTCCATCCTATGTGATAATACAAGTGTTATTAGTATTTCAAAAATCCTATTATGCACTCCAAGACCATCCAATTAAGTATCACTTTCTACGAGAACAAGTGAGTGAGAAAAAGGTTAAATTGGAGTATGTTCCCTCCAAAGAACAAGTTGCTGATATATTTACTAAACCTCTTCCCATAGAAGTATTTGAATATCTCAGACAGAAATTGGGAGTTGTCTCTACCTAATTTTGCTGTTAATCTAGTCTACTCAGTCTATAGGTGAAAATTCAGAAGGTTGCTATCTTTACATAGGTTTCATAAAGTATAGTCGCGTATATACACGAGTTTCTTTGCAGACAATTGCATATGTTTTTCTCTGATAGAAAAATAGTTGGAAAGACTCAAGATCATCCTCTGACATGCTACTGACAACTATTATTTGATTTTTTTTGGTCTGGTGTTGATGGGTACAGTATGCTAATATGGTATTGAGTTATGTTTCTCTCATTGATATTTATCTGAATGATGAAGATGCTTTGATGAATTGTTGTTGACAATGAACATGTAGGACAAGTTCAGGGGGAGAATTAGCCTTGTAGAATATAATGCATTGTTGGCATTATGGTTGTTGAATTATGCTACTATTAAGATCTTTTGGTCTCAGTTATTAATGTCATATATTTAATTTGATGTAAAGGTCATGTGGAAACCTATGATGTAATAATTGTCATATTCAGTCATGTATGGACTTTTGAGTTCATGTCAAATATGTAATCCCACTTGGTTGGGTGGTTGTGTAAAAAATGTAATCCCACTTGGTTGGGTGGTTAAGTCAAATATGTATCCCTACTTTGTTGGTTGCTTGTTGTAAGTATGATTCCTTGGTGATAGGAAGGTCATACTCAGTTGAGTTATAGAGTCATGCTCTTCATTTGAAGATCTTTCTGAAGATTCAACATGTGCTCAGTGGGAGCATGGACAATATAGTGCAAATCAGAACCAAAGGGGGAGATTTTGTCCACCTTTTGCCCTTGATGTCAAAGGGGGAGAGTATCTTAGTGTTTGAATAAAAACTATTTGATGTATCTAATAGGTTTCTACAGGTTGAGGTGATCAACATCAACATGGTTGCCATCATGCAAGGGGGATATTGTTGGCATTACGATGCATGTGTTGTCCTTGATGTTAACTCACTTGTAACAGAACAAGTATATGGTAACTATATGAAACCATAGGCCTGTTCAGAGGTGAAAAGTGATGGAACATAATAACATAATGACAGGACAAAGGTTTACAGATCAGAATAAGACGTTTGATAAAGGTGAATATTTGAATATCTATATGCGGGTTTGTCAGGGCCAAGTCGCGTATACACGTAGATACAAAGAAGCAAAGTCACGTACATGATGGCACACTAATTTAAGAATACCAAGGGTCCATAATATGGTATTAGCCCATAATATTGAGCGCAATAACACTTACTTGATCACGTCCAAGACTACCACTGAAATTAGTGTAGTTTTGACTCATGGTATTGGCTAAGGCTATAACTATATAAGGAGGTGAATATCAAAGTGCTAAGTGTGCATGTGAAAGGATTTTTGATGAATACTTCAATTTGAAGTATATTTTCATTGTAAGGGCCATAGTTGACACATCAATCTGTAATAATTATGCACCAACGAATATAATGATGGATCAAGATCATGAGACTTGCAATGACTTTCCATTGTATGATTTGCTCTTGTATTGACTAGATATAAGTATTGACACATGTTTTTATCTTTGAATATTATGATCTGGGTCTTTCTGAAGTTTTGAAGAGCTATGCAATTTTAGGTCAAAATTTGCAGATCTGTACACAGGTTGTTGGCATTATGATACATGTGTTGTCCTTGATGACAATTCACTTATAACAGAATTCATAGGTTAGTTTAGAGGTGACAAAATGAATACAATAGAATACAAGAATGAATCCATATGTGACAGAATGCATGACAATTTAGAGGACTCGGTTAAGAAGAATGATAAAGTTGGAAGTTCAAGAACTATATGCGGGTTCTATTAAGCCAAGTTGCGTATGCACACAAGTTCAGTGAAGAAAAGTAGCGTATGGAATTTTCACCATGGTATTCTAAATACCAGGGTTTCTTACCATGGTATTGGCCCATAGTAATGAGCGTGACAAAGAATATTGATCCCATCAAAGAATACCATCGACATAACTATGGTTTTGACCCGAGGTATTGAAAAAGGCTAAAAGTATATAAGAAGGTGAAGATCAAAGTGTGAGTAAGTGCAAGTGATGGAAATCTTATGAAAAGTTAGATCAAAAGAAAATATGCATGCTATGGGTTTTTGATGCTTTACTTGATCTAAAATAAGTATTCACTTGAGAGTTTAATGATGGATGAGATCCAATAGATCTGAAATAATTATGCACAAATGAATACAATGATGGATCAGGATCATGAGACATGAAATGGGTTTTCATTGTATGATCTACTCATGGATAGACTAGATCTATGTATTGACACATGTTTTATCTCTGAATATTATGATTTGGGTTCTTTGAATTTCTGAAGAGCTGCACAATTTTAGGTCAAAACTTGTAGATCTATACGCTGGTTGGTCTCGAGAAAAGTAAGTATACATACGGGTTGGAATCTACAAAGTAGCGTATACAAGGTAAGGGTTTTTGTTCATAAATGAATGTTCAATTTGATCAGTGCTGCTACTTCTCTACTATCTGTCATTGATTTCCTCATGACTGATCTGGGTTAAATGATAATGTCTGAAGTAGATTTGATAGAATGATGAAGTTGAATGTGGTTATGAATAGTGTCAAGATTACTTTTTGATTATGATTGAAGACCAAGTTTAGTTCTATGGTTTTTTCAAAGTGTTGTAGTAGATCTAAGTATGACTCAATATTCCTTTCAGAATTACAGTAGTCAAGTTTTCAGTTTTCGCTATCTTAATATTTGTACACAGGTTTCTCTCCTAAAAAGCATGTATTCACACAAGTTGCCTTAAGAGAAGTAGCGTATACATTTTGACAAGTGAATGATCAGGGTTATAATTTATTTTGTGTTGATGCAACATTTTGAGTTCTGTTCTGTGCACTGGTTACAGTGATCTGACTATTCCATTTGATTGGTTAAGTTTTGATTATGTATCAGTTGATTGGGTTTTCAGTGATTGATTCATTTGTGTCAAAGATTGATTGGTTGATTCAGAAAATGATGATTGGGTTTCAGTAATTGATGATTGGATTTCAATTATGTCAGAGATTGATGATTTGGGTTTCAGTTATGTCAGAGATTGATGATTTGGGTTTCAGTTATGTCAAATATTGATGATTGGGTTTCAATGATTGATGATTTGGTTTTAGCGATTGATTGATTCATCTGTGTCAAAGATTGATGACTGTGTTATAATGATAAGTTGATATTGAGCTTAAGTGTTGATAATGGGTCTAGTCTGAAAAGTTGATGAAATGTGGCCTACAAGTTATGATGTGTTGAAGTAGGTGGATCTAGTGTCAAAATTTATGAAATCTAGTCCATGGAGAATGTTGAGGGTTGGAGCCTTCAATGAGGAAGTCAAAGCTTCCTACTGGTAGTAGCTAGTGATTAGATCAGGGGGTTGGAGCTCCCTTCCAGTAGCAACTGGAGAACAAGTGAAGGTTGTAGCCTTCTGCAGTTTGGTGCCTGCGTACTGGTACAAGTTTATGCTAATATAGGAACTAGGGAGTTGGGGCTCCCTTATAGTAGGAGCTAGAGAATGAGCGAAGGTTGTAGCCTTCTTCAGGTGGGTGGCTTTGTACTAGTATAAGTTTGAACTAGTGCACAGTTGTAAAAATATTTTTCTTTATATTAAAAGAAGACAAAGACGATAACAATAGATTGTTTTTTCCCACATTTGGTTTCCACCTTAAATCCTGGTGTTCATGTGTGTTTCTTATGTGTGATGGCTTATTTTTTTCTTACGACACATGATTACTATTTATCTAATGTTTAATAAGGTACTGATGCACTAGCTAAAGACAAACATACGATGAATTAAATAAAACATAAGTTTACTGGATGTACGCTAGTTGTCTTATGAACATTCGTGTACACACGCAGGTTCCTTTCAATAAATTCATGTATAGAAATCTGAATATGAAGTGGAAAAGTTATTGATTTGAAAATACTGATTCAACCCCCCCTCTCAGTATTTTTCCCAACAATTGGTATCAGAGAAGGTCCTTTGGCAAAACCTTTATCTCTTGAAGGAGATCCGTTGAAACAATGGGAAAGAAGCAAAAGAAGAAAGCAACTAAAAGTAAGAAGACATATCAAAGAAACAGTGACAATGTTAGAGACGATTGGCTATTAGGTGGAAGCAAATATTCAGATTCAGAATCACTTTAGAATGAATATGAACAAGAAAAAGAATTATTAGGTACTAATTTTTGGTCGTTTGGTGATACCTTTCTCTATTCATCGAATATTGAAGATAATGAATGTGACAGTGAAACACCTGGATTTTCTCTTAAGGGTGAAAGTGAAAGAAATCTAATTGAAGTAGAAGTTAAAAGGCTCATAGATAAAGTTAGAGATCAACACAATCTATTTGATAAAAGGGAATGTACCTACAAAGAAGAGTTTACTAGGTTAAAAAATCATTTGGAGGAAGGAAACAAAATAAGGAAGCGGAACAAGCGCAAGGAAGATCAATGTCAAAGGCTATAGGATGAAGTGACATCATTGAGAAATCAAGTCAATGAAAATGATACAACAACCATGGAACTTAAAGAAAGAACCAGTTACTGTGAAGGTCTTGAAGCTGAGGTCGTCTCTCTAAAAGAAGATCTTGAGAAATCAAATAATAAGAATGAGGAAATACTTCAAGCATTTGAAGAACAAGAAATGAGATTCTTAAATTAAAACAACAAGTGGAAGAAGGAAGAAAAATTGAAGAAATCATGAAGAAGCAGTATCTAGAAAAGGAAAATCAATATCGGGTTGAGGTAAATATCCTAAAAGGTAAATTTAAAGAAAGGGATAAAATTTTGGTATTTCAAGATAGTACTAATATTTTGGATAATATTCTTAGTAGTCAAAGGCCTCCTGCCATCAAATCTGGTCTTGGTTTTCATGAAACTGTATCTAGCTCACAAACTGAGGCAAGGAATTCTAATGAAAAATCTGAAATGCTCAAGAAGAAGATAAGAAGTCAACCCCATCAATAACCAAGGAAAGAAAGTATTCAAAGAAAATCATTTACTCCTAACTATAGAAGTGCTAATCAATTCGTTCCTATGATCAATAATGTTGAGTGTTCTATATGTCATAATATTGGACATGTTGCAGCTAGGTGCAGAAGTAGAATGTTTCAAACTAATAATCATCTCACAAAAAGATCATCAGCTTCCAGGTACTTTAAAGGATATTGTTTTTCTTGCAATATGTTTGGGCATAAAGCCATTGATTGATATAGAAGGAATATGAAACATATAAGATGTTATGCTTGCAACAAGTTTGGGCATGTAGCAAAAAAATGTAGGAACAAGTCTATGGATCACCATAAACAATATGGTAAGCAACCAAATAAGAACATTATATCAGAAAACCAGAAAAAGATGAATCCACCAAAAAATAAGGAAAGGAAGATCATATAAGGTGTGGTCTTTCTCTCTGCTCATTCAAAGACAAAGATGATAGTGGATGCTCTCATCACATGACTGGAGACAAGAGTAAAATGGAGTCTCTGGGGAAGAACCATCATGGTAATGATATTCTTGGAACTGATGTTGCAACAAAAGTTCTAGGACCAGGTACAGTTAGAACAGATTCAGAGGGAACTGAAAGTATGAAATTTCAGTATTCCACTTTTCATACGTGGATCTTATGAAGACAAGTCACATATATACGCAAGGTCAAAACTACATAGTCATGTATATGTTGGTTTGATGAATAATCAATGGGACAAACTAAAAAAAAAGGGTCTGATATGGTTCAGTCAATGATCAATTTTCTTTTCTGTTTCGATGGTTGATGATTACAGTTTGTTGATTGTATCTATAAGTGCTTTTGGCTCTCATAAGTTATTGATGTCTTGATATATAACTAGTTGATGATGACGCCTTGATGATTCTTATTGATATATGAAATGATCATATATGACAATGAACAATTGCCACAGGTTCAGGAAGAACATATGTTATTATTCTAATAATGCATTGTTGGCATTATATTTTCTTTAGAATTCCATGGTACACAATGATGCTTATCAATGGTGATTATGCATATGTTACTGAAGTATTTAAATGATCCATCATACTATGCTGCGGTCATGGGTTGCCTATGATGAAATCCCATATAATACTTATATTGCTTGAGCCACATAGTCATTTTGATGCTTTTGATCAGATTTGTGGATGATTCTTTTGATGATGCATATAGTTATGTTTCTTAAATGGTGATCTTCATAAGTTCAAGGAGAAGAACAAAGCTTGAGTACACAACTTCATTATTTGATGAACATAGTTATCGATCAAACGAGAAAATGACCTAGTACCTATTTTTTTGAGGTAGCAGAAAGTCACTCGATTTTGAAAAATGGTGATTCAGAATACAAATTTTTTTTGGAGCATATTTTTGCCACTTTCATTTTTTTTATTTATCAAGTATAAACAATTTTTTTAAATGTTAGTGATTTTCATGCTGATTTTGAAAAATGTAGATGCAACACCAACACATTTTTTTAGAGAGCTTATTTTTGACACTTTAATTTTTTTTATGTATCAAGTGTGAACATTTTCTTTTTTGTTAGTGATTTTCATCTTGATTTTGAAAAGCGTTGATGAGCATCAACCCTTTTTGTTTAAAGGGCTTAGTTTTTCCACTTTAAATTTTCTAATGAATTAAGTATGGATAATTTTTTTTAAATGTTGGTGATTTGAAAAAAAATAAAAATCAAACAAACAAACATGACAAAAAAAAAATCCAATACAAAAATATATATAAAAAAACAAAAAAAAGAAAAACAAACAAAAGAACCTATGAAAACGTAAAAAAAAAACATAAAACATAAAAATAAAACATAAATCATGACAAAAATAAAAATAATAAAAACATGTTAGTAATAAAACATAAAAATATATAAAAAAACTAAAAAAACATAAAAATAAAAATAAAAATAAAAATAAAAATCCATGACAAAAGAAATCACAACATCATAACATCTTTTAAAAAAAATCACATAAGAGAGATTCTCAACGATGTGTTTCGAACGAGCTAGCGTGGTTCATCTTAAGGACAAGATGAGGAATCTGATCCATGCATTTAGATAAATAGATGTAAAGAGCTGCTAACTAGCCATTAGGGATAACAACTAATTTGATTGAGGGTAGTAAACAGAAGAGGTTAATGACCAAAAAGGTAGGGAAAGAAATAAAACAATTATTATTATTATGATTTTGGATAAATTACTGATGTAAAAAGCTATAATTTAGAAAAATTAATAACCCCTTAGAGTCATAAATTGGATACTATCAATAACTGATATTCTAAAAGGTATTAATATTTTAATCTTATTCATATAATTATTAATTAATATTAGATAGTCAACATTATAAAACTATATAATATAATCATATTGAATAGGGAAAAAAATAGAAAGGGATTTTACCAAAAGGTCAAGGGAAACTAATTAAGGAGAATAAATTACTATATATAAAAAAAGAGGTTAAATATGTTAAAAAATTAATATATAAAAATTATAAACTCCCTATATAACCTCATTAATGAATATAAAATTACATAGATATTAAAGATTATTCATATTTAAAAACACACTCTCTCTCTCACACACACACACACATATATATATATAAATTAATCTATAAGAAAATTTTTAGGAAGAAAGTGCAGGAATCCAGTTTCTGCTGATACTCCAACCATCATGTCTATTTAAATTAATAGGTCTCTTTTCGATTTCTAAGGCCTCCCTGTATTTACGATGATGAAAATGGTCAATCCTCGCAATAAACTTAGCTTCTTCAATGCGGATGTGATGATTTGTTTTTTTTGCATGCACTGCTAAAGTGGAGGAGCGAGACCTACGGTGCCTAAAGACATGTTAGTAATAAAACATAAAATAAAAATAAAAAAACATGACAAAAAAATAAAAAACAAAGAAATATATAAAAAAGGAAAAAAAAACATAAAACCTATAAAAATGTAAAAAAAAATACAAAATTAACTCATAAAAAATTAGCGAAAAAACAAAAAACAATATATATATATATATAATTTAAAGGAAAACAAATTGAACCACAAAAAAATCTAAAAACATATTTTTTTAAGATAAAAAAACAAATAAAAAAGAAAAACCTCATTAGAAAGAAAACTTAAAATAGTTACCAAAAAAATTAAAAATTAAAAAAAGAATTAATTAAAATAATAAATTAAAAATATTTAAATTAAATAATTTAAATAAACACAATTAAAAATAAAAGATAAAATAAAATAAAAAACTAAGAATTATTTTTTAAAATTAAAATTATAAAAATAAAGAAACAACATAGAATAAAATTAAGAAAAAATAACAAAAAAAATAAAAAAATTAAATTATAAAAAAAACAAAAAAAACATTAAAAAAAATTAAAACAATAAAAAAATATTAAATTATAAAAATATAAAAACAAAATTAAACAAAAAAGAAATTTAAAATAAAAAAATAAATTTCAAAACATATTAAAAAAAAAAAAAAAAAAAAAAAAATCAAAAAAAAAAAAAAAATAAAAAAAAAATAAAAAAAAAGGTAATTTAAAAAAAAATAAAATTAAAAAAAACCATTAAAAAAAAGCAATTAAAAAAAAAGGTTAAAAAAAATGTAAGAAAAAAAAATAAAAAAAATCAATTAACCGCATCACCCCCCCTTCTCCTCTCCACCCTTGGCCCTCCCCTCTCTCCTCCCCTTCCTTCCCCAGCCTCCCCCTCCACTCTCCCCTCCGTCCCCTCCCGCCCTTACCCCCCTCCACTCTCCCCTCCCCTCTCCCCTCTCATATCCTCGGCCCTCCAGTCTCCCCTCCCCACCCTCGCCCCTCGGCCCCCTGACCCCCTCTCACCCCCCTTCCCTCGCCACCTGGCAACCCCAGCGAGTGGCCAAGATGCCACAGGCTGGGGGCCCAGGTGGGGAGGGGAGGGGGGTGAGCGGGGTACCAGGGGGTGGGGAAGGGAGAGGGGAGGGGAGGGGTCGAGTGGGGGGAGGGAGGCGGAGGACCAAGGGTGGGAGGTAGGTGGGTGAGAGAGAGGAGGGGGAGGGAATAGGTCGGGTATGGGGAGGGAGGGGGAGGGCCGAGGGTGGTGGGGGCAGGGCCGAGGGTGGGGGATGGAGGGGTCGGGGTGAGGGGGGAGGATGGAGGGGAGGGGAGAGGGGTGAGGCAGGGGGAGGGGTGCAGGGTAGGGTTATTTATTTATTTATTTTTTTCTATATGCTTTTGTTTTTTTTGTTAAATTGTATTTTTTTAAATTTCAATATAAGTTTTTTTTTGAATTTTTTCAAATAAAAATTAAATTAATTATTATTATTATTTATAATTCAAATTTTATAATATAATTTAATTTTTTTTTTTTTTTTTAATATAAATATTTTTAATTTTTTTTTTAAATGTTTGTAATATATTTTTTTTCTCTTTTTCTGTTTTTTTATTTTTATTTTTTAATTTTTTTTTAATTTAATTTAATTTTTTGGTAATTATTTAACATTTTTTTTTAAATGGTGTTTTTATTCTTTATTTTTTATTTTTAACCTAAAAAATGGTTTTTGTTTATATATATATATATATATATATATATATATATATATATATATATATATATATATATATATATATATATCTATATATATATATATATATATATATATATATATATTATATATATCTATATATATTTTAGTTTTTTTTTTTTTTTTTTTTTTTTTTATTTTTTTTTTTACAGGTTAGTTTTTTATTTATTTATTTATTTATTTATTTATGTATTTATATATATTTTTATGAAATTTAATATATTTTTTGTCATGAATCGTCCCCTTGCCACCCCTGGCCGGTTGGGCATCGGGGTGGCCGGGGGTTTTTTTAAGTTTTGTTTTTTTTGTTTTTTTTTTTTAATGTTGTATTTTGTTTTTGTTTTTTTTTTACATGGTATGGTTATTTTTTTTTACATTTTATAGTTTTTTTTTTTATGTCATTACTATATATTTTTTATATTTGATTTTTTTGTCATGTTTTTTTAGGTTTTATTACTTGTTATTAATTTTTATTTTTATTTTTTTCAATATTTGAATTTTTGTTTTCATATATATATATATATATATATATATATATATATATATATATATATATATATATATATATATATATATTTTGTAGGGTCCGTGTCGATGCTTGTCTAGCAACCCGATCCCATTATGTGCAATTTGATAGTGGATTTTAAATTTTTCGTTATAATTAATCGAGTCTGCCCCACAATGTGTTAATTTCATGGTTGGTCTTTAAATTTTCATTACAATGGGTTGAGCTCACCTACACTACATGTCAATTTGATAGTTGATTCTTTTTTTTTTTACAATGTATCGAGATGTCTTAGGCCAAGATTTCAAAATTGCTATACATTTAGCATTTAAAAAAAATTACCCTTGGTATAATAGCTCTTTCATTCAAGTGTTCATTTTAAAAGTTTTTTTAGTCATAAATTTTTTCCATAATGTCATGCTTGAAATATTTTGAAAATTTAAGATTATTTTGTAGTCATAATCTTTAGTTTTAATTCCATGGTTGAAAAATTGTCAAGATTTTAATGTTTTTCTAAGACATGATATTTTATCTTTAATGTTATGGTTGAAAAAAATTATAAATATTTTTTCTTAGCACCATACTTGAAAATTGTTGGAATTTTAAGGTTTTTCAAAGAAGTGATATTTTAAATTTAATGTCATGCTTAAAAGTTGTTGGAATTTTAAGGCTTTTCAAAGATGTGATATTTTATCGTTAATATCATGCTTGAAAATCATTGGAAATTTAAAGTTTTTTAGAGTCACAATATTTTATTTTTAATGTCATTATTAAAAAATATTGAAAATGTACCCTGAAAAAAAGACATTATTCCAGCATCAACACTTTTCGATTTCAAGGTGTTTTTTGCTTCAAACAAAATTACTTTTATTGTTTTTTTACTATTATTTTTAAAAAATATTGAAAATTTAGTGTGAAAAAAAAAGGTGATGCATAATCAACACTTTATATTTTTGGGTTGTTTTTTCATGTTTTTTTGGGAGTTTTGGGCTCGAGTACCCATTTTGAGGTAATAGTTCCCGTTTGATAGATAACTATGTTGATGATGATAAGTGTCACTCATTTCTATTATGACGTTGTCATCATGCCTTCAAAGATGCATAAATTTCATATGGTACAATTATGTATGAGGATTCCTATAGTTCTTGGTTCTCTCATGGTAAATTTTTTAAGGATTGTTGCTCTTGATGGTATCAAGAAAGTTTAAAAAATGAACTGTGAGCTAATGGTTTGCTTTTCTCATTGATGAAAATCTAGATGCATATTGCTATCTCTATGCTGGATACATAGATGATTACTTAAATTGCACATTGGTAAATAATGTTGGTTGGCCAAGAATGGTGTTATTGCAACTTTCATGAAGACATAGAAGACATGGCTTACTTAGTCACATAATGACGATGATTTCTTACTTTATGATGATAGGTTTGATTCTCACATATGTTGATTATCATGGTTGATACTTATCAGATGTGGGATGTTGGAAAAATCCTTAGTGATGATACATGGTTCCTATATTAAGGGTTGTTGTGGAAAGATCATGCAGTTCTTGCTATGATGATGATGTTATGGTCATGGATGATGACTATGGTATGATGTGAATGATTTTGTATCACTACTTGGAGATATAGCATATGCTTAGTTGATTCATGGAAGGCTATGTTTTTGATAAACATAAGGATTTTTCTACTAAGGAAAGGGAGCAAGTTGATCTTGATAAGATCAAGATGATGAATTGATATCTACATGCGACATACTTAGTTACAGGTTGATGATATTAAAGTTACATTTTCCTACCTTGCGAATTGATAATGGACATATACAGGTTGTTACTCTTGATGCTGCTAACAGATGTTTATGGTGAAGATTATATATGGTGTATGATAGTTATTGATAACTATCATGATCTTGTTTAGGTCTTTGGTCTTTGTTATAAATTTCATGTATATCATTTGATGTAAAGGTCATGCAAAGACCTATGATGTAATAATTTTCATATTCATTCATATATGGGATTTTGAGATCACGTCAAATATGTAATCCCACTTGGTTGGATGGTTGAGTCAAATATGTATCTCCACTTGGTTGGGAGATTGATGTAAGTATGGGTCCTTGGTGGTAGGAAGGTCATAGTCATAGAGTCAGATACTTCATTTTACATCTGTCAGAGATTTCAACATGTGCTCAGGGGGAGCATGATCAGAGAATTCAACATGTGTTCAGGGGGAGCATGATCAGAGAATTCAACATGTGCTTAGGGGGAGCATGATCAAAGAATTCAACATGTGCTTAGGGGGAGCAGTTTAGTAGTTCAACTTATTCAACAGTTCAGATATGGAAGTCTTCATTTAAAATTGGTCATCCCTTTGCCCTTGATGTCAAATGGGGAGAGTAGCTTGCTGTTTGGATAGTAGCTTTATGTTTTGAAAATCTTGGTGTTTGAATTGATGTTATTACAGGTTGTGGCGACCAAACACCAAATGGTTTCATCAAGTCCAAAGGGGGAGATTGTTGGCATTATGATACATGTGTTTTCCTTGATGGAAACTCACTTATAACAGAATTCACAAGTCAGTTCAGAGGTGACATAATGAATACAATAGAATACCAGAATGAATATAGATGTGACAGAATGCATGACAATTCAGAGGAATCAGTTCAGAAGAATGATAAAGTTGGAAGTTCAAAAATTATATGTGGGTTCTATTAAGCCAAGTCATGTATGCACAGAAGTTCAGTGAAGAAAAGTAGCGTATGGATTTTTCATCATGGTATTCTAAATACTAGGGGTTATTACCATGGTATTGGTCCATAGTAATGAGTGCGACAATGAATATTGATCCCTTCAAAGAATACCATCGACATAACGGTTTTGACCCGAGGTATTGAAAAAGGCTAAAACTATGTAAGGAGGTGATGATCAAAGTGTGAGTAAGTGAAAGTGATGGTAATATTATGAAAAGTTAGATCAAAAGAAAATATTCATGTTATGGGTTTTTGATGCTTTGCTTGATCTAAACTAAGTATGAACTTGAGAGTTTGATGATGGATGAGATCCAATAGATCTAAAATAATTATGCACAAATGAATAAAATGATGGATCAAGATCACGAGACCTGAAATGAATTTTCATTGTATGATCTGCTCATGGATAGACTAGATCAATGTACTGACGCATGCTATATCTATGAATATTATGATCCGGGTCTTTCCAAAGTTCTGAAGAGATGCACAATTTTAGGTCAAAATCTGTAGATATATACGCTAGTTGGCCACAGGAAAAGTGAGTATACACGCGGGTTTGGCTCTATAAAGTAGCGTAGACAAATTAAGGGTTGATGTTAATAAATGACCAATCAATCTAATCAGTGTTGCTACTTCTCTGCTTTTTTCAATGATGTCCTCATGATTGATCTGGGCTAAAAGATAATGTCTAAAGTAGGTATGATAGAATGATGAAGTCGCATGTGGTTATGAATAGTGTCAAGATTGCTTGCTGATTATGATTGAAGATCATGTTTAGTTCTATGATTGGTTCAGAGTGTTGTAGTAGATCTGAGTATGACACAATATTTCTTTAAGAATTGTAGTATTCAAGTTTTCATATTTCAGTATCTTAAGATCTGTAGGCGGGTTTGTCTCCTCAAAAGTGCATATGCACGTGGGTTTCCTTAAGAGAATTAGCATATACATTTTGGCATGTGAATGATTAGGGTTACAGTTGATTCTATGTGTTGATGCAACATTCTGAGTTATGTTCTGTGCACTGGTTACAATGATCTAACTATTCCAGTTCATTGGTTAATTTTGATTATGTATTAGTTGATTGGGTTTTCAGTGGTTGATTCAGTTGTGTCAAAGGTTGATTGGTTGATTCAGAAATGATGATTGAGTTTCAGTAATTGATGATTGGGTTTTAGTTATGGTAGAGATTGATGATTTGGTTTCACTGATTGATTGATTCATTTGTGTTAGAGATTGATGACTTTGTTATAGTGATGAGTTGATATTAAGCTTAAGTGCTAATAATGGGTCTAGTCTAAAAATTTGATGAAATGTGGCCTACAAGTTATGATGTGTTGAAGTAGGTGGATCCAATGTGAATATTTAAGAAACATGGTCCATGGCGGATGCTGAAGGTTGGAGACTTCAATGAGGAAGTCGAAGCTTCCTACCAGTAGTAACTAGTGATCGTATTAGGGGGTTGGATCTCCCTTCGAGTAGGAGCTGGAGAATGAGTGAAGGTTGTAGCCTTCTACAGGTTGGTGCCTACGCATTGGTACAAGTTTATGCCAATACAAGAATCAGGGGGTTGGAGCTCCCTTCTAGTAGGATCTGGAGAATGAGTGAAGGTTGTAGCCTTCTGTAGGTGAGTGCCCGCGTACTGGTATAAGTCTGCACTAGTACAAGATTGTAAAACGCCTTTTCTTTATATTGAAAGAAGACAAAGATGACAACAACAGGTGGTTTTTTCCCGCATTGGATTTCCACCTTAAATTCTAGTGTTCATGTGTGTTTCTTATGTGTGATGGCTTATTTTGTTCTTACAATGCATGATTACTGTTTATCTAATGTTTAATAACATACTGATGCACTATCTGAAGACAAACATGCAATGAATTAACTGAAACATAAGTTTACTGGATGTAAGGTAGTTGTCTTAAGAATAGTCACATACACACATGGGTTCCTTTTAGTAAAGTCGCGTATAGAAATCTGAAGATGAAGTGATAAAGTTATTGATTTGAAAATACTAATTCAGACCCCTCTCAATATTTTACCCAGCACAGTTTGGTCTTGGTTAAGTCACGTATACACACGGGTTCATTTCTTCAAAGTCACATACATAAAGGAAGGGTTCCTCTTAATAAATCACCAATCAACCTGATCAGTGCTACTGTATCTCTGTTGTATGTCAATGATGTCCTCATGTTGATCTGGGTTGAGTGGTAATGTCTGAAGTAGAACTGATTGATTGATGAAGTTGAATTTGGTTACATGTTGATTGGTTGAAAGGATTATTGATGCTACTAACTGTGTGAGGGTTTTGTAAGCTAACAAAATATTTCAGAATAAATCTGGTCAACTCTGTGTTTGATTCAAAATTACAACTTTTTAGTATATTGATTTCTATACACAGGTTGCTCTACAGAAAAGTGCATATACACACGGGTTGCCTTAAGTGAAGTAGCGTATACATGTTTGCATATGAATGATTAGGGTTGCAATTGATTATGTGTGTTGATGCAGTATTCTGAGTTCAATTCTATGTTCTGGTTAAAATGATCTCACTGCTCTGCTTGAATTAAGTTGGTGTTTTCTTTAGTTGATCTACAAGTTGTGATGCATTAAAGTAGGTGGATCTAGTGTGAAAATTTATGAAACGCGGTCCATGGATGTTGCTGAGGGTTGGAGCCTTCAGTGAGGAAGTTGAAGCTTCCTGCTAATAGTAGCTGGTAATTAGATCAGGGGGTTGGATCTCCCTTCTTGTAGGAGTTGGAGAACTAGTGAAGGTTGTAGCCTTCAACAGGTGGGTGCCTGCATACTAGCATGAGTCTACACCAGTACAAGAATGTAAGAAGTTTTTGATATTAATAAGTTTGAAGACTAAGACGAAAACAATGGTGGTTTTCTCCCACATTGGGTTTCCACCTTAAATCTTGGTGTTCATGTGTGTTGCTTATGTGTGATACTTTATTCTGTTCCTATTGCACCTGCTTACTTCTTATCAAATGTCTGATAAATCTCTTACATTCTGGTTTAAGTTAAACATATAAATAATTAGTTGTTCTACAAGTTTACTAAGCATACACTAGTTTCTTTTACAACAGTTGCGTACATACATGAGTTGGGTTCAGTAAAGTCGCGTACATATTTCAAAAAAGAAAATTATTATTGTGAATTTTTAAAATACTGATTCACCCCTCCTCTCAGTATTTTACCCAACAGAAATCATTGTGCAATGTGTTGATTGAATTCTTTCTCTTGTATGCTTCCCGATTTCACAATCGTTTAGTTATTTCCATTGATGAGTAGAGTAGACTCGAGTCTATTGTTTTATAATATTACAATTAGCAGTTTCAATCTAAAAGGAATTTATACATTCATCTAATATTACTTAGATCCATATGATCTCTTCTTGCACCTGTGGACCCCAAATCCTTGATGATCCTTGGGTGGTGTCTCCTGATCTAATGGAAGTGGATCAAGCTAGTGAGCACATATTTCCTTTAGTGGAAGAGATTTCCTCTTTGGCCATCCAGTCCATACCTCCTGACACTAGTTAGAAATTCCATCATAATATGGAATATGACCAAGATCCTTTTCTCACACGAGCAATCACTCCACTTATTCCACATGAATCCGTTGATGACAAACCCCCTCGATTAGTGAACTTAGATGTCATGGATCTACCCACTACTAATCATAGGGATATTATGCCTCTTCCTACCTCTAGTCTCACTAATACAAAACAAGTAGAGCTTCGAAACATAAATCTTGATTACATTACATTAATTATGTTCACATTCCTTGAGAGAAAAATAAATTGGCTGATTCGTCAACTAATTATGTGTTAGATTGTCATTTGTCACTTTAAATTTTTTAACCATGCACATGATAAGACAATTCACTTTGTAAAGTACACATCATTTTAAACAAACACACCATAGAATCAATCATTTTATTATAGCATAATAGAGTTTTGGTGCCTATTTCAAAATATGGACATCTGAGGCCCCAACCATAGTGTCATACATATGCAATAACATCAAAAACAAAACCCTAGTTAAATCATTATCCATGCTCAATGATGCTCATGGTAACATAACATTACATTCAGAATGCATCGGAGGAGACCTTGATGATGAGATGAAGTTACTACCATCGTATGCCTCTTCAGGTGTCGAGGCGTCTCTGTGATGCTCCTCAGTGGAACTCCTAAAGTTAAAACCTTCACATTATGAGTGAAATATCACAACTACTCATTATTGTCATCTTCTTTGTCTGCTGCATGTTCCACTTGAGCTTGGGATGGTGGTACCTATCTCCTCAGTCGAGAATAACCCTCAGGTTCTATTGGCACAAAATCTACATACCATATTCACAACATTTTAGTAACCCTGTACCCATACAAAAATAACTAAAAAAAATAAAAATCCAAAAATCCAAAAAAATTCAAAAATTCAAAAAACATTTTTTTTTACCTCTGTCCTTATCCCACTACGTTCTAGGGGACAATACTAGATCTATATATCCCTGGAAATCTACCCCATCATATGGGTAATCATCCACTATTAATGGTATTTCTCCCAACCATTTGAATTATTTCACTGGAAACCAATCTCCACTATGCACGCCCTTCTACCTCATCTTGAGGTTGCACCACCTCATCACCCGATGCTTTGTCGTCAGTGGATACACCTCATATTCTATTGAAATTGGCCTCATGAGTAGGATATTCTCCAAGAAGAATGAGACTAGTAAACTCCCATAACCAAATTTCTTGATCCTCCCTCTCTTTATCTTGGTCAGCCGGTCTTTGATATTAGCCAGCATACCCTCACACCAATTGAATAAGGTGGGATCCATACATTGAATCACCAACTACAGATGTCGTTCGGTAACTGCATGGGATTTTTTATTCCCTACTACTCGAGTAAAGGTGTATACTAAGGTACGCATTGTGATTTTCCCGATGGTTTAAATCAAAATTTTGTCCTTATCCGATTGAGTGCCCTCTCTACAAAACCATTGTATATAGCCTTGCATTGTCTCTCCACTTGTGCTTCGTACCCCAATCAACATAAGTGGAGCTCCCCACCTTCAGAGACCTGTGAAGAATAATATATCATCTAAATATAGAGTAAATTACTCTGACCCTACTATGAATTGTTGGGTATCTATATCCCACCAATGAATGATTTGTGAAAGTACAAAGGGTTGATTGGTCATGCTTGGAAGAGTGAAGAATTTCAATAAACCATAATTCCTTAATGAATATATTGTTGGATGATGAGCTAGGGCCTCCATGTCATTGGACACATGCTCTCTTTCCCTCCATTCAACCATGGTTTCTCTTGCACCCACTAAATTCCATTTTCTTCATTAGTTATGGCTACAATAAAAAACATGATTTTCACTATCAAATCCTGGAAAAATGAGATTTTGGAGAGAATGACCTAATTTTTTTCCCTAGCCACACCGTTGACACTTGAAAACTTTGGCTCTAGTTGAGCACGACACATTAGCAACCGTGCAACTAGATCCTTCCAGTTGAAATTTCTCCATTTTTTGTGTGCGGTGGGAGGATTTCATATCCCAATATTTTTTTCCCCTAAACAAACTATAATGGCCATGAGAAATCACACGTAAATTGACCACATAGGAGATGAAATTGACTTACATTGCTTGGGATGATCCTTTCTTTGCTAATCTTTCTCCTCCTTTCCCTTGGACCATAATGCTTGGGAATTCTCTTCTCCTATCTTCTCCAAGTCACAATGAACAAATGAGGAGGTATGTGCTTCTTTTTATAAAACTTTTTGGAATCTTATAGAATATTCCATTTTTAATTTTAGGCCTGTGAGTTTTTTCCTTATAATATTTTTCTAGTCTCCTTTTGTAGGAGTATGAGGACTTGTTTTTTATTATTTTTCCTTTCAAGGGCCCCATTTCCAACAATGGGCCTAAGGTACATCTCTCTTACTTGCATATGGGGGTAGGTCATTTTTTCCGTCATCACTACACTTTTGACAGTCAGTGCCATATTTATGCCTTATGTATGCAGTAGAGCTTACTTGATCATGGATTCCCCAGTATAACATCTTTTTTGGTCTTGGTGTCCATGTAGTCATTTTAATTTCTTTTCGGAATCCCTCCTTTTGACCCACCATGACCTATAATTTGAGCCTCATGCCATATTCTTCATCATACTTTTCACTATACCCCAAGAGGATTCCACCATTTTCATCCCTTGTGATTGTCATGTTTTACTAGCCTATTTTTGTACGATGAGCCTTGGTTTCTTCATTCCATCGTCATCATTTGCTCGGACTGCCATTCACTTTCACTTGGTATTTTACCCTTTCTTGGAGGAACCATAATGATGAGTGATCCTATTAATCAACCACTTGACCTCTTCATATATGTTTTGTGTAGGTCCACCATGACAAAAACCAATTGCTACCCCCTATACCACTCATTCCTCAAGGAGGATTTTCCTTTAAGCTCTTTTTCAAACTCCTTCATGCTTTTTAAATTACTTGAAGGGTCATTTATTCAGTATAAGTCTATTAAGTTTTCAGGATACTAAGGAAAATAGGAAGTACAAGTGTTTAAACTTTTAGAGTGCTATTAATTTTACTTTCAAAAATATCACATATGGACGTTAGGGTTTGTGGTTGATTCAATAATGAGTCTCAAATGAATCTTCATTTTATTTTTCTATACATTTATCTATGGGATGTTTCAAATGGAAAACCTTTTATGAATATGAGTCGAAATAATGAAATAAATGTGGTAGAAAATGTTGAAAAATGTAGCAAAAAATTCTCAATTTTATTTTTCCTTGATTAAATCGAGAAAATTGAAATTTCCACATCAATAGACAACTTGGATGCAGTTTTCTATGACATGGTTTGTGTCACCTAGTTTACTCAGTAAATTTGAGTTCAAGAAGTTAGATTTCATTTAAGCATGTTTGATTGCTAATGCGTATCAATCAAGGTTAGTTATTTCAAGTTGTTTTCAGTTAAACTAGTTCCAACTGTTGGAGGAACTAATGGAAGGTTAGTTGTGTAGTGGGACTTCTTTCTTACTCAGGGATATCACATAAATATATAAATATATATGCAAAAAATTAAAATAAACATATTTAGAAAACTAATAAAATTTCATGCCAACCAAATACTACAATAGACTTTAAGCTCTTAATGTTTGAATTCGACACATGACATGTACTAGGTGCAAGAACATGAAGACAATGTATATATATATATATATATATATATATATATATGATTTTATAGTATAGTAGTTAAATTATATATTTAGTTATAGAATTATGTTACGATCTATCTAGTTAGTTATAAGATAGATCGTAACATAATTCTATAACTAAATATATAATTTAACTACTATACTATAACATCATATATATATATATATATATATATATATATATATATATATAGATAACAAGTTGTGTTATGTTAACTAATTTTATGTTAAGTTTTATATGTTAAATAACAAGTTATATTAAATAGTTATAGAAAATTTTATGTTATGTTATAAACAATATATATATATAACTATAATATATTTCACTATGTGATATGTTATAACTTTGTGTGTTATGTTAAATAAGTTTATATTATACATGTTAAATAATTATCAAATTTTATATTATAACTTTATGTTATGAAATAAATGGTTATATAGAACTATATTATATTATAAACAATATATATTTATAACTATAATATATAACTATAGTAAGTTAGAATTTAGTTAAATATATATAATTATATAGTAATAATGTTATGAACTATAGCTATGGTTATGTTGTGACTGACACACACACACACACACACAGTTGTAAAACTAGGTTATGTTATATATTTTATATATAGAACTATAAGCTATAGCTATGTGATGTTATAGTTAAATATAATTACATGTTATATTATGTTTTTTTAATGGTGGTTCACAGACACTGAGTGACTGCTACATCCACGGGAAAATCCAAGCAGGTCAATCCGAAGGAATGTACCTGTTGGCTAAACTAGCACGACCTAACCTCACAGGCATCGAGGAGATTTGAGCCCATGACCTCTCGATAAGCGAGGTACTTAGCAACAAGAACTTGACCAACTGAGCTATCCCCTGGGACTCTCTCTCTCTCTCTCTCTCTCTCTCTCTCTCTCTCTCTCTCTCTATATATATATATATATATATAACAATAATATTTTATTTTTTAAAATCAAAATCTTATTATATTTATTATTAAAAAAATATTTAAAATATAAATTAATTTAAATTCAAAATAATAAAATAAAATAATATTTCTTATTTTATAGATAGAGGATTACTATGAGAAACCATATTCATCATCTCAATCACAAGCTCCTAATTTACTTATTTATTGGTTAGAGTTTTGTTGTTTTTTGTTTCAAAATTTTTTGGGGTATATTTTTAGTCAAATTTGCTGGAAATTTAAAATTCATTTTAAATAACATAAGTTTTAAAAAAATTGAAAATTTATTTCACAAATTTCCTAAATAAAAATTTTAAAGCCTAAAATAATTAGAAAAAAATGTTTTTACCATTCAAAATTAGAAAATATGCATTTAATAAACAAAACATTGCAAGTAAGAAACAAATTTAAAACCTAAATTATAGCTTTTTTGGTGGTTTCAAAGTGTTTTCTAGGTTGTTTTGAAGGTTTTTTTTTTTATGGTTTTCTAGGTTGGCTTTGCGGTTTTCTAAGTTGTTTTGGAGGGTTTTTTAATGGTTTTCTTGGGTGGTTTTATGATTTTCTAAGCTTTTTTGAAGGTTTTTTTTTTTTGCAGTTTTCATGGTTTTTGTATGGTTGTTGTTGTTGATTTTTTAATTAATTGGTTTTCATGGGTTTTTTCCATGGTTGTTTGGTGTTTTTTTTTTTTTTAAATTAATTTGTTACATTTTGCAAAAAAAAATTAAATAAGAAAGACAAAGGATAGAATGCCTACCTTCATTTGAGCCTTTCGGACATTAGCAGGGTGGTTGGTGAGATTGATTTGAATGCTCCATTGCCTGATCAAGTTCCAATACTCTCGGTCGAGCTACTGTTAAACTCTTGGTCGAGCTCCCATGGTCTATGCAAATGGCACGTGCAGACCACATGAGCAGTATACAGTAAAAAAAAGGGCTTGATCGAGCGCTATAGATTGATCGATAATTATAACTCGATCACGGGTTAGGTTTTAACCCTCGATCAAGATACCTTTTTAGTGCCCAAGGATGTCGATCGAGTGCTTAAACAAGGCTTGATCATGCGCTTTAATGGCTCAATCGAGCAATTTGCTTTCCACACAAACGCACCCTCTTTCACCAAAAAGTGTAACCCAACTCCATGCTTTCACCCAAGGGGCACACCTTCTATTGAGAGAAGTTGATGTTTGTTGCAACTATCTTGAAAGAACACCAAATTTATTTGCTTCTTACTTTCCTCTATTGAAGATATACAAATAGACAATAGATTCACCAAATCCGAAACTCTACAATACTATTAATGTTAGTGCGTAATCAGAATAAAATGCATCAGTATAAAACCAAAAAAGAGATAACAATATAATGGGGAAAATCATAAACTAGTTCTATTATTCTATAATAAGAAGATCCATCATCATTCCATCATCTCCTTGTTACTCGTCCTCAATCCTTGGTTTGGCCAGTTCCTAGATTGAGGTTGACCTCACACAAGATGGATATGTAACTAGGCTTTCTCCTATTATAATTATGTGTCTACTTTTGGATCTAACTCCTCTTCTCTTGATAGGGTTAGAATATATAAGATCATTCTATCATATAGGAGAAATTATTTGGACACCTAAGGGCCAGAGAAGTTAGAAAATTATACAATAATCAACCCTTATCCAACTCGTACACAAGTAGATCGAGCTCATCGCCTTAGGAATGAAAAACTTTAGAAACATTGACCACGGTCACTCCCGATACAAAGGAAATTAGGAAAATATGTCTCTGCATTGTGGACTGTATCATAGTGACCTTATACATCATGACAGCATCATGGGAGGGACTATCTTGCTAAAAGGGTTAATTATATAGGATAACATATGCATTAAAGTAAACTAGGCTGATAATGAGAAATGGTCTCTCTCACTGACTCAAGATGGGAAAAATAGGCTATAAAATATGTTTCCTAATGCATGAGGTCAAAAGAGAAACTCATGGTCAAAATGAAATACAAAAATATAGAGCTTAAAATGAAAGGAAGTAGGCAAGAAAAAAAAACTGAATTAGAGCAACACGAATACTCAAGCATCAACCATAACAATATTATCACCTCCGAATTGGGCATACCCATGCTCGACATAAAGAGGAACTGAACATGGTTTCCAATTATACACTACAAATCTATGATATGAAATGCTAGGACATGGCCACAAGAGGCATACAATGGATCCATGTGACAAACTAAAATATTATAGCCACCCACAAATATATTGTGGATCTATGCCATAGTATATGTCAGTGGGACGATGGACACACAAAAGAGAAGTGCCCTAGAGTAATCCTTAAAGTAAATTAGATAATACATAAATCCAATGCATCTTGGAAAGGGTGCCATATAAGAGTGATATGTCTCTAGCTCAAGGTATTCTACACAAAATTTATGGTATGAATCTACAACATGTGAATACATGAGCAGATGTTGAGCATGGTAGAAATCATCGGATTATTGGTCATGAAGGTATATCATTAATAAATGTGAGGGAACCCACTAATAATAAAAATGGACCCTAAGGTATCTAACACAGTCCACTAAATGTGAATAAATGAGATGATGTCAAACACATGGAATCAATTGATTAAGAGTCAATGAGGTAAACCCACTGTTGATTGCAAGGAATCCTACGGTTGAGGTCTACAAACTCGAAGGTACTACAAGTTCCTAGATAAAACTCCTAGATAATGAGCTAAAGTTGACATGAGAATATTCATTAGAGGAAGTTGCTAATGTATCTCTCATCAATCGACATGAAATAGATTGGGATATGATGTGAATGAGTGAAGTCATGAATTATAACCGACACTAGGATGGCTAACACAAAAGTTCAAAAAGGATTGTAGATGGCCGACTAAGGTTGAGAATTCCTTTGAACATATAATGCCATGACATAAAAGTGACTTGGGAACATTTTCTAATGAGCACCACGAGATGATATGCAACAATATAGGAGGCATTGAGGCATGCTTCATAGTGATTGGAAGAGTAACCAACCAAAAGAGTGAACGGACTCATATGGTATGACTCATAAGAAAGATAAAACCTAGTTGTGAGGAAATGATGCAAACATGTGCCATTTTCAAGGGAGACATGACAGACACTGCAATTTTGAATGATAAAATGAACAACTAATTACCCTTCCCATTTTCTCTTTTTGATATCCTTCATTGTTTAACGAGAATGAAAGAGAAGACAAGTAAGCTTGACAATGTCTTTTTCATTTAATTTTAACGATCCAGAAAAAGAGATAAAAGGATACTCAATATCCTTCAATTTTTAACAAGCATGAAAAGAACACAAAGGAATCTCATCTTAGAGGAACTAGTGGTATAAAGAATAACAACTAGTTCCATGTTGATGGTGACCATCCTAAGCAAAGTGAAGAAAAGAGGCTAGAAAAGGAGACCGCTCATTAAAATGGTCCCTCTAGGAAGGGTAGGAATACCAAAAAAAAGAGAACGATGAGCCAAGCATAATTTGACATTTTTAGTGAAATAAGCCCAAGGTTTATAACCATGCACAAGGAAGACAAAGTGTAGCAACAATAATAAGGAAAAAATGGGTGGAATACTCCCAGGGTAAAGTCAAAAGATGACAAAGAAGATAAAATAAGGCTCATATTCTAAGTCATGGTAGGTCAAAAGGATGGATTCTAGGGTAAAAAAGTATTGCAACATGAACACTAATAATAGAAAATAGGTGCTAATGTAGGGCATCAATTTATACGAAAGTTCTACCACCAAGTTACAACATGAAAAAAGAGATGGGTTAATATCACAACTTGACAGGGTTGAAGATAAGGTGGATTAAAAATGGAAATAATGGTCCATAATGCAAAAATTATGGTAATGTGAGATATATCCTATATGTCAAGTGGAGAAAAATTCACCTACGGTCCATTGTAGTAAAGGAACCATAGAAAGACTCCAAAATATTTAGACCAAAAATATGCAAAAATCCTATAGGTGAAACTATTAGTATGATAAAAATGATAAGTAGGACCACAATCTTAGATAAAGTAATGGTAACAAGACAAATAATGGGTGATATTACCACATGTGTGAGCTTTTATCTGGTATATATGAAGAAAAATATGCAACCAATAGCTCATTTGCACATTTGAGTATTGAGAAAAGAGTGAGTGGAGAAAATAACCCATTTTCCTTCAAAATTTCGTTCAAGATCCTAGAATCTATAGGAAACCATTTTTAGATTTTTATTGGCTAGGTAAATCCTTACTTGACCCTCTTTCATTTGGTATATTACATTTTTGTTTCTGGTCAAGTTTCTCCATAGTGTTTCTTTTCCCCAGGTTGTAAATCCATGGTTGTGGCTAGGCAAGTTTTTCCACAGCGACCATGACTATCATGATCAACTGGAAAAAATGGCTTGGCTACAACTAGACTCCCCATGGAAGTAGTGTTAACATGACCACACCGCGTGACCCAAGATTTGAAAAAAATAAAAGAATTGGTGCATGAGCGGTTTTCTCCTTTGGATAACTTGACCGATATGCTTCAAGTGTGATGCAGGACTTTCATCATGATTGAGTGGAGGGAATGTGAGCACCATGAAAATTATATCTAAGCCCTTATTCATCCCCCAACCCTATGGGATATCAGAGTTTGTGGTTTGCTTAAATTTTTCAGGATTCAGAGCATGAAGAGCCAAACAATATTACTACAACATTTGGTGGAGATGTGGGATCCCAAAAAAGAACATTTCATAGTGAAGGAGGAAATTTTGTAGTTGGAGGTAAAAGACATTTACTTCCTAACACATTTATCTAGGTGAGGTGCCTCAACATTTCTATTCAGTATGAAGAGTATTGCAGAGGGAAGTGTATATGAGTATGTGGCTTAATATTGTGGGCCACGTGTGTGGAAAATGAGAAACAAGGTAACCATCAAAGATATCACAGTTTCACCCTACAAACAATACTCTTCACTATCCTCCATATAGATGGGTCATCAACACCACACCTAGCCTTGAAGGATCATATAGATTTGGTTGTATGATGTGTGGAGATAACTCCTTCAACTAGTGTGAGGGCTTGCTAGAAAACATGAAAGACTAGCTCACCTGATGTAATAAAGGATGAAAAAAATAATTTGGGTGTGATAGTATCCTAGTATCGTTCTTCCTGGGGCATGTTCTGTTTATGAGACTAAGTGTATACTACCCTGCTCTAGAGCCTATAGAGCCATAGATGGTATGTTGGACTGAGTTGATGGGAGGCTTAAGGGTGGACATGCAAAAGAATGGTTTTACTCCTCATTTTTTAGATGTCTGTAAGATGGCATCCTGGAAGTGGATGATTATGTATGAGGGAATGAAATTTGTGATCAATCCAAACTTAAGCCTGCTCGTCAACACATATTGGATTGTACTCGGTAAGAAATTGGAATATTTTAATGTTTTTATTTTTATTTTTGAAATGTTTAAGTATTTTTGGTATATTTTCATGGATATGTAGTCACTAACTTATGAAATGTGTGGTATATAGAAGTGGGACCGACTCAACCATCAAGTCAAGTGCTACTTCATCAAAGAGGAATGGGTGCATGAGGTGGAAGTGAAGCTTATAAGGACGAGGGGGAGAAGGTCACAATTAGTTTCATGAGTTCACTTGCAATGTGAAGGGGTTGACTCTAGGGATATAACTATTATTGATGGATGCGATTCCTCCATACCTATAGAGGCACATTGTGGGAGTACACTCTTCTCGTCTTTGAGGAATCCTTTGGCATATTGTACATGTTGTGGTGTTTTATTGATAACACAAACATGACTAGCTTCATAGTAAAGCATTCTTAGGATGGAGTTTTTGGTTTTCGTATATACTGGCTTAGTAACCTGGGTCTTAGAAGCCATGATTTGGCTAATGTACCCATGGGATATATATGATGCAAAATATTTATGTTTACCTATGATATATATCTATATCTATATATATATATATATATATATATATATATATATATATAACAATTATGATGGCGTTTTTATTAATGTGTTCTAATAATGTTTTCAATGGTATTACTCCTAAATGTATGTCGTGCATGACATTATAGACTTAATGAGACAAATGCCAATTCAAAGCATAATTAGCTAATGAATTAACAAATGTATTGTAATTTTTAGGAATGTGAATGTAGGAAATGTATAGAAAATGTCGTTCCAAGAGACATACACTCAAGAAGTAATGAAGTAATGTAGAATTCCTCATAGAATAAAGATAGTTTAGTTATGACACTACATTTTCCAAGTCAATTTGAACAACCAAGTGGTGGATTCTTAGGGAAATGGCCTCGGTTAAGAGCTCAATGATGGCACGATATTTTGCCACATTATTGGTTATCGGGTGAAGACAAATTCCCTTTGAACTCACAAGCTCATCAATGGGTGAAAATATGATCCAAGTAGCGGAGATACGTTTCAAGTAATATGGCTAGCATCGCCTGTGAAGCCTACATAAATCACAAAGGGTATCGATTTCTGAAAATCAATCACCATGCATAAATTATCACTCAAAAAAACCGTTGATACATACAAAACCAGAAAGAGAAAAAATACATCACAGGAAGAAAGAGAGTTTGAGTTGGAAGAACATGATGAGCCTGAGCAGCTTGACACTGAGATTATTGATTTAGAAGGTCAAGAGATGGAAACTATCAAAGACATCATCATTCAGGAGAAGGAAGCTAAGATACAAGCCTTGATAGACAACCTAGAGAGAGCCAAGTTTGTCATCACATACTTGGAGTAGGAGAACAAACAATTGATTGACAAGCAAGTCCTCACGGAGCTAGAAGTAATAAAAGAAAAGAGGCAAAGTGACAAAGAGGCTCATGTCACTTTGACTCCTATCGAGCAAGAAATTGAAAAGGATAGGGAGAAATGGCTTGAAAGAGTCAATCTACAACTTAAGGAGCTAATTAAGAAGGCCAACAGGGATAAAAAATGCTTAGACACATGGCATATCACTACATGACCCGCAATAATATTTGCAATATGAGAATCAAAATGATGAAGGCTAGGTTAAGGAGGGCTTTAGAAGGAAAAAGGATGAGGATAGACTTAATATGTTGACCGAAGCCTCCTTGGCTAATCAAAGCACTTGATGGTAGTGCTTCATACCAATTTTGGGCATTTTTTAAGAAAATTTTGACATTTTTGAATTTTTGAAATTCAATACACAGAAAAACTGCCTAGAAGCGCAACGCCACCAGCGCTGTGATTTTTCTAGGGGCACCCAATGGAAAAATGGATTGCCTTTTTGGATTCAAGGCATCAAGGACATGCACCCTAGCAATTTTCATAATTTTTGGAGCAAAACTAGTCCACCAGAAGGTCCAAAAACACTCAAAAATTGACTTTTCTGCTAGTGTTTGGACACACAGAAGCAGCCTTGGGAGAATCAACGTTTGAGGGGTCACATGAGCTCAAAATCCAAAAATTATAGGTGTTCCAGAAACTATACTTTCAGACCTTTCCAGTGAGCTATCCTGGGCTCAATTTGGATGATAGGAAGGCCTCCAAACGTGGACTCAAAGTGGCGTTGTGTGTAGGGCATTTTTACTCAGGATGACTATTTTGCTAAATTTCGACTATTTTCTTGTTTTCTCTCTCGTGGAGGTGAATTTTCTGATTTAATTAATGCCATGGTTTGTAAATTTAATAATGAAACACTAGTAGATGGAATATTCATTAGATAAAAAGTGGTTTTGAGGGTAATGAATCAATTTCCCCTCTTTTAGAGGCAAGTTGTTTCATTGCCTATATTCTTGGTCCTTGTTTAGAAATGGTTGAAACAGCTCCTCTTCTCATGGTTTTATCCCTGATGGTTAGAATGAGTCATTTCAATGTCTATATCATGTATTTTATTTGTCATTGGAAAGGGTTGGATTCAACCGGATGCTCATGTATTGAATATACATCATATTGTAGCAGTTTGGCAGGAAACTAAGTAAAGTTGCAACTATTTTCATGGGATCCATATGGTATGGACTTTAGCATGAGTTTCTTCTTCTTTTATTATGTTTTCATGTTTTTCATGTATGCCTCTCTCATATAATTACTTCTAATTGGATGTTTTCAAGTAAGATAGGTGGAATCCATTAGGTTTTGATGCTTTTCCTTGGGAAAACACCAATATTTCATGTCCTTTCTGCTGTTTAAGAAGGATTCATGAACACCCTACAATTCTGACTTAGTTTCGCAGACCTAAATTGCCCAACTCCTCCTGATCTAGAAAAACACCAACAAAACCTATCAAAACCTCTGAGCTACTATACCTAGCATAAAATATTGTTCTTGATCCTATCATCTTGACTCAGATCCATAAGGAGAGAGCCCTCCCTTGACCTAGTAGGGCTAGCTACTAGGTTAATCTTGGTTTGTGGTTACCCTGGAAATTGCCTCCCTTCAGCTTGAGGTCAATCTAGGTGATAACATAGTGGCGACCATACTGGGGAATGTAGTGTTATGTTCCTCAGAAAAATGTATCAAGTTTATATGTGATTGTTGATGGTGGACAACGATCAGACACTAGAAGGTTGAAATCATTGACCTGGTGACTCCAAATCAGTTTCGAGATCAAATCCAAGGACTCCACTGGAGGATGAACTCGACCAGAAAAAACATGAAAGGACAATATGGAAAGATCAAGAATTCAAGTTGGAATTTCATCCAAGACATTATGTTATTTGTTATAAATTATTTCTTCTCTTTTCCCGAGAATGTCAAGAAGGATTTATGATGTATATTGTATTTGAGAAAAGATCCTAGACCTGCATTTGACTCTTTCCCTTTGAAGATTGTGAATACAAAATATTTGCATGCCTTTGATCTTGATCAAGACCCTTCTTCTGAATCTTATGTTGACTGTCTTGAAACTGATGAGCCTAAAGAGACCAAGACTGATTCTATAGCTTTTGTATATAATCCTATACCTTGTAAAATTCAAGATAGATACAAGCCTCTGATTTTACCTCCTATATCGCATTCTTTCCCTAAAAATCATTACCTATATCTACCAAGATTTGATGGTGAATGTGACAACATCTTTGCTGAGAGACATGTACTGAATTTTGAGTCTTTTCTTGACTTTTTTGAAGTTGATGAAGAGGATGTTAGTATTAGGCTTTTTGCTCTTTCTTTGCAAGGTAAAGTCCAGAGTTGGTTCAAATCCCTGCTTGATGCGAGCATCTTAGATTTCTAGCAGTTTTTCAAAGTTTTCCTCAATAAGTGGGTGGTTACACAGAACCCTTTCTTGATTCTAGAAGAGTATAACCAGCTAAAAAGATAGCCAGGGGAGATAGTACAACAATTTTCTACCAGGTTTAACCATGTCTATTGTTCGATTCCTGTTAATATAAGGCCTCCTCCTGGATCTGCTCTCTTGCACTACCTAGATGCCTTTGATTGGGAAATGGAGTTTCAACTTAGGGAAAGGAACCTTGCAACACTTAAAGAGATGCAAAACAGTGCAGTAGATGTAGAGGCTAATGTGTCGATCAAAAGGGAAAAGTTGAAGGAAGGAAAGATGAAGAACATAGATCCAGAGGAATCGACATCTTTAGAGGTAAAGCTCGACATTTTGGTAAGTGCAGTGGAAGAGATGATGCAAAATAGCATCGCAAGGAATGAGTATGATGTCCAAGACCATGGCTCGCTGATTGAAGAGGAACAAGTGGCTGATCCAAAACATTTTCTTTCTTATCCCAGTTTTCATAGATCTGATAATGATTATTTTATAGATCATCTTGGAGAAGAGAGATCTGTTGATCTGACATGTATTCTTGATGATGTGTTCTATATTGATGATTTCCCTAAGTTTGATCAGTATGATGATGATTATGTTCTCCAAACAAAAGCTAGTCTTGCAAACAAATTAGTAGCTGGTTTGTGGAAGGATGAAGTTCACTTTCAACAGCTCGAATACAATGATCAGCCGATGCATATCAGCTATGGAAGTAAGGAGGAATGTGGAGAAAATTTTGAAGTAAGTGAAGGATCCTTGCCTTTTTGTTTTACTTCATTCCAGTTCATCAGAGACCACTTTCGTGCCATCAGAAATCAACTGTTGATAAGTTTTGATCTTGACCATCTAGTGCGTAATGTAATCCTTGTTCAAGACTTCCCATATCTAGATTTGCGGCCTCCAAATGCCATTGATTTTCAAGTTGCAGATGAAGACTTGGAAGCTAGAACATATGATCAAATGATGCAAGATGATTCAGTACCATTATGTTTTGCATCATTTCAGTTTTTGAAGGGAATTTTGCATAGTATATCTTCAAATGAGAAGCTTGTAGAAAATCACGCAATCTCATTAGAACCAATAGAAAATGGGTTGCAGCGGTCTTTTCAAGTTTTTCACGATCCAATAGCTGATGTGTTGGATGATGTTTACAGTCAAAGTCCTTCTGCATTAGCTAACTTTGAGCTTGAAAAAAGTATTGATACAAACTTGATCTGGCAGCCGGTTTCTTTGTCATTTTTAGCAGGAGTCTTGTCACAAAGCTCGGATGAAAGTTTGCATTCATGGTATGAGGAGAAGCAAAGTAATCCATTGGATGAGCTAAGTCCCAGTGCACATGAATTTCAAGAACCTTATGCAGTATTTTTGGATAGAGCATCCATATTATTCAATCTGGGAAAATTTGGATCTGTCTACAAGTTTTCATGGGAGTTGCATTTCAGTAGTTCTCTCTTCATTCTCATAAACAAGCACTTGCAAAGAATTCAAACAGCAGCAAGAATGCTTAGTTGACTGCATTGGTTGTTTCATTTCACTTGATCAGGTGATGAATGGAACAATTAGAGTAGGTTTTACTGAATAAGCTCCATTTTGAGCATCTTTTCCAGTTTGTCAATTGTGTTTTAGTATCGAGTCAGTTTTTAGTTAGAGTAAAAGTTAGTTTGTGTCGTCAATTTGTTAGTTTTCAGTCATGCATTTCAATTTAAGTTTTTGATCGTATTGGCCCACATGGTTAGGCACTTGGTCTATGGTTTTCTTGATACCTCCAAGGAGCTTCCATCCCTAATAAGGCCGATGTTAGTGTTAGTATTTGCATCCTGCCATCAGTGATAAAAAATCCTATTTTCATATCATTTTAGGGATCCGATTCAACAATTTTTTATCATTCCACTAGGTCATGCAAAAAATTAGTCACTGATGGTAGTCCTAGTCCAAAAACATCACTCTTACCTAAATCTGATTACTTGCTGGCATAGTTTCATATCTTGTGATTGTACATCATCCATAAAGTTATTTTTATCATGCCATTTGTATCAATCATGAGGTTCTTATGTCATCTTGAAATTCAGTCCTTCAAGGTCTCATTAGGTCTTTAGGGTTTTTCAAGGTTTCATTAGGTCATTAGGGTTTCCAAGGTTCCATTCCATTGCATAAGACCAACAAGTAAAGGGTGATTAAATAACATCCCTTCACCATGTGAAGATGATTTGTAAAGATAAATTCTTATTTCATTATGTAATTTTATGTCTTTCAACTGTAATAATTTCACCATCCCAAGCTGTTAACTCAATGTTCCAAAGATTCTAGACCATCAAAAGATAAATTCTTTAGAGGAAATAGCCAAGTGAAAGGGTAAAGTTTCAAAGGGTTAAGTGCATGTCAAAGGGAGTTGTTTTTTCCTAAGAGCAGCCAAATCATCATTTTCCACAAGCACTAAACCCTAATTTCCTTAACCATTGAGCTAGGGTTGGATATGGAATCGAAGACATCTGAGTATATGATGCATAAGGGAGGTCATTTCAGCAAGTATGAGGCCATTCCAACTCATACACATCATGTCTCCATCATTTTTCCATAAGTCATTCCAAGGAGACAAAAATTGGTGAGGTGCAAGTATACTTGACATATCAAAGAGGTACAAGGAAATTGTTTGCAGCTGCTAGGCAAATGTTTGCTCCACAAGATGTGGAAGGGACCTTGCCTTCTTCATCATTTCACAGGCAAATGTTATCTCCACAGGGTGGAAGGGGCTTTGTCTTCTTCATCAACACAACATGTATAGGTACAACAGCTGAACAAAGGGAAGGAAAAGGTGCAGGAAGAAGACTTGGATGATGAGGAAGAAAGAGAGTTTGAGTTGGAAGAACATGATGAGCCTGAGCAACTTGACACTAAGATTATTGATTTAGAAAGTCAGGAGAGGGAAACTATCGAAGACATCATCATTTAGGAGAAGGAAGCTTAGATACAAGCCTTGATAGACAACCTATAGAGAGCCAAGTTTGTCATCACATACTTGGAGCAGGAGAACAAACAATTGAGTGACAAGCAAGCCCTCATGGAGCTAGAAATACTGAAAGCAAAGAGGCAAAGTGACAAAGAGGCTCATGTCACTTTGACTCCTATCGAGCAAGAAATTGAAAAGGATAGGGAGACTTGGATTGGAAGAGTCAATCTACATCTTGAAGAGTTGATTAGGAAGGCCAATAGGGATAACAAAATTCTTAGACACATGGCATATCACTACATGACCCAGAATAAGGTTTGCAATATGAGAATCAAAAAGATGAAGGCTAGATTAAGGAGTGCTTTAGATGGCAAAAAGGAGGAGGATAGACTTAAGATGTTGGCTAAAGCCTCCTTGGCTAATCAAAGCACTTGATGGTGGTGCTTCAAACCAATTTTGGGCACTTTTTAAGACACTTTTGTCATTTTTGAATTTTTGAAATTCAATACACAGAAAAACTACCCAGAAGCTGGCGCTGGGCTTTTTCTAGGGGCACCCAATGGAAAAATGGATTGAATTTTTGGATTCATGGCATCAAGGACATGCACCCTAGCAATTTTTATAACTTTTGGAACAAAACTAGTCCACCAGAAGGTCCAAAAACACTCCAAAATTGACCTTTCTACCAGTTTTTGGACACACAGAAGCAGCCTTGGGAGAATCAATGTCTGAGGGGTCAAATGAGATCCAAATCTATAAATTCTAGGTGTTACAGAAACTAGACTTGAATACCTTTCCAATGAGCTATCCTGGTCTCAATTGGGATGATGGTAAGACCTCCAACAATGGACTCAAAGTAGCATTGTGCATAGGACTAGTGGCACTGCGCGTAGGGCATTTTTACTCAGGATGAATGTGTTGCTAAATTTTGACTATTTTCTTGTTTTCTCTCTCATGGAGGTGATTTTTCTGATGTAATTAATTCCATGGTTTGTAAATGTAATATTAAAACACTAGTAGATAGTATATTTATTAGATAAAAAGTGGTTTTGAGGGTAATGAATCAGTTTCCCCTCTTTTAGAGGCAAGTTGTTTGACTACCTACATTCCTGGTCCTTGTTTAGAAATGGTTGAAACAACTCCGCTTCTCATGGTTTTGACTCATGATGATTAGGATGAGAGATTTCAATGTCTATATCATGTATTTTCTTTGTCATTGGCAAGGGTTAGATTCAACTGGATGCTCATGTACTGAATATACATCATCTTGTAACAGTTTGGCAAGAAACTAAATAAAGTTGTAGCTATTTTTATGGGATCTATGTGCTATGGACTTTAGCATGAGTTTCTTCTTCTGTTATTATGTTTTCATGTTTTTCATGTATTCCTCTCTCATATAATTGCTTCTAATTAGATTTTTTCAAGTCAGAGAGGTGGAATCCATTAAGTTTTGATGCTCTACCTTGGGAAAACACCAATATTTCATGTCTTTTCTACTGTTTAAGAAGGATTCATGACCTTCTCATGCCATTCTTAGCTCCTCACCAATATAGCATTTCACCTCATCAAGCCTAAGGCGCTAAAACTTATGCCTACCTTGCCCCATAGAACACCTTGCAATTCTGACTTAGTTTCCCAGACCTAAATTGCCCAGCTCCTCCTGATCTGGAAAAACACCAACAAAACCTATCAAAACCTTTAAGATACTATACCTAACATAAAATCTTGTTCCTGATACAGTCACCTTGACTAAGATCCATAAGGATAGAGACCTCTCCTGACCTAGTAGGGCTAGCTACTAGGTTAAGCTTGGTTTGTGGTTACCCTGGAAATTTCCTCCCTTCAGCCTAAGGTCAATCTAGGTGATAGCACCTCCATCCACCATCTAAGTCATACGTTTATGCCTATTACTGTCGTACCCTGTCACTTGGTATTTTCCCTTTTTATTTCATTTCTAGTATGGTGATAAACATGTATAAAAACATTCTAATGCAAATGGTTAGCTATTTAATTTTTACACAACGAATTATAATTCATGGAAACAATTAAAATTCATACATAGCACAAAAAAGGGTACATAAGTAATTGTAGAATAAATAAAATAAACATTTTAGAAGAATTTATCTAATAAATGTCTAACTATTTGTATACCTGTGATGTTTCTCCCATCCATAGACCACATTATTCATTTTCCCTCCACAACGGGTTACCCCCAAGTTGGGGCTTCAACTCCCTCGTGAATCATGCCACCCAAATCTGGATACATGTCTAGTACCATCAATAGGGAAAAGTAACAAACCCCAAAAAATTTCAACCCATAGGCTCATGCCCCCCATCAACCTGCACCAAATGAATGCACACCCTTCTATGCATCCATAGCCCCCTAGGTTGTGCCACCACCTCCAGGGAATATTACTTAGTTGGATAGGGGTCTTCTCAGATTCCTATGGCTCTAGGAGTTCTTGTTTCCCTCTAGGGTCTCCAAGTACATTCTAGGCCCTCATATTAAACCTTAGAAGCCTCTAACCTCCAAGCTCACATCCCTCATCAATCCACACCTAATTAGTGCACACCCTTCTTTGAACTTACAATCCTTCAAGCTGTGCCACCACCTCTAGGGTGAAAAATTTGGTCGAATATGGATGTTATCATCACCAGGGTGGTAGGTGTTCCTACTACCATCCTAGGTAACAAATCTAACTGCTTACCTCATAGTACCATGTTCTTTTTTTTATGTGCATGACCTTTTTCTAGCACTTACAACTCCATAAAATCACTTGATGGACTTTGGTTATATGCATGTGCTCTTTTTACTGATTATTATATCATACCTGCCCCCTTTTATATTCTTATGGAGTCTTGGCCCTTCATACTCTTTTCATCTGATTCGGTCTACAACCATAATGCTTTTATTCATATGCACAGATTAAACATTTTATAACATCATATTTTCTAGCCTTATAACATATAAGAACTTATATGTACATGTACACCAACCCCAAAACATATACACGCAGATACAGATAGGTGCACCACCCCCAAAAAATAATTCTCATCTCACCAGCCTAAGTTTCACATGTATGTTGTATTTACAATACAAGGGTTGAGTAGGGGTGTTACATCAACATGACGATAAGCTTCTAGAGAGAGATTATGAGCATGTTGGTCTATGGTTGGGTGGGACATCTGTGGTTTGCAAATGTTATTGGTTCGTTTAAAAGAGAAGTGTTTATTTTTATGTTTATGTATTAATAACAATGACTATTTATGAATTTTCACATGATTCAGATGAAAAATAGTTTAAGTGGTGGAAATTATACATTTACATTCTTGTACATGAGAGAGTTTTATAGTAGAATGCATTAGGAAAATAAGAAAAATGTTGCATGAATCAAATTCAAGGGAAAATTTTAGAAACTATTAAGTTACATACATAGAAATACAAACTAGTGGGTGACTGGGGGTTTTACAAGTGGTATTAGAGTGAAGGTTACAACGTTTAGGCCATATGGGTCAAAATTTGCTTGTCGAAGAATTTTTAAGCTTATGTGGCAACTATTTGACAAAATTTCTCAAGGAGAGGAAATGGGAGAAATTCTCAACTCATGATGGAATTAAAAGGAAGAAATCCACAATCAATGACCAAATTATAGGTATAAAAGTCAAATTCAAGGTTATGGGGTCAAATTTAATGAAATATGGGTTAATTACAAAAACAAATATGTCAATTTCATGTTGACAAAATTTCTAGAAAATAACTTTATTAAACAAAAAATAATAAAAATTTATAAAATTTTGAAAATTTCCATATTATGGCATCAAAAATGAGGTGGTAGTGCCAAGTGGTAGTTGAATTGGTATGTAGAGGAGGATCAATGGTAGACAAGTGGGATGATTGAATTCCATTGGAAGTCAATGGTTTGTTAATCCCCATCACATAAACTGATCTAATATCAATATGAGTCATTAATCATGATCGAGATTTGTGATTGATACATTGTGTAGAGGTAAAAGTTATATTCTCTACAAGCCCACATTTGATATTGATATGGACTATTGATCTACTTGGATTTTAGCTATTGGATCAATCAAGAATGCAAAATTCCATAAATCATCGTGTAAAAGAAAAAATATAGGTTATATGGAAATTATTTCATATACTTTCTCAAGGAGAGTAAATGGGTGAAATTATCAATTAGATATGGAATTTAGAGGAAGAAATCCATTGATAATGACAAACATATAGGTATAAAAATCAAAATGATAGTTATAATGTTAAAGTTAGTGATTAGATGGGTTAATCACAACAACAAAGCTACTGATTTTGGATAGATCAGAAGTTTTGGAAAATAAATTTATTGAAAAAAAATATAAAATCACAAAAATCGTGACAATTTCAATATTATGACATCAGCAATGAGGTGGTAGTGTTAGCTGGTAGCTATGTTGGTATGTGGAAGAGTATAGGTGGTAGATAGGTGGCACGATTGTTTGACATCACAAATTAATGAATTGCTAATCCCCCTCACATCTTCTAATCTAATATATGTGTCCTTGATCATGATTGATATCAAACATTAGATACATGAAGTCTAAAAGAAAAAAATGAGTTCTATGCAAGTCCACACTTGACATTGATCTAGATCGTTGATGTACTTAGGTTTTAGTTGCTAGATCCATTAGGAATGCAAATTTTCATGAATCGTTATGGATTCTGAAAGCTAATATTGATCTGGATTATCAAATTAGGTTAATTATGACCAATGGATCCATCAAGAGTTGGATTTCCATTAACATGTGTGCATGTTGCAACCCCATATGGATTTGAATCATGATATCAAGTAAATTATGATCATAGATCCATTAGGATTGTACATTTCCACAAATTGTCTCACATGTTGACACCTGATATGGATTTGGACAATCAAAATTAATTTATCATGGTTGTTGGATCCATATGAAGTGCAAATTATGCTAAAGAATTACGCATGTCACATTCTAATATGGATTTGAACCATTGAGTTGAGTTAATCATGGTCATTGAATCCATCAAGAATGAAAATTTACATAAACCATCACACATGTTCACACCCAATATGAATTGTGGGTCACTGATATACCTTTAGATCAATCATGACATCATGGGAATTCTCAAGTAAAAAATAGGCCTCCTAAGAAAAATATTACAATAATAGTAAAGATATAAAGATAGGAGTTATGAATCTTTAAAGGGAAAGAGAGAATTTTATTTATTTATTTATCCCCTTATATTTTTACTGAAATTTTGAGTGTGGGAACTTGTTGGATGTGGGGTCTAATTCCATATCCAATGAGTACCTATTATGCATACTATTGAGTGGAACTACACTGAAAAAGATAAACAATACATGAAAAATGTGCTTTATTGAAAGAACATGCTTTTTTCCTCTATTTTCAACTTTTTTTGGTGTGGTTCTATTGAACAATAAGTAGAGTGGGTACCCATTTGATGCAGAATCAAACAAGTGCACACATTTGAAATTTTAGTAAACCTAGAAGGAGATCAGTCAAAAAATACAACTAGAAAAAGTAGGTTTCTTTGTTTCCCTTAAAACATATTTATCCCTATGGATGATGTCGTCAACCTGAATCCTAATGGTTATTTTAAATTTAATTTTTTCGTTACATTTTTCATTTTGAGGCCTATTTTTGACCTCAAAATTCCCTTAATGGACCTACAAGTGTTGAAGTCACATATTGTGGGAAGAAGTGGGGAATGAACTTCGTATGTTGTCATAACCAATAAATTAATTCCATGTGGAAATGTGGTAGATGAAATGGGACCCTTCCATATTGAAAAATGTTATAAGGCACCACGTGAATCATAACGCCTAAGTGAGGATCAAAACATGGAGAAAATAGGTTGCATGTATGTCAAGTGTTTAAGGAAATATATGCAAACTCAGTTCATGTCCAATGAAAATGGAAATGTAGATATATACCTATAATGTCCATTTGAGAGAGTGTACAGAGGATTTTGTATAACTAATTATAATGAAAAAACATATTCACATGAAGTTTTGGCTAATTCAAAGTACTAATAAAGTATAAAACTCCATAATTTTTTAGAATTTCACTAAATTTTGGGTCATTAACTTGCAAGGAATTTTTTAGGCCTTAAAAAATGTTTCCATGTAGTTAAATACTGTGACGCTATGTGTACCATTGGTACACAAAATATTTATACCTTAAAATAGAGAACTCATACAAAGCTTTCCAATGACATATTACAACTACATAACAAAGTCAATATGAGGAAGTTGTTCCTAAAACAATGAAAGGAAAAAAAAATACTAATTTATTATCAAAGAGCATAAACAACTAATTAGAGCTTGAATTGGATCACAAAAGTAGTTAATAGAAATACATTGGATTATAACATAGTTGTGGAGGCAAATTTAAAATTTAGGTATACAAAGTTTCAAGAAATTAGCACAAAATTATTGTAGCTGAATAGGAAATTTGGGAAAATTTGGTGAAATTTTCACAAGCCATGAATTTCACACTAGAGATAATATTTTGGAAAACAAGTAGAAAATTAAAATATCTCGAGGAGGAGAGTATTTTCAACCCATAATCCTAAATTGGGTAGCACTTTTCTTAGGAAATGAAAAGAATTTTGTTAGTGGCCTTTAGGACTAGAATTAACATGAAGACCATAAATATGGTAGATGCTCAATGATCCTACAACCAAGAAGAGGAGGTCATTGTTGGAAACATTATTTTCATTGATGTAAAATACAGGGGGAGACTACATATGTCCAAGGTAAATTTTGGAAAACAAAGATTGCTAGAAATATTATTTAATTAATTATTTTAGATAATATAGAACTTGATATTATTTAATAATAAATTTTTTAATAAATAATAAAATAATATATAACTCCCGGATGTGGGTGTTTGACAGCTCGGAGGGTATGCAGATGGCGTTTCACGTGGGCAGGTGTCAGCCCCGACACGCCACGAGTTATGAGGCAGGTCAGGCGACCTGGTCTCGCACAAGCTCTTTAATGGAGGCATTTACTTCCTCCATCCATTGCCTGGTTAACTATGCTATGGTGCTCCATAAGCTAATCGCTCTCGCGGCTTTGTTGCATTCCTCTGCGGCTTCATGGATTGCAGCGTTGTGTGTCTCTATGAGCTTCTCTGCAAGCGAACTTAGGCCCGTCATTCCCTTTCTGGTTCCGGGGTCTTCTGGTTCAATTGATGTTCTGTTTTCGCCTTGCTCAGGGTACTCTTCTCCGTGTATTCACTCTCTCGACAATTCACTGAACATTGTAATGTCGTGCGAATGGCCCAGGATGGGGAGCAGACGTGGAGGCTCCTGTGGCTGCGCGGCCTCTCAGCGATCCTCGGACACGTTGGAACCTGGGCGGAGCAGTCCCCTGGCCACCAGAAGCGGAAGAGGCAGGGGTTGTGGCAGAATTGGGAATGTTGATTGTGAACATGTTGCTCATCCCACTGTGCGTTATCGCATCCTGTGTTCTCTCGCCAACTCCACCTTCATAGTCTCAGTCACCATAGAAAAATGTGAAGATAATAGGGGCTCGGGAGCAGCCCATCCTGGAGCACTCGCAGAGCAGAGGATGGCAAATCAGGTGGACAATCAGTGCCAGGTCATGGGAGGTGCTTCGCTGATGAATCCGGCTGTCCCTGCAGGTCCAAGTGTGCCAGCTCGTGGTGAACCTACAGGCTCGGCAGTTCCTCATTCTGACATGGAGGACTCTCTTCAATTCGGGTGCAGGGTCGTCGAGGAGCCTTACACCTCTGAGGATGACTGATCCAGCTCGGGTTTTCGCCCTTGCAGTCTCTGAAGTAGGAGCTCGACTTTGTTTTGACTCTCGAAGTTATTGCATGTTTCAGGTCTCTGTCTGTCAATGTGTCGTTTATGTCTACCATTGTCTAGCTGTGCAAGTTTCGTCTTAGTTTTTGTTTAGCATTGTGTCGTGTCGAAGGTGTAGTCAAAATACTGTTGAAGGTTCACACTGTACTGAAATCATTATCTTTTTGTAACATGCCAAATTCAGGGCAGGGCTTTCAAGGCCATGGCCTTGCTGTAATATTTTTTGTATAAATAATAGGAGTAGACAGATTGAGAAAAAAAAAAAAAAATAATATATAACAGCTAGTTTGTAACTAAATTATTAAATAATTAATGGCTATTTTTCAACTAATTAACAACTATTTCTCTAATGGCTAACTCTGGGCATTATACATCCCAGCTACATATTCACTCAGATTGATCGATTTATCACCTTGTCTTGAGGATGAACCACATTGGTTGGTTCGAAACGTCGACCAAATCCTAATGATGTGATTAATCCGAAAGACTAATATCTACATGAAAAATTTCGTCGGGATGACCCAACCAATTTTTTAAGTTAGCCCCATAAGTAAATGTAAAAACATTATTAATAAAGGGAATAAGATTGTATTTGAATGAAATCCAAGTAGGAAGAGATATGAGGTTGCAAGGGGAGTCGAGGAATAATTTTTGGGGTTATTTTGAGAGTCTAGAAGTGGAAGAAAAAATGTGATTTATACGATGAATGAGTCATCATAACATTTTATCTATAACTTTTCTTATGGAATGTTTGAATCCATGAAATAAGATATTAGACCTTAGTTTGCTATAATTTCGAAGATATGCTATGAGGAAGTTAGGCCTCCTAAATGATCCTAAAATCTTATTTAAACAAGCTAGCTTGGTATTTTCACTATAACTTATCTTCTGGAATGTTTGAAAATGTGAAAATTGGAATATATAGATAAAAGATATTTATGTACCTATAATTAAAATTTTATACCTCATTTTGGTATCATTTTGGAGTTATGTACTAAGGAAGTTAGGCTTCCTGAATGCTCATAAAATCTACAAATAAGTTAGCTTGATATTTTCGCTATAACTTTCTTTCTATGATGTTTCAAAATTTGAAATCTAGAGGAGAAGGAGAAGAGGTCTCAAGGTACTTGTTATGTGGAATTTTCCATCTACGGATAAACACAATTTCCCTAGGTGGGTAGCTACACCTAGAAAGATAGATTTAAAGTGCTTAACCCTTTTCTATAGAAGATAAATAAGACAAGGGACCTACTTGTTATCTTTCACTTCCCTTTGTCTCCTTTGTTTGGCTCCCGTCGCTCCTTGTCGAACTTAATCCGCTCGACAAGTACCTGCAATCATAAACAGAGGACAAAAACCAATCAATGCAAGAGATATATCTACTATAAGAAAATGGAATCAAAAAAATTTACACATATAATCATCATACATAAAGACAAGAATATGGGAAAAGGTGTAAACAAGTTTATTAAGTAGAAGGAATAATTACAAACATGAAGTCTGATCCATTCTCACTCTTCTAGCTTGGGTTTCAACCAACATCACCTCAAAATCACAACACTTCAGCAGCATAACAATACTTGCTTACAATCTCAAACCTCACACCAATAGTATGTCCTTACAAATTCTCAAAGTCCAGCCCCTGATCACTTAGATGATTGCTCAATTTATAGGAAAATGATGGTGTTTTGGTCATAAATGAGGGTATTGAATGGCCTTCCAAACTTAGAGTTAGTTTCCATGGAGGAAGGGATGAGAGGATAGGAGCTTACTTAACTCATTCCCTATCCAATTTCAAGCTCATAGGAGATGATAAGTGTGGGAATATTCTTGATGGCTCCAAAAGATAAGAATATTCCTAGAACCCTATGATGATTTTGCTCAATCTCGCCTAGTGCAGGTCAAGGTGGGCCTAAGTGCTCTGGAAAGCACCATGACATGGGTCTACCTACACTGAAGCACACCTACCCCTAACCAAGGCTATGCTGGTCCCTTAAGGAGGCAATATTGGAGGGCCTCAGGCCAAGAAACCCTTAGGGAAGGAGGCATTCAAAGTGTTGACTTGTCTAGGGCATGTAGCAATTGAATTAGGGTTTGATGAACCCCAAAAGTACTGATCTGAATGATGGGAGTGATGTGCCCAAATGGATCTGTAGCAACTACCCCCTAAACCATGAAGTCAAAAAATGTTAATGTCGAGTGAGATGCTTTACGATGTGATGAGGCGGTTCCAAAGTGGATGGTGACCTGCATCGATTACAATACATAATATCATGATATTTTGATTTTTTCTCATGAATTAATGAGGGAAGGCATACCCATGCTCTGCATATAAACTTTCATTACAAGTACATAGATAGTCATCTATAGATATAGACCGATGATCTGATGACCATCAATGTAAAGCCATTGTATGGATGATTTGGTACATTTCCTAAAATCACATCCTAGATGGATGAAACTAGATCCAGGGTCTTCTATCTCGTTCAATCATTCACTCAAGTACAAGTCTAACCATGTGAATATGTGATCTGAAGTCAAACATTGGAAGACACCATCTAATTACCAGCCAATGATGTGAGTCATTAACAGACACAAGAGAAATCATCGATAATGATAATGATCCTCAATGTACTGCAGTACATTCTGCATGGTATGAATGGATGTGATTTCGAACACCATACAAAGCCTTTCGGTCGAAGGCCAGTGATGTCAACCTATCGTCAGAAATGAGAAACCTGCCATTGATGTATGCAAGCCTTAAGGTACTGGAAGGGTGTTTCTAAGTCAAATTCTTGGATAATGTGCTGATGTTGACAAAAAACTCATCGGAGGAGGGTCTTGATGTATCCCACATCAACGACACCAAATGATTGTAATGATTTTGGAGACAGAATGTGACTGACAACACAAGGTTCAGGAATGGTGGTCATGAAAATGAAGGTTTATGAGTATTACAAAGGATGAACTTTAACTGAGTGACTTCTCTTGAACATGTCGGTGACACTGAATGGATTGGCAGCATTGACACAAAACCAAAAGAATACATGGTATGATAGACCAAGGTATGATGACCATCAAGTAGATAACCCAACCTAAATAGTCACAGTGATGAAGTGAAAGTGTCATGTTCAAAGCAACTTGTTGCCATAAAGTGGTTTACCCATTTTCCCATTTTCCCCAGTCATTGCTGACTAGTACCTATTTACTTTTATCAATCTTGAGGAGGATAACATGTGCTTTTTGTATAATTCCACCCTTCGGGTGAATCCATTGCTATGTGTTGTTTTAACGAGTCTAGTGAAGGTGAAACTCGGTCTTGTCATGATGGAAAAGTTTGTCGCTATTTGATGTTTTCACGAGTTTAAAAACAATGATAACTCGATCATTTTCATGTTTAGAGAGTTTGAAAAGGGACAAAAAGAAAACTCCACAATTTCTTTTTTGTATATTTGTCTCTCAAGTCTGAAAAAACATAAAATAATTCAAGACAGAACCTATTGACCATGTTCGATAAACGTATTCCTTTTTCATAAATAATCTATCTTAGTTCGGAAAAGGGTTAAAATTATACTGAGTAGATGTCATTTCCAATCCATTTACGAGCTGAAAAGGACAAGCACTGAACGATCTTTTCATGTTTCTAGAGTCCAAAAAGAGCTTAAAGAGGACTCCACTTAGAGGAACAAGTGGTATCAAGGGTAGCAACTAGTTCTAGTGATGTTGGAACTTCTCAAAACATGTTAATTTATGTGAAGAGGTTGGATAATAAGACCACTCATTGCAATTGTTCCTAAAAAAGGGTAAAACAACCAAATGAAAGCATATTATCGGATAAGCAGATAATGACGATGGAAGAGGCTGATAAAATGGCAATCACGAGGGTTAAAATGGAGATGGGTTCATTTTTACATAAGCTTGAACCATAGGGAACTATGATTAGATTTAGTTTCATGTTTACACAAGCTTGAAATGAAAAACTATGCTTGGATTCAGTTTCATTTTTACACAAGCTTGAACCAAAAAAACTATGCTTGAGATTGGTTTACATGCCCCAAGCATGATGACTCAATTCTAGGTGCATGCCCCCCAGATTCATTGCATTCACCTATGTAGACTACTTGTGGCTATCAGGTGGATGGAATGAAGGTTCATTTATGAGATCAAGTGAAAGACTCAACTGGGATTTTACGAAATCTATTCAAAGACTTGAATTGGAACTTTTATCCAGGGGACCTTGTTTCATTTTTTAATGAGCTTCACACAAGACAAGGGACTCTGCTCATATTCCTTGTTTCATTTTTTAATGAGCTTGACACAAGACAAGGAACTATGCTGATATTCCTTGTTTCATTTTTTAACGAGCTTGACATAAGACAAGGAACTATGCTCAAATTCCTTGTTTCATTTTTTATTGAGCTTGACACAAGACAAGAAATTATGCTCATATTCCTTGTTTCATTTTTTAATGAGGTCGACACAAGACAAGGAACTATCCTTATATTCCTTGTTTCATTTTTTAATGAGCTTGACACAAGACAAGGAACTATGCTCATGTTCCTTGTTTCATCTTTTAACAAGGTTGACACAAGACCAAGAACTATCCTCATATTCCTTGTTTCATTTTTTAACGAGGTTGACACAAGACAAGAAATTCTCCTCATATTACTTGTTTCATTTTTTAACGAGGTTGACACAAGACCAGGAACTATCCTCATGACCCTTGTTTCATTTTTTAATGAGCTTGACACAAGACAAAGAACTATGCTCATGTTCCTTGTTCACGACCCATAAGAGGTCATGACTTCCAAGAGGTTCTCATTAGATGGGAGAACAATGCTTTGAAAGGGATCCATAGCAAGGAATCCATTAGAGATATCTGGTTCATTTGCCCCTAGTACATAATGTACAACATCACAGAATTGATCGTCAGATGATGTATGAATGTAATGGGTTGCCACATAATTTACCCGTGGCGGGGAAGATACCATTGGGATAAAAGGACCATTTAGGGAATATGGTTGACTGGAAGCCATATTTGGACCGGGAAATGAAAGCTAGTCAATGGTGACAATTCTACCTTCATGTAGGAAACACAACACTCGAAAAAGTGTTGAAACAATAGCTCCCATGTCATAAACATAGTCGTGCCGAAGAAGTAAATTGTAATCTAAAGGGCTGGACTACCATCACATTGAGATAAACAATTTTTATTCCCAAAGTAATAGGCAACTGAGGAAGGATCCCTAATGGTTGACTGGTTCCTTTGTTAAAAGCTAATAGATTCTGCGTAATAAGCACATTGAGTGACAGTGAACCAATTGATTTCCAAGAAGTGGAGGAAAGGATACTCACTGATGCACCTTCATCTATAATAGTGCCAGGTACAATCATATTACAAACCTATACTATGATCTAGAAAGGCACATAAGAAGGAAGACGACATCCTACCAGTCGATTCCAGTCAAAGGATGTGACCAGACTACTTAGAGGGGGTACCGTAAGAACGAGAGAATTACCCCCTTGAGTTACGAGAATAGGAGGATTTTCCTCCTATCTTGATGGAACAGGAGGGTTTCCTCCAAGCTCATTGGATTCTGAAGAAATGAAAAGAACTTGAGTGGCATCATAATCACTCTGTACTAGAAAGGTATGATTAACTGAAGGTGAAATCGGGTCAACTGTTTCCTCGACCTGTGATTAGTCAGGTATAGACTCATGGGATTCACATTTTGAGAGAGTGGGTTTGACCGACGGTTGATTTGGGTCAGTCACTCTATCAACTAGTGAAGGATTAAGGGAGAGTCTCCTGTAACCAGATGGAAGTTGCTACGGTGAAGCAATATGGTTATCCAACATTTTTTTGGCTTCATCTATATAGGGACAAAGGTGAATGGGGTGATTCCCTTTGCATAACCTACAGGGAAACTTAACTTTACCCTTCTTTCCATGAACTTTACTACCACTAGTTGATGGTGTGTCACCAACATGATCTCCAAAATTTGATGACAAAGGACGATGTGAACGAGAAGACAATTCTTCTAAGATTTGAGGAATATCAGGACAATTTCAAAGAATATGGTCTCCCATACAAAGTTTTCATGGATATCGAACTTTGTGAGGCTTATCGAACGATTTCTCATCAAAAGTTGCATTCAAAGCAATGGTTGCTTGGTTGCCTCCCTGCTGAATTTTCTTCTTCTTCTTCTTCTTCTTCTTGTTAGCCATCTGGTTACTAGTATCAATACATTCACCAGGCGAAAAGAAAGAAGGGGAGGAAGAAAAAACCGAGGAAGAAGGCAAAGGTTCAACTTTAGGATCAACTAGAGGTTGATTTTGTCTAGTTGGAGGAGTACTCGATTGTGGAGAAATCACGACATTTTGAACCAAGGAGGTTGAAAAAAACCATACTATCAAGCCAATGGTAAATCCTGAAAGGGACAATGTAGCCATATGAGGAGCACCAATATTTCCAAAAGGAGGAAAAGGACTAGGATTCCCATCAAAAGGAATTCCTTGATTGGTGGACTCCAGAGTTGTTGCCATATGTCCCAACCTAAGATCAAGTAAGGAGTGAGCATGGAGGATGTTATCCGCGGTCAATTAAATTTATTTTAAATCAAGATAAAATAACAAAACAAAAGAGGGATAATCTAGGAAAAATGATTACCTAGCAATTGTGAACTGCAGAATACCTCCCAACGAACCAAGAAGTACGGGCAGGAAATCTCCCCAAATGTTGTGTTCGGTGTATCACAGTGTACATGGCGGCGAAATCAATTACCTGAGGATGGATAGAAACCTAATGTAGTCCTCCCATATATACCTGAAAGTACATGGAGGCCCAATCTATGTTAGCACTATCTAATGTGAAACCGCACAGTGAGAGCATTCCTTTATACTTTACGTACTATAACACCGCCCTATATACCTGAAGGTATGTGGATAAACTATGATATAGTTATGTACGTGGAATGAGGTATCACACTAGGAATGTATCACATACAAGTTAGTGGTAGTTTCTAAGTTTAATGTCGTAAGAATATGCCTCTAGCCTCGACCTCTAAATGTTATTCGTTAAGTTACAATGCTCCATTAGGTTAATTGAGATAACTTTTAAGTTGATCTTCTTAAGAATTTTCCTTTCAAGGTTCATCATGTGATGTATGTTTGCAATTCCTAGAATGAAACTAACATGAGAAACATTCTTTCATTCAAAAAACAATGAAACCATAGCTAGTAAGGGATAGAGCAATCAGATCTTTGATAGAGAGTGAAGAGCACACCTAATGCAATTTCCCTAGCTATTCCTTTAAAGAATTCACAAACTACAATATGCACAATGCAAGCTTTTCTTTCCAATTCCCTTAATGTTGAAATGAACAAAAGGAAACTAATGCACATAAAATCAATCAATCTTTTTGCAAGAACGAATACTTGACGATAGTTCCTTTTCGAAAGAAATGAAGACTTTTACAATACTTTCTTTTGAACAAAAATTAATTAACTATAAACTAACTCTGACAATGAATTGATAGTGATAAAGGAATAATTTAAGAAACACTAAAAAATGAAGGCCAAAGTAGGGCTAGGAGAGGAAACAAAAATTGATTTCAGAAGTACAACAATAATTGATCTTTCAGCAAGCAAAAACAAAAGGAAATTTGGGGAAAATCAAGTCAAAGGAGGAATTTTTGACCTAAGGAGGATCAACGCAGCCTTGAATGGGAGACATTTCACTTCAGAGCACTATCCTCAAGCCAAGCGTACTCTGTAGCACTCTGTGTGTCCTGACCAAGCCTACGCTGGTGCTAGAGAGGCCATTCTAGGGGCTTTCAAGCACAAATTTTTACCAAAACACACTTCAAAAAGGCTGAAACAAGATCAATGGAAGCAGGTAAAGTCTACTAGGGTGTAATAGGATGAAGGTAAACTACCCGAAATGATTATCGTTCCCTAGTATGGTTGCCAATTTGTTATGTGGAGTTTTGCATCTACGGATAAACAAAATTTTGCTAGGTGGATAGCTACGACTAGAACAACATATTTAAAGCACTTAACCTTTACTATAGAAGATAAATAAGACAAGGGACATACTTATTATCTTTCACTTCCCTTTGTCTCCTTTGTTTGGCTCCGGTCACTCCTTCTCAAACTTAATCCGCTCGACAAGTACCTGCAATCATAAATACAGAACAAAAACTAATCAAATCAAGAGATCTATCTACTATAAGAAAATGGAATCGAAAGAATTTACACATATAATCATCATACACAAAGACAAGAATGTGCGAAAAGGTGTATAAAAATTTATTAAGAAGAAGGAAGAATTACGAGCATGAATTCCGATCCATTGTCACTCTTCCATCTTGGGTTCCAACCAACATCACCTAAAAAGCATAACACTTCAGCAACATAACAATACTTGCTTACAATATCAAACCTCAGACCAATAATATCTCCTTACAAATTCTCAAAGTCCAGCCCCTGATCACTTAGATGTGTGCTCAATTTATAGGAAAATGATGGTGGTTTGGTCATAAATGAGGGTGTTGAATGGCCTTCCCAACTTAGAGTTAATTTCCATGGAGGAAGGGATAAGAGGATAGGAGTTTACTTAACTCATTCCCTATACAATTTTGATCTTATAGGATATGATAAGTATGGGAATCTTCTAGATGGCTCTAGAAGATAAGAATATTCCCAGAACCCTATGATGATTTCGCTCAATCTCGCCCAACGCAGGTCAAAGTGGGCCTAAGTGCTCTGGAAAGCACCCTGACATGGGCCTACCTACCCTGAAGTGCACTTACCCCTAACCAAGGTTGTGCTGGTCCCTCAAGGAGGCATTTCTGGAGCACTTCAGGCCAAGAAACTCTCAAGGAAGGAGGCATTCAAAGTATTGACTTGTCTAGGGAATGTAGCAACTGAATTAGGGTTTTATGAGACCCAAAAGTACTGATTTGAATGATGGGAGTGATGTGCCCAAATGGATCTGTAACAGTACTTGTGGTACAAATTTAGACTTTGTTTCTCTATAATTTTGGACATATGATATGAGGAAATCACTGTTCATGAATGCTCTTGAAACAAGCCTTAAATATACCGGTTTGAAATTTTTGCTATAACTTTGTTTCAAATATGTCTCATACTATGAAATTTGGATGAGATAGGGAAGATAAATCTAGGTACCAGTGGTATACATTTAGAATCATATTTCAAAATTTGATACATGGCATGTTGTGCAAGTTATTTCTTAGGAAGACACACAAAGAAACACGTTTTGGGAGAAGTAGACTTGAGGGAAGAAGTAGTAAGTAGACCTTATGAAGGAAGAAACAAGTAATCATATCTGGTGAATGAAAAAGTATAAAGAATACTTGATGAAAGTTGAAGCAACTAATAGAAATTGTGAAGAATCAAGTAGACTTATTGAAGTAAGTTGGTTCCTAAGAATATTTGTAATAGTTGGGATTGATATCTCATATAGGTTGGTTCCTAAAAAGAAACATATGGGATTGGTGTCTCTTATAGGTTGGTTACTACAAAGAAATAGAGGGGATTGATTTATCCTATAGGTTGGTTCCTATAAAGAAAAATATGGGATTGGTGTCTCCTGTAGGTTGGTGCCTACACATTTATGTAATAGTAGGTTGGTTCCTTTAAGATCTTTCATATAAATAGGTTTTTTGGTTTTCTCCCATAAGGGTTTCTAGGTATAAACACATATTTCATTAAAATTGGAAATATTTTATTACAAGTACATGATTAGAATTTAGCTTTTTGATTACTTTGAAATTCTAGATCCACTATTTAATTCCAAATTTAATTAAATATGTGTTTATAGCTTGTTTTACTAGTTAAATTTATGATAATGATGTTTTATTATGTTATATTGGATTTAAAGAAGTAAAAAACATCATTATACTAATTCATGCCTCCTCTCAGTGTAATTGTGAATCCAACAATTTGTATTAGAGAAACTTTCTTCAGAAATACTCTAACCACTAGAAGGTAAATATTAAAGGGAAAATGAATAGAAATAATATTTATTCTCAAGCAAAGACTCACTCTTTGATGGAACAAATTATGGTTTCTAGAAGATAATGACGAGGGCTTATGTAATGTCTTTTTGTGTTTATGTATGGCTTTCTATGGTAGATGACTATAAAGTTCCAAAAATTCTACTAGGTGATGTATACGAGACAAAGGATTTTGTAAATAATTACAAAGCAAAAAATATCATTCTAGGTGATATTCATGATTTAGAAAATTTCAAGGTAATGCAGTGTAAATTTGCTAAAGAAATTTGGAACAAGCTTCAAAGAAGTTATAAAGGACATTAAAAGGTAAATAAATCTTAACTTCAAATTGATAGAATGCAATTTGAAAGATATTATTGAAGAATATTACATTGTTGGTTTTTTCCTTTGAGTAGATGAAGTTGTGAACACTATTAGAGGATTCGGTGAAAATATTGAATGACTAGTAATTGTTAAAAAGCGGTAAGATTTCTTACTTCAAGGTTTAATCCAAAGGTTTCAACTATTCAAGGAATGAAAAAATTCAAAAATATGAATATGGATTAAATACATGGAATCCTCACTACATATGCTATGAGAATAGGAAAGGAAAAGTTAGGATTAAAGGAAAAATGCTTCAAAGAATTAAAGAAAACAAAAAGACACAAGGACCATAATCATTATAACTCTAAATCTAATGAAGAAGAAGCTAAGTTTATGATAAAGATAAAATAGGATATGTAAATATAAAGCTAAGATACCATTCAATTTCTTTTAGTGTAAGAATAGGTCATCATACTTCTAAATATCCATATTCAAATTTGGAAGATAATGATGATGAAAGAGAACATAGAAATATACAAAAATTTCATAAAAATAAGAAAGGATTATCTCTCAGTAGTAAAAGTATATATTCCAAGGAATATTTTAGCTCATCAGAAGATATTTATGAACATGCATCTAATAATGATCAAGAAGAATGCCTACTCATGGCCTTGGAGAATTATATATTAGATTCAAAAGAAGAAGATGTTGATGGGGAGACATATCTCGAGGGAGAACTTATTAGTTCCTTAGAGGAAGCAAAACAACACAGAAGAAATATTAAAAAGCTAAAGGATTTGTCACAAAAATATGAAAAGAAAGATCATGATTTTGATCAAGCATAAATCGCCCCACTAAAGGAATAACTTGAAGAGGCAAATAAAGTAGTGGATACACTAATAAGTTAGCTAAATGAAAAGTAAAGAAACTATGAAAAGTTAAAAGAAGAGGTCATATCCTTAATAAATGATCTAAAGAAGGAAAATTTTCATTTGAATTTGAACTTAAAGTTTTAAAAATGGACTAAATCATTAGATACCATTCTCATCTACCAAATGTATCCCTCTATTAAAATAGGTCTTGGAAATAAAGAAGATCATGATATGTTGAAAGGGAAGTCAAGCTCAAAGAGAACAAAAGAATAAGAACCTAAAATCTATGCCAATGTTAAAGGATATAGAAGCACCGTGAAAAGATTTAGAAATGAAGTTAAGGATCAATAGAGACATGACCCTATCAACAACACAAAGGCAATAGGAAAGAAAGTGAAGACTGACCAAGACCTAGGAATGGATTTAGAAGAATTGCTTGACCAAGAAGGCTATTCACATCTATGTATCAAAATTTATTTTATGGCTATTAATTTTCAGGAAATAATTTTGGTCACAAGGAAATATATTACTTATCTTATGTAAGAAATGACTATATTAGAAATAGAAGCAGAGGATCTTATAAGACACCAATGAATGGCTATGAAAGAAAAAAATTCTAAAAATCCTTATGAAGGTGGTTACAACGCTTTTGGTCTTATATTGAATTATATTGATTTTTATAAATGCAATAACAATGGAAAAAAATCAAGTGAGTATAAAACAAGATCAATAAGGCTTCCCAAGCAAAAGAAGCAAGAAAAATTCACAAAGATTTGGAAATAGAAGCAAGAAAGATAGGAAGAGCATGGATTTGTAATATATGCTAAAACACAAGGAAATAAATGGTACTTTGATAGTGGATGCTCAAAGAATATGACAATATATAAGAGAAAATTTCTATCTCTAAAGGAAGACAAAGGAGGAAACATCACTTTTGGAAATAATGCACTAGCTAGAATTGGATAAAGGGACAAATATCCTTGATAGTGGAAGAACTAGAGCTAAAAATGTTTTATATGTCGATGGTATAAAAAATAATATCATAAGTTTAATCAAAATGTGTGATCAAGGATATGATGTCACATTTCATTATACATGATGTGAAATCAAGAAAGTAGAATATGGAAAAGTGGTGGAAAATGCAACTAGAACATCAAGCACTATGTACATATGACATCGAGAAAAATAAATTTATTCCATGGGAAAATTGGATGAAAGTTGGTTATGGAATAGAAGGTTGCATTGTATCAGATTTGACCATATTTCTAAACTTAGCATGAAGGGGGAGGTAAGAGACATGCCTAATATTTCAAAGCCAAATATATTATTTGCATGGCTTGTAAGCATGGGAAGCAAGACCTAACTCCACTTCAAGACGAAAGAGAAGTCATCAACAAGGCCAATGGAAATTGTATATAGATCTTTATGGGCCCATAAGAAAAAAAAATATAAGGGGTGAAAGATACTTCGTGTCAATAATATATGATTATAATAGAATGACATTGGTTGGTTTACTTAGAGAAAAACCTAAAAAATTTGACAAGTTCAAGATATTAAAAGCCCAAGTTGAGAATGAAGTTGATTTAAAGATCAAGTGCATGATCTATGACAAAGGAGGAGAATTTATATGTAATGAATTAAATAAATTTGGTGAAGAACATCATATCAAAAAACATTTCTCAATAGCAAGAACAAATCAATATAATAAACTTATTGAAATACACAATACAATTATTCAATAAATGGCAAGAACTATGCTTGATGAAGCTAATGTTCCAAATACATTTTGGGGAGAAGTTGTTTATAAAATTGTCAATATACTAAATAAGGCTCACATCAAAGTAGACATTATAAGACCCTTGAGTCGTCTCATTCTACACCTTTCGCAACTGAACAAACCTATCAAGCTTACCAACATACAAGCAAGGACCAATGTGTGAATGCAACATCAAGCAAACTAATGGCCATCGAAGACTTTGCGCACTTTTCCATGCGGAGGTGAAGCTGTGACACACCATGAGGACTTCCATCACCCAACAACACTGTAGCTCAACATGCACAGCAACAAAAACATGAATGTACCAATATTGTCATGTCGAGTCTTGTCATGAGTCATGTTGTCCACATCTCTACTATGGGCCACATTTCCAATCAATGTAGTGTAACATGGAAGTCAAAGATACCCATTTTTTATATGAGGAGTCATGTAAAGTCGAAAAGTCATGGAAGTCAAATAGTCATGATTGTAGTCGAACAACCAAAAGGGTCAGTTTCACCCTTGGCTATAAATACCCTCTCATTTGTATTGCAAAGGAATTTTCACCTCAGCTCCTCCCACATAGCCTTGAGAGTCTGTTTGGTCAATTTAGTGTCCTAAATTGCTCTACATAAATTATCAATCTGGGTATTGTAAACTGATGAAGTGTAGTGCATTGTTTGTGCTAGATGACCCTTCTTACTTCATTTTTTTGTGTTTTATGTTGTTTTGGGGGTTTTTGGTCCTTTATTCCCTAATGATTTACAATATGACTAACTAAAAATCTTAAATCTAACTTCTGTAAAGACTGCTAAGAATCTAAGGAAATGAGAATTAAAAGATCCTAAGTAAGGTTTGGAAGTAAAATTTAATCAAGAAATGAAAATAGAGTTTCTACTTCTGCTCTTATTATTATTTTCAAATCATGAACTAAAACCTAAAAAGTAAAATTGCAATTACTATCTAATCAATTACAGAAACAATTCTAAATGAAATACTAAAACTGAAAGTGAAATTGCAACTAATGTCTAATCTATTATGGAAAAAAAACTAAATGAAGTGCTTAGATACTCTGCCTCTCAATTTTGGGAGAAAAACCTCTTTGTGATGACATTTTGAGGAATTATGTACTTCATTATTCTAAGAGAAGATAAATGCAAAAATGTAGAAAAGACTGATTTCATTAATGAAGTATTCAACCACTTAGCTTAAGATGAGTTATTAACTAGAAGGGTTCTTCAGAAACATTCATTAGCACCATGAGTCGATAAACTAGTAATAAAATGGCAAGAACAGTAATGGCACTGATTAGTCTAATTGAAAACTTAAATATTAGTGAAACAGTAAATGAAACAAACTACATTACACTACTGCATTTCAACTTCTAACTACTGATAAAAACTAGAAAGAAATTAAGCAAAAGGAAGCTATTCTATACTAAAAGAAGTTATTCTGCATTAGTAAGAAAATGATAAGGATTGCATTGTAAACAAGGTTAGTATGAAAAATGGTTATGAACACTATGGAAGAAATGATGAATTTACAGTTAACTAGAAAAGATAAAACAAAATGAAATAAAACCTCAATCAGCACAGGGGCCCTTTGAAACTGATCAGGTTATGCATGCTTAATCAAACTCCAAGCAACGCTTTCACATATCCACAAAATTTGTGGTCTTCATATTAGAAACAGGAAATGAGTTTTTCAAAATTACAGAAAAGTAAGTCTGAGCTTAATACATGAGGAAATTCGATCTCCTTTTGAGTTCTTTACACAAGTATTTATAAGAAAATTATGCAACTGTTTTGGAGAAAAATAAGCTACATCTAAAAACACATAGAAGACAGGCACACAGAATTTCTTCCTCAGTTGCTAGAGACATATATCTAAGATGGTGGTTGTTGGATTCGATTGCACAGATGGCTTTCGGAGTCCGTAGGCTCACGAAGTTGTTTCGGATAATGCTTCCCATCACTGCGAAATGTGTTGATTATCCACGAAACAAAGTCTTGTTGCCTTTGGTATCTATGTTTGACTTCTCCATTGACTAGAGTATTGTACCATATTCCTTGTCGACCTGGGCTAGGTGAATAGGACACAGTCCATGTCATGATGATTTCCAAGCTGACCATGTAGTTAGTTTCTCCTTCTGACACCTGGAACCTGTTAAAGCATCGAAGTAGCCACGGAACAGCTGATTAGATGCAGAATAGGCTGTGCTCTGTAGCTAAAAGACAAAAACTTATTCAAATAGCAAAACATAAAAGCATAACATGTAAATCACTAGATGTCACCCTTAAGGCAATATATACTAGTCATTGATGATAAGAATGCATTTTATTCATGAAAAAACAAAGAAAAAGGATGAGAGGAGTTGCTAAGGAATGAGTAGTTTTGAGGCTCAACATACCCCCACTTCAAAAATATTACATGTCCCCATGCAATAAAAAATGTGAACTTCTCCCTCCTACTGCATTTGTTCTGACACTTCTGCCAACACATCCAACTTCCTCTTCTTGCTTTTCTTTGCACTGACTACCATCCTTGGCTTCCTCATAAGAAATCTGTATTTGAGGTTAATAAGTGTTCTGCTTAGCTTATTATTTTTCCTTTCTAGCTTCCTGTTCTTTTTGTACCATAATCTCAAGTGTAGCATTGTGTTTTCATGAATAGCTCTATCCAGTTTATTTTGTTCCCTCAAGGTTTCATTTTATTTTTGAATGTGCCTGTTCAGAATTTCTAGCTCAAAGATCTTTTGTTTGAGAGAGTTAGTTAGATTTCTTGTGGGGTGACAGGCTGCTCTGGATTAGCTAAAGTCCCTGGATGTACTGAGGTAGTCTTTTTCTCTAATGACTCTATGTAGTCATAGATTTGTTGTTGTACTAGATCTATGCCAGGAGAAGCTCTACTTGGGCTGACTTCAAAATTCTATTGAGGGGAGTCTTGTGGACTATGTTAAGATGGAATACTGTCAGGGGACTGAAATGGGGTTTCCTCCTCTAAGTTTATAAACTGGTCCACTTTTGATTTCACCCTCTTCACCTTACCTCGGAGTCTAGAGCTCCTCCTCAAGTTTTGAAAGCTTATTGTTTCTTCCTTTGTGTCCTTCTTCTTCTTTCCTTTCTCCTTATATTTCTTGATTTTTTCCTTGATTTTGATTAGTCTTTCAGAGAGCAGCTATTCATCTTCCTGAGGTGATGAATGTTCAGGGATGTCCTTATTGATTTCTTCAACCCTTTCTTTCATTTTTCTCTTTAGCTAGTCTTCTTCCTAACCTTTGGTTTAGGAGCCATTTCTGCATCATCTTTTTGTGAGTGGCTTTGAATACAAATGCTAGTCTTTCTCTTTCTACTTCTCTTAACATGACTTCCCTCAGATAAATCTGGATCATCTTGGAAGAAATTCCTTACCAAGAAATCTTCCCATGTATCCCCTATACTTCTCAAATGAAATTCAACTAAAATATTCACTAATCCATGATGGTATAAAGTTGTTTCTATTGATTCAACTTTCTTTTGGACATTTGTTGCCATTCTTCTCAGACTATTCATGAGGAAAAAGGGAAGATTGAGGGTTCCATTCTCTAGAAAATTCATTAACAAATGTATATGATAAAAATACATAGACCCAAACCTTCCTTCACATGTAATGAATTTTTGCAGTATTAACAACATGCTACTCTATTTGTCTTTAAGGGCTGAAATTGGAATCCCTTTTCTAAAGACTGTAACATCCATAACTGGGTTTTTAAGGATCACCTTCCAATATTCATCATGGAACTCTTTGTTCTTAAACCATGTTTCTCCTAGTCTTGGGAATTTTGTTGCTTCTGCTATGAAGGATTTCGTGACTGCAAATTTGATATCCCCTATTTCCACTTCCATGCCATCAAATTACCCTGGAAAGGATTTAGTGATCTACTTGTGGTAGCTGTCAAATTTTTCAATAAAATACAACCATCTGGCCTTTTGTAACATCCCCTTGAGCTGTGGATACCCCTCCATGTATTTTAATCCTACGAGCTCAGTTCTAACAATAAGCCCCATATCCTCTATTCTCGATTATCCTTCAAAACTACTCTCACTGTCTAAGAAATGGAATGACTGCGTATATGGAAATGGAGTGACTGGGTATATGGAAGCAACACAACTGTGGATATAGAAATAGAATGACTATGGATATAGAAACAGAATGACTGTATGGCTACGTGAATATGAGAGAAAAACTTAAGAATTGAGATGTAATAAATAAACAGTCAGGGTTTGAGAGTCGTAGATAAGTAGGTCACGTCGTTAATTTGAATATTAACAAGTGTAGCTATGGAGGACCGATTAAGTACACATTATGGAGTTTGAAACATCGATCAATTATGAAGGAGTCGTTGGACCATTTTTCATTGAAGGCGAAAGATATGGCAGAGACATCGTGGCAGTCAAATCACATGATGATTAATTAAGGAGACATGTGATCATACATGCTATACAAGCTTATGTTTTCAAATTGCTTATTGAATTAAATTTTTGAATTTACCTTTGGAACCTTTACCTTCCGCTTGCTAATATTTTGATGTTTGATCCACAGGTACTTTAGGCATGATTGGTCTTCAAAGTTGATTTCTCTTCAATTACCTGCATACATGATTTTATTATGAATTGCTTGGACTGGTAAACAAACTGTTGCTGCAAAACAGGATCAGCTGCAGAATGGAATCAGCTGTAGAACATGAAATAAAGAGTGAAATATGGCTTATGGATGAAAGAAATGGAAATGGCTGTGTAAGTGAAAATAAGACAAGATGATAAATGAAAATGGAGATGAAAGAAATATTGGAAAAAGGAAAAATTTATTGGTGAAATATGGCAACGGAATGAAGTGAAACTGTAAAATTAAAACATAGTGAAGTGAGATGAGATAATGAATTTTACAGAATGTAGAGTGACTGTGGCTTTTTGTCACCACTTATTACAGAATGGAAATGGAAAATATAGGGTGTCAGAAGCTTCTGATTTTCACCCTGTATTTTCTGTATAAGCATGCCAATCAATAATTGGTTTTCAACCTCATACAATTTTTATTATTATTATTATTATTTATTTTATTTTTTTTTAGATAGGAAAAATAAAGACTAAGTTGATGGACAAGAAGGATTCTTCTTCATTAACTTCAATTCAGAATTGTTCTAGAAGATCTTGATGAACTCCTTTGAAACGAGTTTTTGATATATTTTCAATTTATGACCATACACAAGAAGAGGAGTTTGACTTTCATATTTTTTTTTTATCCTCACTGCTCCATTACTAAAAGCTTTTTCAATCTCATATGGCCCAAGCCAATGAGTCTGAAACTTTCCTTGAAAATCCTTAAACTTTGAATCAAATAACAGTGCCCAATTTCCTTCTTGAAACGTCTTGTCCTTGATGTATTTATCATGCCATTTAGCCCTCTATTGTTGGAATAGACTAGTCCTTTGAATTGCCTCTTGTCTGATTGCATCAAGTTCATTTAATTTCTCAAGTCTATGCTTTTGAGCCTCTGATAAATCTAACCCCAATTGGATTGTCATCTTAAAAGTTCTGATTTGGAACTCTATAGGGAACAAGACTTGTTTCCCATAAACAAGTTCATAGGGTGTATGTCCCATTGTGTTCCTCCATGTAGTTCTATAGGCCCATAAGGCTTCAGGAAGCCTTTCTGCCTAATCTCTTCTATGTGGATGCACAGTCTTGGTGAGGATTCCTTGAATCACTTTATTTGTAGACTCCACCTGACCATTTGCTTGTGGATGATAGGGAGTATATTGCATATGCTTGATCTTGTATTCCTCCACAAGCCTTTTGACCATATTGGATGTGAATTGAGATCCTTGATCTATCACAATTTATCTTGGAACACCAAAATGAGTAAAGATGTCCTCAAAATGAAAATTAACTACAGTTTTTTCGTTAGCAAAAGGTAATGCTTTGGCTTCTACCCATTTAGTGACATATCAGTGCATACCAATATATACTATTTCTACTTAGATGGAGGATTAATTGATCCAATAAAGTTTAAAGCCCACTTTTCAAAGGGTTCAATAAGTACCTGAGTTTGTAATGGCATTTCATTTGAGGGAGTAGGTTTCCCTACCCTTTGGTAGCTGTCACATCTCCTGACATATTCTTTAGCATCTTTGAAGATGGGTAGCCAATAATATCCTAAATAAAGGATTTTATAGGCTATCCTCTTGTCAGAAAAATGTCCACCACATGGCTCATCAAGACATGCTTTGAGAATCTCAGGCATTTCATCTTCCCTGACACACCTTCTGATCATAAGATCTGGCCCTGTTTTATACAATTCGTTAGTGATCCATGAATATCTTGCACTTGCTTGAATAATCTTTCTTTTCTCTCTAGAAAACAAATGTGAAGGTAACTTCCATATAACCAAGTAATTATCAACATTTGAAAACAAAGGAGTTTGAGTAGTTACTGCAAAAAGACATTCATCAGGAAACTTATCTTCAACTGGAGAATCTTCTTTGATATTCTGAATCCTGGACAAGAAATCAGCAACTGTGTTTTGTTTTCCAGGTTTATCTAGCACAGTAATGTTGAAGTCTTGCAAAAGTAAAAGCCATCTTGTAACTCTGCCATTAGTAATAGGTTTCTTCACCAAATATCTAATTGCAGAGTGATCTATATGAACAAAGGTTTCATAGCCTGTTATATAATGTTTGAACTTGTAAATTGCATGAACAACAACTAAACATTCCATTTCAGTCACAGTATAATTAAATTCAGTGGGAGTCAAATTCTTACTTGTATAGTAAATGGCATAAGGAATCAAATCTTTTTTTCCCAATACAGCTCCCAGAGTTGTATCTGAAGCATCTATGGAAATATGGAAAGGAAGTTTCCCATTTGGACCTCTTAAAATAGGTGCTTCAAAATTTTTGCTTTCAAGGTTTCAAATGCTAATTGGCAATCAGGATTCCAACTGAATTCAAAATCTTTTGTAAGAAATTTTAAGAGTGAAGATGCTATTTTAATGAAGTTTTCTATAAACCTTCTATAGTATCCTATAAATCCTAGAAAACTTCTAACATCCTTTTGGCAATTTAGAATTGATAACTTAGAGATGACTTCAACTTTAGATTTGTCAACTTTAATCCCATCTCCTGAAATGTGATGTCGTAAAACAATAACTTCTGTAAACATCATAAAACATTTGTCATGGCTTAGTGAAAGGTTTGTTTCTTTACATATTTTAAGAAATTTTTCCAAATCTTCCTCAAATGTGTTTCCGTAGACTATAAAATCATCCATATATACCTCTACACAATCATGTATTAGATCAGAAAAAATTCCTAGTACTGCTCTTTGGAATGTTCTAGGTGCATTACACAACCCAAAAGGAAGTACTCGGTAGGTAAAAGTTCCCCATGGACAAGTAAATGTGGTTTTATCATGGTCCTCAGGTGCCACCTAAATTTGATTATAACCACTAAAACCATCCAAAAATGAAAAATACTTCTTACCTGCTAATATATCTAACACTTGATCTATAAAGGGAAAAGGAAAGTGATCTTTAAGGGTTGCTTTATTCAATTCTTGGTAATCAATGCACACCCTCCATTTACCATTCTTTTTAGGCACAATTACCAAAGGAGAAACCCATTGGCTATCTGAAATTGGGTAAATGAAGTTTACATTTAGTAATTTTTGGAGCTCTTCTTTTACAATCTCCCTAAGATTTGGATTCATCCTTCTCTGAGGTTGTCTAATAGGTCTACTGTTTTCCTCAATATAGATATGATGGATACAAGTCTTAGGATCAATGCCTTTCATGTCAGTGTATTCCCATGCAAATGCAGCAGAATGTTTTTGTAATGTTTTGGTTAGCTCTTCTTGTTCTAGTTTCTCCAAGTTTTTGTTTATGTTCAATGTCCTACCTAGAAAAGTTTCAATTGTAGAGCTACCAAGCTCTTCCATAGAATAGAGATACATTTTCCTAGATGAAAAGTATTCAACATTATTTTCTCTTGAAATTGTGCATGATCATATTCTAAAGATGTTTCAAAATTTTCCAATGTATTCAAAATTTGACTATCTTCCCTAATTTTTGACACAGTAAAGAGAGGTTGAATATCATCTTCATCATCAATCCATTCCTTGTCATCTATCTCTGTGATTGATTTTGCTGGAGGATACAGAGTAAATTTCTTTGTTGAATTACCATCAGAAATATACATGTCACCAAATCTACAACTAATAAAAGAATCAGCTATGGCCAGCCAAGGTCTTCCTAATATGAGTGGGTGTCCTCCTAGATTATTCTTGGGAGTTAAGATCATGAAATCAACAGGATATTCCCAAGAATATAAGGATACTGAAATATCTTCTAGCACACCATCTGGTTTGATTATTGTTCTATCTGCAAGTTGTAGTAAAGTAGGTGCATAAAGAAGATTAGGAAGTTTAAGTTTCTCCATAGTTTGTCTACTTATAATGTTTATTGCTGCCCCTAAGTCAATCAATGTATTTGGAATTTCAATTCTATTTATATGTGTCTTGATAATTGGACTCCTTGGATCCACATATTTCTATATGGCAGTCTTCCCATCATTATGTTTGCTATTTTTCCTACCAGGTGAATTCTTTTTGTTTCTTTTTCTTTTCTTCCACGTCTTTTTATGCTCAACTCCTTTATTGTTTTGGCTAGAATGGGAATTTCTCTAATGGCTTGTAGCAAAGGAATTTTGATACAAACATTCTTCAATTCATATAGGAAATCATAGTTGGGCAACAAGATTTGTTTTTCTACCCCTCTATCGATTTGTAGTCTTTCAGGAAAAGGAGGTGTAGAAATAGATGTTGGTTTCTCAATGATAGGAGTTGTGTTCACTGGTTCTTTTTGTTTTCCTTTTTTGATGTTTTCGTTTTGGAGAGAAGTTTCTTCAAAACTTTTATTGACTTTTAGAGAATCTTCCTCAAAAGTGTTTTGTTCTTAAATAACTATAGAAGGTCTTTCCTTTTCTAATATCCTTCCAAATCATAGTTGAACATCATTAAGATCTAGAGGAGTAATCATGTAAGTTGGAAATTGTTGTCCTTCTACCATGTAAGAATTATAAGGGTTTTTATTGTTGGGGTTTGGTAATGCTTGGGCAGGTAGCTAATTTGGTTTCTACTGAAATGGCAGCAAGAGTTGAGGATTTTGACTTTGTTATGGAGGTTGTTGTGGAAATGGCAATGAAAGTTGAGGGTTCTAATTTTGAAGTTGTGGCTATTGATTTTGTTGCTGATTATGTGGGGGAGGAAAATTCTGATAGGATGGAGGATATTGATAATATTGAGCAAATCTCCCATAATGATTTTTTACTTCTTTTGCGCACGGTTGAGATTGAAACTGAGATTGAGGTTGAGGCCAAGGTTTCTGCCAAGGATTCCAGTTTGGTGGGAGCTGAAGATACGTTTGATTGTTGAATCCTTGATTCTATGGCCCCTGCCAAGGTCTTCTAGCAACAAAACAAAGAGGTTCTGTAGAATTTGGGACTGTTTCCTCTTGAAAGACAGCCTTAAGACCTGGGATTGAGGGACAACCCTTGGTCTCATGACTTTCTAAACAAATCATACAAGTTTCTACAATTTTTGCATCTAAAGGACATTCCCTTAGAGCATGTTTTTTTCTGCATTTTGGGCAAAAAATGGCTAAAGTACCAGCCTCTGTTTTCTACTTGTTTTGAATTTTAAGGGTGTCTAGTTGCTCAGTAAGGCTCCCTAAAATATTGGTTTTAAACTCATCAAGCATATTGCCAATTTCTGCCCTACTTACAGATCCTGTTGCAGATTTGTTTACTCTAACAAGAGAAGGATCTCTTGGCCCTTTCCCTATTTTAGATTTCCCTCTTGAGAGATGAACACACAATTCTCCTATATCATTCAATGGGAGTTGAGAAATATCTCCCTTCCCCATCATGTTAAGGATATTTATCCACTCATCTCTAATGGCCTTTAATAAAAGATCTTTCAAGGTTTCTTCATCTAAATCATTCATTTTTTCTCTTTTCAAATTATAGTTGAACCTCTCAATCAAATCTTCTAAGTTTTCATCCTCTCTTTGCATCATTTTGAACACCTCATCTTTGTGATTGGTAGGCATGCAATAATCCAACTACCTATCCAATTTTTTTTTTTTCATGTCATTCCAGGTTCTAATGGACTGAGTAACTAACCCCATAAACCATTTCAAAGTAGCTCCTTTTAGCGTTGAAGGAAACAATTTGAGTTTTTGAGAGTCCTCTAGATAATCATAGGTTTTTCATAAGACTTCTCAACCCATGGAAGTTAAGGAGGATAGAAGGTGAGATGTTTTCATTATGGCATTTGTTTCCTCATCCACCATAGGGAATCCAAAAGAATGATCTATTTCCCTATTTCATCTACCTCCTCCATTGTTTCCTCTACCTCTCCCTGTACCCCCTCCTCCAAATAGTGAGAATTCTCCATCTTGTTCTTCCTCTGCCATTATAGTTTCTTCAGAGTTAGTATAGGGTTCAACCTGCAAGGTTACTTCATCTAGTTCTTCTATTAATGGAATATGTGAGAGAGGTTCTACTTCTTCTTCCTCACCAGGTGTTCCTAATTCTTTAATTACAATGTGCTCTCCTGTGGAGGTGAAAAAGGCTCTTCCTACTGTTGGAAGATTCGAATTTCTCCTCTCCTAAGACTGCCTTGGTAGATGAGGTAGGAGATTCTGTTGATTGTATTTTTACCCCTTGAATTCTAGGAATCCTATGGCTGGGAGTATGAGTCTAGGATGGAGGTGTGTCTTTCCTTACTCTTGGTGGAGTAGGTGGTGTTGTAGGAATCGAACTTCTGCCCCTAGCTATAAATCTACCCCTAGAGTCTCTTTCCATATGCATGTCATTTTTTTTTTGAATGTAAGAGATAAGGCTACCTAGTTACACTTCCCTGGCAATGACGCCAAAATGTTTGGTCAATTCAGTGTCCTAAATTTCTCTACATAAATTATCAATAATGGTATTGTAAACTGATGAAGTGTAGTGCACTGTTTGTGCTAGATAACCCTTCTTACTTCATTGTTTTTGTGTTTTATGTTGTTTTGGCGGTAATCCCTAATGATTTACAATATGACTAACTAAAAAACTTAAATCTAACTTATGTAAATACTGCTAAGAATGTAAAGAAATGAGAATTAAAAGAGCCTAAGGTTTGGAAGTAAAATTTAATAAAAAATGGAAACAGAGTTTATACTTCTGCTCTTATTATTATTTCCAAATCATGAACTAAAAACTAAAAAGTAAAATTGCAACTACTGTCTAATCAATTACAGAAACAAATCTAAATGAAATACTAAAACTGAAAGTGAAATTGCAACTAATGTCTAATCTATTATGGAAACAAAACTAAATGAAGTTCTTAGTTACTCTGCGTCTCAATTTTGGGAGAAAAACCTCCTTGTGATGACATTTTGAGGAATTATGTACTTCATTATTCTAAGAGAAGATAAATGCAAAAATGCAGAAAAGACTCATTGCATTAATGAAGTATTCAAGCACTTAGCTTAAAACGAGTTATCAACTAGAAGGGCTCTTCAGAAACATTCATTAGCACCATGAGTTGATAAACTAATAATAAAATGGCAAGAACAGTAATGGCACTAATTAGTCTAATTGAAAACTTAAAGACTAGTGAAACAGTAAATGAAACAAACTACAATACACTACTGCATTCCAACTTCTAACTATGGATAAAAACCAGAAAGAAATTAAGCAAAAATAAGCTATTATGTACTGAAAGAAGCTATTCTGCATTAGTAAGAAAATGATAAGGATTGCATTATAAACAAGGTTAGTATGAAAAATGGTTATGAACACTATGGAAGAAATTATGAATTTACAATTAACTAGAAAAGATAAAACAAAATGAAATAAAACCTCAGTCAGCACAGGGGCCCTCTGTAATTGATCACGTTATGCATACTTAATCAAACTCCAATCAACTCTTTCACATATCCATAAAACTTGCGGTCTTCATATTAAAAACAGGAAATGAGTTTTTGAAAATTATAGAACAGTAAGTCTGAGCTTAATACATGAGGAGATTTGAACTCCATCTAAGTTCTTTAGACAGGTATTTATAAGAAAATTATGCAACTGTTTGTGGAGAAAAATAAGCTATAGCCAAAAACACGTAGAAGACAGGCACACAAAATTTCTTCCTCGGCTACTGGAGACATAAATCCAAGATGGTGGCTATTGGATTTGGTTGCAAAGATGGTTGTTGGAGTTCATAGGCTCAGGAAGTTGTTTTAGATAATGCTTCCCATCATTGTGAAACGTGTTGATTATCCACGAAACAAAGTCCTATTGCCTTCAGTCTCTACGTTTGACTTCTCCATTGACCGAAGTCTTGTATCATCTTCCTTGTCGACCTGGGCTAGGTGATAGGACATGGTCCATGTTATGATGATTTCCAAGCTGCCCATGTAGTTAGATTCTCTTTCTGACACCTGGAACCTGTTAAAGCATGGAAGTAGTTGTGGAATAGCTGATTAGCTGCAGAATAGGCTGGGTTCCGTAGCTAAAAGACAAAAACCTATTCAAATAGCAAAAAATAAAAGCATAACATGTAAATCACTATATGTCACCCTTAAGGCAATATATACTGGTCATTGATGATAAGAAGCATTTTCTTCATGGAAAAACAAAGAAAAAGGATGAGAGTAGTTGCTAAGGAAAGAGTATTTTTGAGGCTCAACGCAGTCTGTAATCTTTTCTTCGAGGAGTAAGTAGTTTGCTCCAACGCCCCTCACACGGGGTTAGTGATGTATGGTGTAACGATGTGTCTTGGAACTTTCACATAATTCAGAAGCCTTCTAACAGGGCAACATGTTTTCACACATGTATTGTAACCATTGTAAGACTCATCTTGAACACTTTTAATACATGTTTCTTTAACTTATATTTGACACTTAAACTAATTCACTTATTACAATACTTATGTGTAATGAAAATGTGTTGTATATGTTGTTAACATTTTCTCTCCTTTGTTGACTACTCCCTTGGACATCAAACATACATTTCACTTAAGACTTTCTATAACAATCGTTGCACTCATGTGGAATAATCCACTTAGTGTTATATTTGTTATCTTCCCTTGCATGTTGTGACTGCTGCATTGATGTGGACTATTCCGTCGAAATATGTGCATGTCCTGCTGTGTTGTGTGTTCTTATTAGAGTTGGGACTTCTCCCAACCGACAAGGAACTCACTCTCACCCTCTCCCTCTATGATGAAAGAACCATTGACACAAGTGACACTTACAATCACCAGGAACGCAAACCTCACTTCTCGAAAGACAAAGTAGACCACTCTCCTATCCTGACAAGAAAGCATTGAGGCAAATATTTAAGATAATGGTAACCGGGCCATCATACGGTATGGGACTCCCACACTAAACAGTGTGAGGTCTAGTTGGGACTTTATACGGGGTGATCCTCTGATTGTTAGTGGGTCCAACACCATCAACATTTCTGGCATTAGAAGGAGGGACGCTAGTTTTATATCACTGAACGTCCTCTCACACTCACTCATAAATGATCTAGTCAAGGCAGTAACTTACACTCCCTCTCACCTACGCTTGAATATGTAGTTGGTTACTTTTCACCTCATAGGATTAAACACGAGATTCCATATCTTCACCTTATCTATGTCTATCCCATCACTCTCTAGTTCACAAAATTGGTTAGACTAATCCTAGGCATACAACATCTCCCATACACATCAAGGAAGCCAAAAGCCACTCCCACAAGGGTTGTTGTATCATCAGTAGAAGAAGCAGTTCTTGTCATAGTTGAAGGTCTGGAAGAAGCTATTGAAGAAGGAGAGGAACCTCTGGTATTTAGACAGGGGGAATGAGACACTTTTGGATCTTGGGATCAGATTGCAATACATGAGGTGGAGGGGGAGGTAGTGGAGGAGGCGGAGGTAGGGATGAACTAATGGACTCACAGTTGGAACCGTCAGATTCTGAAAGAGTGGAGGAGGACGAAGAAGAAGAAGAGATGGCTGACCCAAATATGGAATGAATGACTTAGGGACCATTGGCTCTCCCAGTTTTTTTGCACAAGATGTCAAAGTGATCAGAGAGAATGAACATCAAGTTCAACCTTGAAAACACGGTGAAGGCAGAAGACCATTTGGATAACTTCTACCTACAGTTGCAGACACTTGAGGTATGACATGATGACTTAACTTGTATATTGTTTCCATGTACCTTGGATGGTCGTGTAGTTGCATGGTATCACAGCCTTCCGCCAAGCTCCATATAGAACTCAAGTGCATTCAAACACATGTTCCTTGAAAAGTTTGTTGATGACAAGACCCCAGCTATGTTACTCAATGAATTGGGAAGCCAAAGTATGGAGGGGAAAGAAAAGGAAAAAGACTTCAACCAGAGGTTTACATGCATATTGAAGAAATTTGCAGCATACACCAAACCTCATGACTCCATCCCTGTTGATTACTACACATCCTCACTGCCAACCATCATTGCACAGTTCCTCAAGCAAGTTGCAAAACCAACACTTTTGGAAAACTATGAAGATATTATTTCTGTAGAGAAAGATCTACGTGCAATTAGAGTCATCAAGGATGATGAATCAACAAAGAACTCCAAAGATGCAAGCAGGAAGTCCCAAGCGATGGTGAGAAAGGGTAGACAAAAATAATAAAATGATATTGAAACCCTCTCTTACCTCATCAAGAACTTGACAATAGAAGTGTCTGATATTAAACAACAAAAAACACACACATCCGCAAGCAGCCATTCGCCCAGACAGAGATAAGGAAGCAGCTCATCAAGTAGCAACTAGTTTGCTAAAAAAAACTCTACAGTGCTTTGTGTTCCACTTAGATCAGTGCACAAATCTCGAGTTTTGTTTATTCCATGAAGAACATCACTCCGAGAACTCTTGTTTGGACTAGACTCAAGTCAAAAGATCTTTATGTAGTTATATATTTGACACTGAAAATAACATGCAAGAGCAGTCAGAAGACAGAGATCATGACGAAGGTATTGCACCTGATGAAGAATCAAGTTCTGGTCATGTGGTGAATGCATATCTGTTCTTGCAAGCGATGTTGAAGACAAACACCGAGAAGCAGCCCCTGAAGAAAAATGACCGTTACAATATTAGGAGTAAAGGGGCTTCCCTTATGCTTGGGGAAGTACAAGAAAAGATGAGACTACTGATGAGGAAGGCTGATCCACTGGCTGCCCCAAAGGAGAAAACACAAAACAATTCTGGGAAGACAACGGTTGACAAGAGTACATCCATGAGAAGCAAACTGTAGAACACTCCGCCAGATAACACAAACATCAGTCCTGCCCCGGACACCTCGGTGAGTCTTCCACCTTTGGACTATAAAATTGTAGATGACATGAAGAAAACTCGAGTGAACATCAATTTGTTCAAGTTAGCCAAGATCAAGAGTCAGCGAGACATCCTGCTACATGCATTGGGATAGACAACAACAGACAACGCAGCCTCTACCAAAAAAGGAGCAAGCACAACTCCCGGATCACTTTCCACTGTGCTCAACACACTCTGGATGGAAGAAGAAAACTCAGGTTTCCCTGCATTCATACTGTCGTTTGAAATTTTTAACTACAATTTTCAAAACTTCTTGGTTGATTCTGGTGTTGGCTTATATGGGCCTGACCTAGGTTTAGAAGAGTTATTTAGCCAAACAAATCCCGCAGCTACCAGCCCTTGTGGCAACAACCCACAGAGCACGGACTGAGGTCTCACCTAAGGTAGCAGTGGAGGGTGCTAGAACCAGGTTTCCGCACCCTTGGGCTGTTAGATGTGATTTAGGGGGCTCGTGCACCCTTCTACTACTTCACGCTGCTCTACAGTTGCATAGATCCAGACCCGGAGTAACTTCCACTTTTTATTACCGTGTTGATTGATGATCTAATATTAATTAATGGAGTGTATCATATCTTTTTAATAGGGTCTTTAAGCAAACATTTAACAAGTTTAACCATTCGCACACTTATAATGAACCCAGATTCACACACATTCATTACATTCACATTTAAACAGAGATAGAAAGGTAAATCATGAAGTCAGATGTGTGATAACATAGAATTACAGAAGCAACTTATCTTTACTATTATTTCTCACCAATACATCCAGATCTACCCTGCGCACTTAGCTGTAGGGGTCCACGTACACAGTTGCGGACTCTTCCAGGCCTCTGCACACCCAACTGCAGAGCCTCTATCTACTACCCCCACCCTCAACTTGGACTTACAAATGCTTTCAGTTATTGCTTCAAAAACCCATTACATCTGATATTCGAAATCATATCCCCCAAAAAGAACTGCCTTTCCCTCATAGAGTCGCGCTCTATTTATACCTTCATATGGTCTGTGGACCGACTTACTTCCTATTACTTTACATTATTTCTTGGGTGGACAACCCCTTGACTCGATCTTTTATATTTCGTGCTCCGCCTACTTTGGAGTTTTACAATAATTTAATCCTACTTTTTGGGCTTTCTGCCCCAAAACCGTTACGCGAGACCTCCACTACCCAATAGTCCCCCAACACAATCATTGTGACTTGTCCCGAGTCACTCACCGGCATGGCTAGATGCTCTGCCTTGGCTTCGCAGTCTGCCTCCCTTTGAGTGATGCTCGTTGTCCTGCTGCTCCTTAATTTTCTCCTCCAAAGCTTCTTCTGGCTCCTGCTTGAGTGCTTCTACCACGTCTCGAAACCGATGATGCTCATTCTGCTCTACTTGGTTAACACAGAACACCCCCTCCTAGGATTTTAGTGCGAGTAGGGGAGCCGCATACGGGACTGCCTGGTACCACCGCAGCCACTTCTGACCTTCATATCTTCTCTTTGCACCGTCTGCTACAGCTTGTGTTGCAATTTTGCAAGAACCTGGCTATTGTCCGCAGGATCCCAATCTTTGAGGGACATTTGAGACGACTTATTAACTGCATATCTATTTGTGGTCACCATCTGTCCATCCTTCTGTTGTTTTGTTGTAGCGTTTCAGCCTGCCCCTGGGCAAGGCGATGACATCCGAACCAATTCTTCTTCATGTTCCCTTTTATCTGGTACATCCCCTACTGGTGATGCTGTAGCCTGCGGGATGCCCGCAACTGTCAACACCATACTCCTTAGAGAGTCCTACTTCTCCATCGACCAGATCACTACTTTCGGGTGCATGCCTTATGCAGAGATAAGGAACAGCTCCATATGTGTTTCCGAAGTGTAGGCCACCTAGTGGATTCCCCTCAGTGATTTATAAGCCATGCGAATTTTAGATGCAATGATTGCCACCTGTTCCATCTCATGTAAAATGCTCGTGTAAAATCTGTGGCAGCTCATTCCATATCTAGCTCGTACTGTTTCTTTTAATTGCCTGCCACCTACTCCCTTTTTCCATAATGCAGACATCTTGTCATGAATAGTGATATCAATGGTCATCATTCCTCTTATCAGCGCATCTGCGCGATCCTTCTCGTGCAACCAAAACCCTTGTGTTTAGTCAAATCTATGAATACCATGGTATTCGGGCATCTATCCCCCAGGCTTCTTTATCATCCCATGCCCTCTTTCAACTCGTTGGAGTAGTGAGACTATCTTCTAAACGGCTAGTCAGGCAGTTGGCCTACCCATGTAGAGCTTTAGGCGACTGCCATTCACTTTTCTTGGGAAGGGGTCTCCATTGAGTTTAGCCAGATGAACCGCACCCCCATCGGTAACTTCTTTGACGACATAGGGTCCCAACCAGTGCATGCAGAGTTTACCTGGGAACTTTTTGAAATTACTATCATAAAGCAATACTAGATCATTCTCCTTGAAGGTGCGCACCTTGATATGGCGATCGTGCCACGCTTTCTCGCACTGTTTTGTACCTACTGATGGAATCCAACCAGAAATTGTTCCTCCTCCAATTCTTCTAGCTATGCCAACATTTCTTCCAATGCTCTGTTTTCTGCCATACCTGTGATTGCCATGATCCATAGACTAGGCACAATATATTCCATAGGCATAACAGCCTCCTTTCCATAGACTAAGAAAAACGGTGTCTGGCCTGTCAACTTCTTACACATAGTTTGGTATGCCCATAGCACAACAGGGATGCACAAGTCCCAGTCATTTCATCGCGCATTATAGACCTTAGTCAACGCAGTCTCCAAAATTTTGTTGAATGCCTCAACAATCCCATTTGCTTGCGGATGGTAGGGCATACTCTATTGGTGATATATCTGGAATTCCTCAGTGAGTGCGCTGATAGTTTCATTCAGAAAATGCATTCCCCTATCACTCATGAGAATTTTGGGGCAGCCAAACCTGGTCAGTACATTCTCAAACAAGAATTTTGTTGTTGTCACAGCCGTGCAATCCTTAATTGGCTGTGCCTCTACCCATCGGGTCAAATATTCAGTCACAGTGATGATATAGCACGCGCCTGTCTTTCTTTGCGGTTCAATAGGCCCAACAATTTTGATTGCCCATTTCTCAAATGGTTGTAGCATCATTTGTGGCTAAAGTGGCATTTCATCCCTCCGTGATGGTTTGCTCGTCCATTGACATACATCGCAGGCCCGACAGTATGCTTTCAAATCTTGATGTAGAGTGGGCCACCATAATCCGGCATGAAGAATATTCTGGGCTAGGGCATGGCTTGCATAATGTCTACCAGCAACCCCTCCATGTGCTTTGGCCAGGATCTATCCACGCTCGAATTCTGGTACATATCTGTGCAATATTTCGTCATTGCCCATCTTGTAGAGGTGGCCTACAATTAAGGTAAAATCTGTTATGCATATCACCAATTCCATCTTTTTCTAGACAGAATACCCTATGGCACAGTTCCCGTAGTTAAAAAGTGGATTATATCTTCAAAGTGGCCATCTGCAATGCACACGACATATAACTGGGCATCTAAGAGTCCCTCCTCTAGATTTGTTGGTTCTTCACCAGTCTTAATTCGAGACAGGTGATCTAGACCTGCATTTAGACGTCCTGGCTTTACAAAAACCTCAAAGTCATATTCTTGAAACAACAACAACCGTTGACAGATGCGCCCGCACAACACAGGCTTATTCACTAGGTACTTGAGTGCAGAGTGATCACTATACATCTTAAAATGTCCTCCGAGCAGATAGTGACAGAACGTTTGGAGCGCATATACCATCACCAATCCCTCTCGCTCAGTAGTAGAGTAATTCTTTTCTACTTTGGACAACTTCTAACATGCGAACGCAATCGGGTGATCAATTCCCTCCACTCCTTCTTGAGTGAGTACTGTACCCAATGCGATACACGATGCATCGAAATGTACATGAAATTCAATGTCACACTTTGGAAAGACCAAGATAGGGGAAGATGCCATCTTTTCCTTACGCATTTCCTGGCAACATAACCATTTGTTGGCTTATATGGGCCTGACCCAGGTTAGGAAGAGTTATTTAGCCAAACAAATCCCACAGCTACCAACCCTTGGGGCAACAGCCAGTAGAGCGCGGACTGAGGTCTCACCCGAGATAGCAAGGGAGTGTGCTAGAACCAGGTTTCCACACCCTTGGGCTGTCAGATGTGGTTTAGGGGGGCTTGCGCACCCTTCTACTGCTTCGCACTACTATGCAGTCACGCAAATCTAGACCAGGAGTAACTTCCACTTTTTATTACTTTGCTGATTACTAATCTAATGTTAATTAATGGAGTGTATTAGATCTTTTTAATAAGGTATTTAAGCAAACATTTAACAAGTTTAACCATTTGCACACTTAGAATGAACCCAGATTCACACACATTCATTACATTCACATTTAAACAGATATATAAAGGTAAATCATAAAGTCAGATGCGCGATAACATAGAATTAGAGAAGCAACTTATTTTTATTTTTATTTCTCACCAATACATCTAGATCTACCCTACGCACTCAGCTACAGGGGTTCGTGCACACAACTGCAGACTCTTCCAGGCCTCTGCGCACCCAGCTGTAGAGCCTCTATCTACTACCCCCACCCCGAGTCGGACTTACAGACGCTTTCAGACTATTTGCTTCAAAAACCCATTACACCTCATATTCGAAATCATATCCCCCAAAAAGAACTGCCTTTCCCTCATAGAGCTAAAGTCTATTTATACCTTCCTATGGTCTGTGGACCGACTTACTTCCTATTACTTTACATTATTTCTTGGGTGGACAACCCTTTGACTCGACCTTTTATATTTCGTGCTCCGCCTAGTTCGTAGATTTTACAATAATTTAATCCTACTTTTTGGGCTTTCTGCCCCAAAACCATTACGTGGGACCTCCACTACCCAACATCTGGCATGGTAGCCAATGTCATGCCACTCTCCATTGCGAAAAATATCAATGTACAATGGAGCGAGACATCTACGCAAATCATCTAAATTGATCTAATAATGGTACCAACCATTGGTGAATTGTGAGATGTGATCATCCGAATATATCATGACGGTAGAGTCCACCAATGCATCAGCATAGTTGTTGTGGACATACCAGAAGCATATGGTCTACTACTCAGCAGAGACTAGTCCAACAAGCTGGATAGATATTTTTCTACAGACTGGTCGCACATGTGGCTTCTGTACAAGGGAAAATGCAACCAAATCTGGGTATTGTTCGATAGGTATATAAAGCATAATGTCACTCCCCTTAATGATCAAAATGAACTGTTGGCATTTGTAGAACTCATGTTTGGAAACTGCCTCCTTGGAACATCATTGGGGTGTTATCCTACACAGCCAGCCCCAGCCCCACCAGACATGCAGTTGGGACTTCTTCCTTGCCCAACTGATGGTAATGAAACATGTAAAGTGCATTGTACCAATAGTAGCAGTAGCAGTAGCAATAGTAGTAGCAGTAGTACTAGCACATCAAGAGGTCCGTGTATAGACAAGTTGTGGACCATGTACTTTGACGAATCAAAGGCACATGACATCTCAGGAGCTAGGTGTTTCTTGATCGACCCATACAATGGGAAGCATCTGGTTTCAATTTGCTTGGATTTCAAGTGCATGAACAACATTGCTAAATATGAAGCACTCATGTTGGGCTTACAAAAATCCATCAGCCTCAACATGGTCATGCTCAAAGTGGTAGGTGATTCACAGATAGTGGTATGATAGGTACGTAACACCATTCACTGTTTGTCACTGCATCTCAAAATTTACCAACAGGAGGTATGGTGGCTAATATCTAACTTCAAAGCATTTAAAATCATTGTCATACCACGTATGCGTAATGTAGTTTCCAATGCTCTGGCAAACACAGCTTCACGAACGTCACCGATTAGGGATAAATTTACTATTGAAATTTTGTACAAACCATATATTTGGGATAACATAACTAATTTATGCACGTTTAATGATGATCAACAGATACTTTGTTTCATGTTCAATGCTAACATCTTCAAAGATGCAACGATAGTTGATGATGAGCACGAGTGCTCTCTGCAAGTGGAAGATGGTAACAGGAAAGGCCACCATATCACAAAGAGTGTGACAACATTAGAAAAGATTTATGAATTAGAAGAATACTTTCAAGGGATAAGGAACAGAAAGACCCACAGTTCCACCATGTTGCATGAACTGATAAACGTAGGAATAGAACAAGATCTGAAGTTTGTCAATCTTGGTACATGCTCCACACAGCAAGAGTGACAAGTCCTTGTCTGCTTGTTCAAATAGTACTGAGATTTCTTCACATGGATGTATGATGATCTGAAAACCTATGCCACGTGAATCATCCAACACGTTATTTTGATCAAATAAGTGGTCAAGCCATATAAGCAAAAGCTGAGGAAAGTACATCCTTCACTTGAACCCCTCATAGAGAAAGATCTCACTAATCTGTTGGATGCACAGATCATATACAAAGTTCTTCATTCCACATGGGTTTCAAACCTTGCTATTGTACACAAGAAGTCCAGGGAAATCCACTTGTGTGTTGATTTCTAGAATGTGAACCGCACCATGGACAAAGACAACTACCCCATGCCAGTTATGGGTCACATTATGCAAACAATATCTGGGGCACATATGTTTTCTCTTCTCAATTTTTTTTTGGGATAGAATCATGTTTTGGTAGCAGAACCTGACAGACTTAAGACTACCTTCCGTACCAAGTGGGGTACGTTTCCTTACATATGAATGCCATTTGGGCTTGTAAATGTAGGCACATCCTTTCAGCACATCATGGACATTTATTTTTGTGGACTCATCGGAAAAAGCGTAGTGGTGTACCTCAATGACATGAGTGTGTTCTGAAAAAGACAAGAGGACCAGATACACCATCTAAAGAAAATATTTGAGCGATGCCGGAGATACAGGATTTCCATGAATCCTAAAGAGAGCATATTTGCAGTGTTTGAGGGGAATATTCTTGGACACATTGTTGCCAAAAGCGGGATCAAGGTGGATCCAGACCAGGTTCAAAGTATTACACAACTTCCTTACCTAGTTAACTAGAAAGCTATGTAGTCCTTCTTGGGCAAGATAAAATTCCTCCATAATTTCATCTTGGCTTATGCGCAAATAGTTAAGCCCATGCAAGACATGATCAAGAAATATGCAGTCTACAGTTGGGGCAAGAAGGAAAAGTATGCATTCACTCGAATCAAGCAAGCTATTGTAGAAGTGCCTGCACTCTACAACCCAGAATTCAAGAAGGATTTCTTGCTATACACCTTTGCCTCCGATAATTCACTCGCTGCAGTACTCACTCAGAAGGATGATATGAACGATTAATGCCCAATCTCCTTCATGAGCGCAAGCATTCAGGGACTAGAACTCAACTACCCCACCATTGAAAAGTAAGCATATGCAGTTTGCAAGGCAGGGAAACACTTCAGGACCTACTTGCTGAAGAACCATTGCACAGCCTTCATCCCTCACCCAGTAGTCTACATGTTTCTTGTACAAAAGGAATTGGGTGAATGATGTGTGAACTAGATGACAGGCTTGCAAGAGTATGAGTTTGAAATCAAGCCAGTTCACATGATCAAAGCACATGGGCTCTGCAGACATGCAACTGAAGCAGTCAACACGCCAGAGAGTGAAGAGGAGCTCGCTAGTTGGGAGCAGGAAATTGAGATGTATGATTGTTACACAACATTTTGTCATTGTCTGTGTACTCCCCATTACTTGATCCTGGAGGACCTCTATAGTGAAGCCTGCATGCTTTTTCTTCAAGAAGAAACTCCCATTGTGTCCCTCTTCATGAGCAGATCATTTCCCTTTTTGTACCATTTCCCCTGAAACTTCTGTTTTTCCTAGTTTACAAGACCAGCGCTAATGGCCTTTGTCTCCCCCATGCCGATGTGTAGAGATTAGCACTACTCCTCGCACCAACCAGAGAAAATGAGTTGTGTTTCAATAGCACCTATCCTATTATGGAAAGTTTTTTAAATTAGAGTTGAAGCTACGAGCTCTAGAAGCTCTGTAACGGATGTTTGGTAAATGGTTTGGCCAGATGGAGTCTAGGATGATAGTTTGGGCTCTCTTCCCCTATAATAATGGAACTACCTCAAGGGATAAGGCCTTCTCCCATGAGAAGAGGATCCATCTCCCATCCATATTTCCTATATAAACCTCCCTTCTTCCCAAGCACAAACTAGTGTTATATTTGCAGAGTTTTGGTTGAGTGTTGTTGCTATTTTGGTTTGGAGTAGACAAGCAAGCTACTATTAGTTGTAGCTAGCTAGTTGTGTGAGGGATAAGTGTGTTTTTATTTGGAGTGAAGCCAAAAGGGAAGAGCTTTAAAACTATTGTTGTTTGAAGCCATCATGGAATGCTAGCAAAAATGTGTGGGAACCTGGTCTTGTCAGAGGAAGACTACAAGGTCAAGATGAATGGTTGTAATCTCTCTTTGATATTAATATATGCAACTATATATTAATTTCCTACATGTTTTGTAATATACATATTCATGTCTTAATGTTTCTTGACTTGTTAAGTAGGTTGAATTGAAATTTGTCTATTATTATGTTTGTCTGTTGTTGTCGTTTACTTGTTTCAAGATCTTGAAGAAGGAAGCGAGAGATTGCTGGAATGAGAAAGTGAGGACATCATCAAGTAGGATAAGCGACCAAGAGGTAAGCCCTCTTGATTGATTCTAACCTAAGGAAATATTCCATAGAATGTATCTATTGTGGCTAGACCCATCATTGGGCTAGAGGAATCCATTCGTGTCCGTACTTATAATTTTACTTCACCACAAATTGGCGATTCCGCTGGGGATCCCAATCCTTTTGTTTGTCTCAGATTTCATGATTTCATGAGAAGTTTTCTAGTTTCACATTTTCCCTTTGGTTTTGTTTCTTTTCTCCTGTTTACTGGTTTGAGTCTAAAATTCATAGTATCATATCTAGTCCCTATTTTCATTTTTTTTTTTCCTTAGCTACCTCGATCAGTGCGTTTAATCCGTTGACAGTCATGTCGACCAACGCGAGTTGCTAAGAAACAGTTGTGCCGACCAACCTCTGGCTCTTGTTGTCAGTTGGCAGTCGTGTCGATGCCTGTAAGGGAAGATTAGGGCTTGACCATAATCTTGGCCAGTGTGTTTTTCTCTTGTGGTTTTGGCCTCGTAATCCTTTTTGACCATTTTCTCCCTAATTAGAAAGCTAATTTTCACTTGGTTTTGTTTGCTTGTTGGCTTATCATCTTTCTACTTGATTGATTGAGTCATTGAGTGGCCAATGACACTAGGGCATCTAATTGGTCACCCATTCAGCAGTTTGAGAACTCACTAAGTTGGGTTGTAGGTGTGCTTACTCTTTGCATTTTGTTTTTGGTCCTTTTTACGACTTTGACCTCTTTTGCACAAGTTTGAAAAGTTTCGTTACTTGCCTAAATGTTCCTTTTATAGCATAGACTACATTGTTGGTCTTGTGTTTGGTAAAGTTAGTGTTTCATTGATGTGAATGAACTTCTCTTTTCATGTTTTAATCTTCTTGAAGAGCTTATTTTCTCGAAAACTTTTTCACTGAAATACTATATGCGAAAAGTTTGTTCCGTTGTCTCATGAAAAAGTGTGAAATTCGAGCTTGTTGCATCATTATGTTATGATAATTTGCATATTTTAAAGACTAGAATTGCATTGACATTTGAAAAAGGAAGAGAATTTTTGTTTTTGAAAGGACTAATAGATAAGTGCTTGTCAAGAAATTAGGAATTGGAATGCATTTTTCATTAGTTTATTTTTTTGATAAAGTAAGGTAGTGAAAGATCATTTTGTTTTTAGTTTCTTGATTGTTTGCATTTGATTGAGTAGTTTCTACCCTCTCTAGTGTAGGCATTTCATCGAATTGGAAGGGTCTTGTCTCATTTAGTTGCATTTGAGGTTTTTCGAGTAGCATCGCTAAGACCTAAAAACTAAAACTTAACTCAAGATCAACTTTAAAATGAATTCAATTAACCTAAGGCACATTTCACATTAACGATCATATCTAGAAGTTCTACGCTAGAGACGTGTTTCAGCGTCTTTAAACCTAGAAGTTGTTGTTAGCTTTGGCATTAGATAACACTAGTACAGATTTCTGTCTCCCCATACCGCCAAGTATATAACTGGAGATGCCACTAGGCTGCAATCCTTTTATCCTTAGGAAGCCAAGTTAGTCACCTTGCAAACACGATACACCAAACACAACATTCGGGGAGATTTCCTACTTGTACTTCTTGGTTCACCGAAAGGTATTCTGAAGTTCATGGTTGCCTAGTAATCCTATTTACCTAGATCATCCAGAGAAATCATTTGATCTTTTTGACTCATTAAACCTAAAAGATCATTCGAGCACTTGTACATTCACACTCGTTTCCAATCGAAAGCGATAGAGTCAACTTTGTTTCTTTCTCGACTCTTAAAAAATGAAAGAGCATCAGGCTTTTATGCATCTTAATAATTGATTGCCCACTATCCAAAACATCCTGTTAGTCTTTTTTACCAAATCGTGAGTTTCCTTAAAAAGACATTTTAATGCCTTGAATTTATTTGTTCTGTCGACTAAGACAAGGTCATTGTGGTTGAACCATCTGGTTCACCCACTTCCTCTTCCTCTCCTCCATTTGAAAGATTGTTTGAGGAGCCATTTACTGAGTTACCAGAGTCACTCGAGTATCGAAATGTTTAACCCGCAATTGTTTTGAGTGTCCAACCATTGTCATCTCGTCCTTCACCTACTTTCAATAGTAGGTCATCTGTAGAGCTTGGCCCAGAATCTCCAGACAATCCTGTTCAAACTCCAGAGAACTCGTCGACCACTAACGGTCAGCTTGGACTGGTTATCTATCCTCCAAACCCTTTGTTTGATGTTGTTGAGATATCACCATAGTGTCCTTATAGTCTTTATGACCAACTGGGTGTTGCTTTGGAATTATGCCCCAGTACTCATTTGGCCATTCATCGTTGTTTGTTTTCCAACATGGAACTCGAAGGAGATGCTCCAGTCACATCTCCGGATGAGTCTGAAGTTTCTACTCCACACACTGTTGAAGGTGAAGAATTGCAATTGTAGTTTCCTCCTGAGGGTTTCCCTTTTTCAAAAGGTATTCCCACTAGTTTGCCACCCAACTATGTGTCTTTGGTGAACTTGGTTTTAGGTACACCAAGTGCCTCATCAATTTACCATAATCCTGTATGGGAATCAGGCATTAGTCCTATGTCAGGTCCATTCATTATGAACATGAATTCCCAACAGGCTGTTACTTCAGTCCTGGTGCAACCCACCGTTCCGAATACTCTTGCATCATTGATCCCAATTACCCATTAGACACAACCAGGAATTTCGAAGATTGTCTATGTCAGTTCCTCCGTCCCACTAGTTAGTGGCCAGATTGTCCCACCGCTTGGGGGGAAAACCTAAATGTTTCTATGGTATCAGGTGCCACTAATGTGAGCGACTCACAAGCTCACATGCTTGGTATAAACCAGCCTTCTTCTGGTATTATTTATAACCTTGCTGCTCCTACCGGACTAAGAAAATGTCCAGTACCAACAGGTTCAGAATCCCATTGGTCCGTCTAGATCGAGCAATGTTCAATATTAGCAGCCCTATGGGGCTTAGGTCCAATACCAAATCCTTACATTCCATATGGTTCTGAAGGATAGGTAAATCAACCTTACACCCTCCAATCTGGGCAATACATCCAACTTGGCTACATCCAGATTCAGTTCGGTAATTTCCTAGGCATTGTTCAAGTACCCTTACAATAGTAAGGACAACCTCTACTACAAAAAAGGGAAGCCTTTGTTACCGTAGGGGCAACCTTTGTTGTAGCAAGGGCTTTCTACACAACAGCAAGGGAAAATTATCCCGCAACAATGTCACCTACAACAACCACAAGGTCAATCGTTACAATAGTTGTAGCAAGCTACGCAGCAGCAGATGCAATATGCTCTGTACGCCTCTCAACCCACGTCCTCGCAAGGCAAACCTCTGCAGCCCCAAGGACAAATTTTGCAATCGCAAGGTCAACCCTTGCAACAACAAAACCAACCAGGGTAGCAGCAACCCTTGTATACATATCAACAAGGTCAACCCTTGTATGGGCAATGTCAAGGTCAAGTTCTGCAGCAGCAGACCCAAAATCCTCATGTCCTAGGTCAACAGGTTCAGAATCCTACTGGCCAAAGGCATCAGGTACAAAATCCCTATGTCCAAGGGCAGAAAGTATGTCAACCTTATGCCCAAGGACTGCAGGTACATAATCCTCTTGTTCAGGGACAACAGGTTCATCAGTCATATGTTCTAGGACAATAGGTCCCATATCCATATGTCTAAGGTGAACAGGTTGAACATCCTTTTAACCCGTACGTGGCTTATTAGCAACCTATGCCTAGACAATTTCAAGGTATTCAAGGTCAAAAATCCTCCGTATGGTTAAGATAATCCGCAATGGGGGTAGCCTCAGATGCCATATGGCATGAATCCCCCATTGTGGGGCCAAACGCCTTACCAGCAGGGATGGGCTCCTCCCTATGGGCCCTCTTATCGACCTCCCATGCCTTTTAACACTCAATTACCTTTTTTGGCTACACTTGAGTTGCCAGATGTATCGTGCCTTACAAATGATCCGGTCCTCCATTTGCCGTACTAGCCTTCGGTGCCGTCGAAGATACCAACTGGTTGCCAAAAGTTCAATGGGAAAGCTAAAGAAGATCTTTAGACCCATGTGATGACATATCACCTCTGGTGGTCGTCGAACTCATACGTGGATGATTCCATTCATCTTCATCTTTTCCAATGAACCCTCATGGGTGCTGCAGTGAAATGGTACATCGAGCTACCTTGAATTACTTACAATAACTTTAAATCTTTAGCCATGGCTTTCCTCAAGCATTTTCAGTTGTTGGTTCGCTATGAAACTAGAACCTATTTTCTCACATCGGTTAAGCAAGATAATGCAATGCATATCTCTGATCACATCCATGAATGGAGATGTATGCTTCGCTTGATCAAATTCAAGATTGCTGATCAGTTGCTCACTGAATGGTTTACCAAATCATTTGTAGCCCCAATTTCTCGCGATATAGCTATGGGTGGATGCGTCAATGAAGAGCAGGCCATCGCTTGTGCCTAATACTTGGATCTAGTTTACTCTTAGTCTGGCACTTTATACGAGTTATTACTGAATGCTCTGTGGCCATCATCCAATCCTGTAGCATCAAAGTCACCCATTGTTCCTCCCGTCAATGGATTTATTGGTTCAGTATCCCAGACCCCTGCTAAAACTTATTCCAAACAGAAGTCAGTCTCGAATGTTGCTCCTAATAGTTCATCCCAAAATCCACCTGGCCCTGGTAAAACCTCAGAGGTCCATGCTTTCCAGTCTACCGCAGTGGACAAATCCTCAAGAGGAAAAAAGAGGGCAAAGGAAAAGCTAAAGCTAATGCCCTAAAACAAGGCCCTCCAAAATTTTCTATTGGCGAATCTTCACAACAGAAATGTAAGTATCCCTGCCTCATTTTTGAGGAAGATCATGACACTAAGGATTGATCTCGATGATCCGAAGTTAGTCGCCTACTCAAAGGGACCCCTACTGTCGTCAAATAAATATTTCCATCTCAACAAACCCAAATGGTAGCCACCCTCTCAAGGTGTACTACGGAAATCCTTGTATAATCCCAATGCCTAAGCTACTCAGCACTACAATATTGTTGAGGATTTGGCTCATGTGCCATCAGCCATGTCGGCTCTCGAGGTACTCCAAAGCTACCCATCGCAGTGGAAATATTTGTTGTCAGATATTGGGGGCATCGATCCCACTGATTCCAATTTGATATGTTTTGATCTAGAGAACCATGTTTCACGGCTCCCTCATCAGATTGCCTTTCTTATCCAGGTAATCATTAATGAGGAAAACATCCACCGCACTGTCATTGATGAAGGTGCTTCCACCTGCATCATGTCAACCACATGTTGGAAGGCTATTAGTTCCCCTGCAATGAACCAGTCTCCGAACACTTTAGAAGCTTTCAACGGGTGCGATTCATGACCGATCGGTGTCTTACCTAACCTTTCCATCACCCTGGAAGGTAAGACAGTGCAAGTTGAGGTAGAAATTGTTGATGCCAATCTCAATTACAATCATCTACTTGGCCAAAGTTGAACTCATGCCATGAATGTTGTGGCCTCCTCTTTGTTTCACATGTTCTGTTTTCCCCATCAAAGGAAAATTGTCACCGTCAATCAGCTGTCTTTCATTGCCCCTTCCTCCTCGGATGGAAATGTTTCATACATCAAGCACTTTGGTGCTCCCTATGAGAGTGTGGGGGCAGGTCTCTTCATAGATTATGCCTTAGTGGGAATTTTTCCACTCCCACCTCCTCATGTTTCCTTTGTCATCATGATCTCAGTCAAATCTGATCCCTGGGTCATACCTACACCATATCTTGTTGATACTTGGGGTGTGGTTATGCTGCTTACTCCCGCCAAAGTCAATTACGTGGAAATTGTTTCGGCTTCGAACTCTGCATCCTTTGATTCTCATATGTCGAAGACCTCTCTCACTATGTACTTTTAATCCCATCGGCTTGGCACCTTGGAATTGTCTGATCCCTTAGTCAAGACCTTCCTTGCTATAGAAGGTATCATGGAAATCATGTTTCTCAAGGAACCACCATGGATAAATACTCATCATCGCTCCTTGTTCCTGCCTTGCCCAGCGATCATGTCTACCGCTTTCGAAGAGTCCTCTTCTCCATTGCCTATTGACATGTCAGTTTATCCTAACATGGTCAAGATCTTTCAACTCAGGGCACCTTTATCCATTCATGGATTCATGAATTTTACCCTCCCTGAGTTTTCCCTGATTGTCATCTAACTTGTAACCCTCCCTCACCGAGGGGACATGGGGGCAAAGCCTTATATAAGTTCTACACTATTATTTGGCTAAGTCGATGCTTACTCTTCATGGAAATGGTAAAACTCCAATGTTCATCTGAGTTGATTGATTACCTGAGTCCCAGCATGGACTCCCTAAAAAATTACTATGCCTAGGTCATCTTGCATGGTTACTTATGTACATTAGTGTGCGATTCATTTTTGTACAACGTGGTTTCTTGTGATAGTTTTCAAACAACTTTCTTGTTTATTATGCTTTTCTTGCTTTGCAGATGTCTGTGACTCTTCACATTGGTTTCGCTGATGGTGCTTGCCGTAGTACCCGGAACCTATCATCCACGACATGGGCTATTTATGACCCTAACGGTGAGTTGATTGACCTTCAAGGTATCTGCCTACGTCACACAACTAACAACATTGATGAATACAGTGCGGTCATTGATCTATTATCAAAGCCATCTCTATGGGCATTAGAGATTTGGTTGTCAACCTAGATTCACAACTTGTCGTCCTTCAAATCAATGGGAAATATTTCGTCAGGAACCCTCAAATATTAAGAATGTATCTCCGTATCTATCTATTGGAAAGGAATTTTGATTATATTACATATCATCATATTCCTAGACGCATGAATACATTAATAGATGCATTAGCCAATTACATGCTGGATAGACATTTAAGAAAGATGTAAAAGATAAGGAAAAGCATTTGTACCATAATAGATAGGAAAATACATATATATATATATATATATATATATATATATATATATATATATATATATATATATATATATATACGGTGAAAATTTTTGATACATCAAAACCCCAAAAGATAATATGTGTCTAAAATAAAATCAGTGGCTCGCAGGCCTCTTACATTCGTGGCACGCAAGCCTCAAAAAACATGTAAGTGTTGGACCTAGGAACTAATCAGCATGGTGATCGTGATAGCACAAGATGGCTCGTGCAACATGACTCAGTAATCGGTGGATCCAATCTAAGGCCCCCACCGTGTGTCTCTGGTACTGACATGGAATGTATCTATTCGAGCATACTCTGGGATACCATGAGTTAACCCCTAAAGGTTCCTCATGATCTTCTCCTTGTTGTCGCTCCCTTCCTGATAAGGGGTGATAGCATCGATAGGGCGAGGGACACACCTGGTTATCAGGGACATCCCAGCTGGATGCTCTGGTTCAACATCTGCATTAACAAGAGAAATTTTATAAGCACATATATACCAAAAAACAATTAAAAAATCTCAAAATCTCAAAATTTGATTTTTTACCTTCGTCATCGAAGTCCTCTCCATTTGGTAAGGACATGTCTGGATCTCCACAAGAATCAATTTTGTTGTATGGCCAGTCCTCCATGATGATATTCTATTGTCTTAGCCATGAGAAGAATGCAGATTGGTATGACATATGCTGATCCCCAGTGATCCTGGGCATCAAATGAATCCAACAGGCCATCCGTGAATCACGTCACATAGGAGGATATACCTCAGTCAGCTGATACTGGAACAGTCGTGCTCGTTCCAGGAAGAAGGTGACAAGTATAGATCCGAAGCGAAATTCCTTCAGATTCCCTACCTTGGCTTTGGACAACTGGCGCTTGATGTTCATCTTCATGGCCTCTGCCCAATTGAAGATCGTAGGAGCTATGTAGTTAATAGCATAAAGAAACTTTGACTTGTTAGTTTCATGTTCTACCTGAGACCCTGCCACTCCATTGATATTCAATAGAAGCACCCTCAGTGTCAAATCTCGCACACTAGAAATCTCTATCTTCCCACTCTTGGATTTTAGGGCCTCAGGGAAGTGCTCGGCAAGAAAGGAAGATATGCTTGCCCCGACTGGATGTGACCCATACAAGTTCACTGGCTCACCTCTGTGAGACAGTCCAATGATAAAGTAAATATCTAAAGTTTCCAACTCCAGCTCTTGGTGGCCAATGACAAAAATTTGTTGATTAATGTCCCAAATGCTTATCAAGTATCGAAGCAACTCGTGTTGGGCCAGTATCCCTGGCGTAAGGAAGAATTGGAGGAGCCCTCAAAGCCTCCAGAAAATTTGGGTCATTCATTGACTGGGTGTCAACATCTTCATGTTCCCATTGCTTTCAATCCACCATTTTCGGCAATTCTCTCCTGCAAAATCCATTAATTTGGGTCAATAATCATCCTTGGCACATAAAATTCAAGTTTAAATGGTCAGTTTTTGAGAAAATAGGGTTTTTCCCTATCCAATGTCGGCACACCTATTTTAAAAATAGTTTCATCGATCAGTATGGATGGCTTTATTAATCACCCTTGGTCGGCACGATTCTGTGCCCGAAAATCGCGCTGATCGAGGGCGAAAACGATTTTCAAAAACCTCCCTAAAAATCCAAAAAAAGGGCTAAAAGTAGAGATAAATAGCATGAAAATTGAACTAAGGGCTTCAGCTATTACTTGGAACTAGTGGCTTGTCGATTGACCTCCCAGATCTCGTGTAATCTACTCCAGAACAATTAGGGAAAAAGTGGGTAAAAAGTCCTCACAACAAAGGTAAAATGGTAAATGGTAAAAATATATTACTTTTCCCCTTTTTATTCAATTTTTTTCATGAAAATATCAGGTTTTGTAAATATTTTGACCTATTTTTCCTGAAGGAAATAATACACTTTACCTTACTTGTGCAGCAACAGGTGATGGCTGTTTGACGATGATAATGAGTCACATTTCAGCTCTTTTCTCAACTCATTAAACTCATATGAAAATATTGCCGAGTATTTTTTCCCTTTTTGACTCGTTAAAGAGAATAAAAATAGGGGTTTTGCTTTCAGCTCTTTTCCGACCCTTTAAAAGCAAAAAGATGGCCGAGCCCTTATAATTTCAAACTTGTTAACGGATGGGAAATGTCGTGTGCCTAGTATAAGTTTAACCCTCTTTCGAGTTGGGAGGCACTATTTATGAAAAATGTACTCCTTGAATGAAATGGTCAAGCGGTTCTCTCAAGTATTGTTTTCTACCTTTTTAGGCCCGAGAGACACAAATGTACGAAAAGGGACCATGTGGATTTTTATTTTATTTGTCTTTTTCAAACTCTCTAAACATGAAAAAGATACTAAATTACACCTTTGTCGGACTCATTAAACTATTAAACGACATCAGATTCATCACCATGACAAACGTGGGCTTCTCCTTCCTAGGGCTCGTTAAACTTACTAGGTCAGATTAATCTGAAGGATGAACTTACAGTGCAAGCATATGCTATTCCCTTAAAGCTTTTGATTAAAAAATAATTGCGGTACTTTCGAAAAATGGTGGGGGAAAATTTGGAAATCTATCAGTCATGTCGGTAGCTCACTCTTGAACATGACAGTCTTTTCTTCGTGTCAGCTTGGGACATCCACCTTTGTATTGTTGACCTTACTGGGTTTGGTCTGTTCATTTTTTCCTTCCATCTAATATCTACCATGTCATCATGACAACCAATCCTATAGATCCAAAAGCTGCCAAAATTCCAGTTGTGTCACTGATATGTTCAAGAGTTGTCCTTCTGCAGTTACACTTACCTCTGATTCTCTGTATCATCAAAAATCATTTTGTATCCTCTCATGTCGCGCCGATGATGTGGGATTCATTATGGCCCTCCTTCGAGATGGTCACTTTCCATCAACTTCAACTCATTATCCAGAAAGTTGACCGAGAGACTCCTTTCCAGTACCTTAGAGCTTGCATGGCCTAATGGCAATTTCTTCACACTCGATGACAAGCTCACATCATTGGTTTTCGATCGAGTGATTTCGTGGATGTTCAAATTCAGTTCCTGTATTCAAATTCTTTGAATTGTGCTTATAGTACCTTGAGTATGATTGTCATTATTGGTGGCTTCTCTCATGCTTGTTAACAATTTACATCATTGACTGGTAGTCAAGCAACTTTCTAGCATGTTCAACATCAAAAAATCTATTTTCATGATAGAATTTGTACTTTGATTGGGTCATGTTGGAGCGCAAACCCTGGACTCAGATCACATGAGTTCAGATTGTGAAGTGATGTGACATGGTTATGATGATATGCATGTCTCTTTCAGATGGCTAGCTGTGAACAGACCATGAGTTATCATATGTGATCCTTCTCATTATTGGATGGCTGCAACCATACCTTGGTTTCATTATGATCCTCTTTGATGGATGGTTGTGCCCATACTTGGATCCATTTACATGATCATTCTCTGGATGGCCATGTCCATGCCATGATTCATGTATCATTTGACAAAGATCTCAGTTTATGTATATGTATCTATAATTTCTTGTAGGTTTTCTGATGGCAAGCCGGTTCCCTGCACTTATCTATAAAGCATTTCATCCCTCACTCTAGCTTGACCTTCACACTTTAGGGGGCATATTTTGCACAAAATTTTGTCACTGTCCCTCTATACCCCGCTCCTCGATCCTAGAGGACCTCTAAAATGAACCCCACATGCTTTGTCTTCGTGAAGAAACTCCCATTGTGTCCCTCTTCATGAGCAAATCATTTCCCTTTTGCACCATTTCCCCTGGAATTTCTGTTTTGCCCAATTAGAAGACTGGTGCTAATGGCCTTTATCTCCCACATGCTAATGTGCAGAGATTAGAATTACTCCTCACATTGACTGGAGTGACTGAGCTTTGTTTCAGTTGCGTCGGTCCTGTTATGGAAAGTTTTTTAAATTACAGCCGAAGCTTCCAGCGCTAGAAGCTCCGTAATGGAAGTCTGGTAAATGGTTTGGCTGGATGGGGTCGAGGATGATAGTTTGGGCTCTTTTCCCCTGTAATGATGGAACTACCTCAAGGGATAAGACCTTCTCCCATTAGAAGAGGATCCATCTCCCATCCATATTGCCTATATAAACCTCCTTTCTTCCCAAGCATAAACTAGTGTTAGTTGCAATGTTTTGGTTGAGTGTTGTTGCTATTTTCGTTTGGAGTAGACAAGCAAGCTACTACTAGTTGTAACTATCTAGTTGTGTGAGGGAGAAGTGCATTTTGGTTTGGAGTGAAGCCTAAAGGGAAGAGCTTTCAAACTATTGTTGTTTGAAGCTATCATGGAATGCTAGCAGAAGTGTGTGGGAACTTGGCCTTGTCAGAGGAAGACTGCAATGTCAAGACAAATGGTTGTAATCTCTATTTGATATTAATATATGCAACTATCGATTAATTTCCTACATGTTTTGTAATATTACATATTCATGTATTAATTTTTCTTGACTTGTTAAGTAGGTTGAATTGCAATTTGTCTATTATTATGTTTCTGTTTTGTTGTTGTTTACTTGTTTTAGGAGCTTGAAGAAGGAAGTGAGAGATTGTTGGAACAAGCTAGTGAGGACATCATCAAGCAGGATAAGTGACCAAGAGGTAGGCCCTCTTGATTGATTCTAACCTAAGGAAATGTTCCATAGAATGTATCTATTGTGGCTAGACCCATCATTGGGCTAGATGAATTCGTTCATGTCTACACTTATAATTTTACTTCACCACAATGATATAAGGCGAGAAACACCCACTAAAGATGAAACCACTTGTTACATAGATGTGCTCCAATACCTTGAGCACGTCACCACACCCTCTCACATTTCTATCAGACATAAGGGGACATTACACCTCAAATCTTTAGCATATTAGTCGATGCACGAAGTGCTTTATAGGAAGCACAATAATGAAGTTTTTCTCAGGTGCCTGGAGGCACATGAGTCAAAGAAGGTACTACAATATCTGCATGATGGACCCTTCGGGGGTCACTTTGCAGGAAACACCACTATGCACAAAGTTATGCAAGCTAGTTTCTACTAGAACACATTATTCAAGGGTGCACATGCTTATGCTCGCATGCTCCCAGTCTGTTAGCAATGTGCCATAGGACATAAAGATCAGCATCCCTAATACACCCTATTGCAGTGACTGAACCATTCCAACGGTGGGGCGTGGACATCATTGGGGAAATATTCCCACATTCGTCAAAGCAACACTGCTACATTATAACAACAACTGATTACTTCACGTAGTGGATAGAAGCAGTGCCACTCAAACAAGTGAACGACCATGAGGTCATTAGCTTCCTCCGGTAGAACATCATCTCACGCTTCAATGTTTCAGTATCACTTGTTTTTGATAATGCAATGTACCTTTCATCTTTCGAACTTTATGATTTTGCATTACAAAATGGTATTGTGCTAAAACAATCATCTAACTATTACCCACAAGGAAACGGTCTAGCAGAATCCATGAATAAAAAAATCATTCGCAGAATAAAAAAAACCATTTTCTCTAAGCAGCACAACTGGCATACTTCCCTGATGAATGCATTATGGGCTGATTGTGTAACACCAAGCCCTCTCTGAATACCTCACTGTAATTTTTGGTCAATGGTAAAGAAGCCATCCTCCCACCCAATATATACTTTCCTGCACTTGAGCTTTCCTAAGAATCCCAAGGCAAGCCTTGTCAGCTAGTTCATCATAGGATGGATGCTCTCCATAAGATTCAGGAAGAAAGGATGAAAGAAAAAGAAAAACTCACACTCCACCAGAACTGTATCAAGAGATGGTTTGATAAGAATTCTGTAGGGAAAACTAACTTCAGTGTTGGTGACTTAGTTCTGAAATGGGATAAGTCCCATGAAGACAAAGGAAAACACACGAAGTTCCAGTCCTTGTGGATTGGTCCATACACAATCGAGGAGAAGCTTGGCCCCCACATGTACCTTCTACAATCACTTGATGGGAGGGTTGAAAACCTTCTTGTCAACAACCAATATCTCAAGCATTATTTCCAGTAGGTCAGGCCATGCCCCATGCCATGTACATAGTTTTCTTGTTGCTTGTTGTTTTCATCTTGTTTGCCTTGCTTACTATATTTGTTTTTATTTGGTTTGTTCTGCTTACTATTTTTGTTTACGTTTGTTTTGTTTGCTTGATACCTTACTATTTTTGTTTCTAGAAATAAGTGCTGCCAACTACTACGTTATGGCTTTTGAATAGAGTATGTGCCTGAGATTTGAAGAAAATTGTGACACTGCAGCACTTTGCCAGTCTTGTGTACGTCTTCTCTGTGCTTGGTTATAACCTTTGGCCAATGAAGTCTAGATGGAAAATACAAGCCATTTTCAAGGGAAGTTTTGGCCCAACTCAGAACCTGTGTCCACACTGGGAAGTTACATGCCTATACTCAACCTTTTGCTCTGTGTGTTCAAGCTCATCCAACTAGTGGAAATAGAGAAGGGGAAAATCTAAACGAGCAAACCTATGTAAGAGGTATTACATGCTTCTCTAAAGGAACGACCTATTCTTCGCTCAATAAGTTAGGATCCCTCTTCCACCAGAAAAATAAATAAGTGCCTATGCCCAGTCCTTTTGAAAAAATAAAAGTAGAAATAAGAGAAAGGCTTCCTACACAGAGAGGTGAAGCTTGCAACTCCACAAGGGTGACCAAGGTTGCTGGTAGTGGAGCAATGCATGTGTTCCTATGTGACTCTATCGAGGTACTTTCCAGGCCTGCTCATAGTGGAGCAACACCACAGATGAAAACTTATACTTTGAAAATCTTCAACTCGCTAGCTAAACTACCCTTCCCGAATTCGAAACACTATGATCAAGCTGAACTTTTCATTGTGTTTGACTTAGTTGGAAAAATGTGAACCATGTATTTCCATGGGGTAAGTGGGCCAGATAGAGTAACATGCACAGTGATTCAATATTCCTCAAAATACCAAGGCCCTGTGATATTAATGAACCAAAATAGAGAATTTGGAGTTCTACTAGTGTGTCACTAAGTGTTGTAGCGGCTACAACCACCCTAAACAATTTTGGCCTATACCCAATTTTGGAGCCTCCCTTAAGAGTTTCACTTGATGACTGCATAAACTTAGGTTCACTCCATGAGCTTGTGTGAGCCTTCACACCCACCTTGCTTCATCATTTCACCCAATTTTTTTCATGTTGATGTCAAAGTGATGCTTGCGACTATGTTTTGGTTATACGCAAAGTCTTCACTTCATGTGTACTTGTGTTCTCTATGTAAACATCTATCGTACTCATTGAATTGATCAAATGTCATCCAGAGCAGTGTAGAAGCACCAAGGAAGCCATATCAAGCTGCATTGTCAGAAAGAAAATCAATCAACCTTCATGGTGGTCAACCGGAGAGTTTGACCCGACAGCCACCCCAAGACTAACTACCCTCAAAAATTACACAAAGGTCGTAGAAATTTCCTACTCCGCTAACTAAGAAAATTGCACAGACAGGCTAGACAGACACCAAGTGCCTGTCCCTGTCTCCCTCAAAAAATTGTGCAGTTTTTCCAGCCATCCCTCCCAACAGTCGATCAACTGCTCAACTAGAAAATTGTACAATTTTCATGAGCAGGTCCTCTACTTCCCAGCAGTGTGCTTAGCTAAGAAACTATGTAGAGGTGACCAACAAGCTAGCCTCCTAGCATCAGCATAGGTTTCCCTGCTAGCAACTCCTAGCAGCCAACTCATAGTCCTCCTTCGGAATTGCGTAGTTTTTTCTACCAAGCTCCAACAGCTGACTGCCAATTCCCCTCAGGAATTGCACAATTTTTTTTTGCCAGTGACTGAGTAGCTGACTGCCATTTCCCCTCAGAAATTGCACAGTTTTTGCTTCCAAGCTCCCGTTGCCCACTTGTTCCAGAAACTGTGTAGTTTTTTCTTGCCCAAACTGTTCCTCCCAAAAACTGCATAGTTTCTTCCTCCAGCTAATCCAAACCCCATAGATAGTCATTATCAATTCGGATTGTTCATGTTTATTACCCAATCACTCTTGCATAGTTTTCATTAGTAGTGCCCAGATCCTCCATCCCACCTCGCAACCTTATCACCTCTCCCAGTCACCTGCATCCGAAATGATCATGCATCATGATACACTAGGAGGTTTATGGCTTTGATTTCATCTCGTCATGAGTGACTGCAGACATAGGTACACAAACAAACATGGTGTGAAAATGGATGGGATGAAAAAAGGGAGCACATGCAAAAGGATAGGTTTACCAATGGACGAATAGACGATGCATGCAAAGAGATGTTCTCATGAATGGATGATCATGAAAAGATGTGTTCACAGATGAATGAACGAGTAAACATGCAAGATGTGTTCACAAACGGACGAATGAACGAACATGCAACTTTCACGAACAGACGAACCTGTCAAGCCTACAAACATACAAGCAAGGAGGAATGTCTAAATGCAACATCAAGCGAACAAATGACCATCGAAGACTCCTTGCACTTTTCCATGCGGAGTTGAAGCTATGAAACACCATGAAGACATCTATCACCCAATAACACTACAACTCGACATGCACACTAGCAGTAGCACAGATGTACCAACATTGTCATGTCGAGTCTTGTCATGAGTCATGTTGTGCACATCTCTACTGTGGGCCACACTATCAATCAATGCAATTTAACTTGGAAGTCCAAGAGACCCACATATTGTATGAATAGTCATGTAAAGTCAAAAAGTCATGGAAGTCAAACAATCATGCAGGTAGTCAAACAACCACAAAGGTCAGTTTCACCCTTGGCTATAAATACCCCCTCATTTGTACATGCAAAGGAATTTTCACCTCAGCTCCTCCCACATAGCCTTGAGAGTCTGTAATATTTTCTTTGAGAAGTGAGTAGTGGCTCCAATGCCCCTCACACGGGGTTAGTGATGTATGGTGTAATGACATGTCTTAGAACTTTTTCTTAATTCAGAAGACTGCTAACATGCTAGCACGTTGTCACACATGTATTGTAACTGTTGTAAGACTAATCTTGAACACTTGTAATGCATGTTTCTTTAACCTATATTTAACACTTCAACTAATTCACTTGTTGTAATACATATATGTTAATGAAAATGTGTTTTATATGCTATTAATGTTGTCTCGTGTTGACTACTCTCCCAGACATCAGACAGACTTTTCACATAAAACTTGCTATAACAACCATTGCACTTATGTGGACTAATCCACTGAGTGTTATACATCTTATCTTCCCTTGCGTGTTGTGACTGCCACATCCGTGTGGACTGTTCCATTGGAAATTGTGCATGTCCTATTTTGTTGTGTGTTCCTAGTAGAGTTGGGATTTCTACCAACCGACTTGGAACTCACTCTCAACCTCTCCCTCTATGGTGAAAAAAACATTGACATGAGTGACACTTACAATTACCAGACCTTCAAACCTCACTTCTCGAAAGCCAACACAAACCACTCTCTTGTGCTGAGAAGCAAGAGTTGAGGAAAATCTTTAAGATAATGGCAAACGGGCCATCATACTGGATGGGACTCCCACACTAAATGATGTGAGGTATAGATGGGACTTCATATCGGGTTGATCCCCTGAATGATGGTGGGTCAAGCACCTTCAACACCATGGAAGGAATCAACACAAATAAGCACACATGAAGACATAAGTATTTCTGGTGGAAACCCTTTCAGGAGAAAACCACCTTGCTGCTACTATGGTTCTCTATTATTCTATTAATCTACTAAATATGATTTTACATGGATTATATTACATCCATAAGATAGAAGACTTGTCTTGCATTACAGTATGTTGGAACCTATTAGTTAGAAAATATATTTCTCTCATGGATCTACAAATTATCCAACACTGATTGGATGGAGAAATCTGGTCCTTCTAATGAATACAATGAATCATTGTCTACTCTGAAGCCTTCACATCTTCACTTCATCCATGTGAACCACATTTCATAAATATTTCATATTTGGTTCTCAATATGCTTAACATGGGAAACCCAACAACACCATCGTTTTGTAATATAAAATCCAAATAAAAAATATGACCCAGATGGGGGAAATCTCACATCAAATTTTTGCACTCTAATACAACACAAGTTACCAATCCTTCTCCACTCTGAATACTACCATACGCAACACAAAAAATCTAAAATCATCCTTAAATCATTCTTTGAATTCTGCATACACAATTCTGATAAAACACTACAAAACTATGTGAGCATCCGTTGCAATCTCTACTCACTCTAAATTCACTCACAATGGCATACTATCACACTCTCAAGAAGACCAACCAACCAACGTGTTATTTTCTTTTTTTACATAAGTAAAAAATAAATTATCCTCAACATTTCTCCAAGTGAATACCATAGGCAAATACCATGGTTATTCCAATACCTTGGACACCTATACCGTGGTAATCTCTAAACCAATATGACAAAAAAATACCTTGGTTATGTCAATACCAAGGACACATGTACCATGGAAATCTCCAAACCAATACCATGAGAAAATAACTTGGTTATGTCAATACCAAAGACACCTGCACCAGGGTAATATCATTTGCCAACCTACTTTGCACACACATACCAATACCATGGTAATGCCAATACCAAGAATACATGCACCATGGTAATACTTTACTCATGCTCAATAAAATACCAGGGTAAACCATTTATCTACCATACCAAATACCATCGAAAACATCCTTGGTAAAATTATGTAACCAAACAATCATATGCATAACCAATGCATAACCAAACACATGTAATCAATCGAGCACCTTCCTTGACATCCATTTACACAACCATAATATCTCCACATAAGCAACTGATCAATAAAAAAGATCTGGACATAAGCCAAGATACTCCATAACCATATATCATAGATCAACCCCACACATGCCATAGATCATAGCTCATCGAAGACATACCAAAACCCATCTACACATAGGGCACATGAAAGAAATGATTTTCCATCCTCACATTTCCATGCTAGTAGACATGCCAAAATTAATGTAACACATCAAGCAAGTACAATGCACCTATAGCCAAACATACAAATGCTAACCAACTCTCCTGCAACCCATGCTACCAAGTTGACATCAATTCCAACCAACAATACATCTACACCACTACAACACATATCAATGCCGACAATATTCCCCTTTTCCATTGATGGCAACCCCAACTGATCCAAAAATCTGAAATATCCTCTGAAGGTTGATCTCCATCCTCACATTCTCCCCCTTTGACATCAATGGAAAAGGGCTAGACATGTCAAGGAAAAATTATATATTCTCTTCTCCATGTAATGAGATCTATCAACAAAAACATAAACTCCACTCAATATCATATGCTGATGATGAACAATGGAATGCAAGACTGAAAGATGAGAATAATAACAACAATCCTACACTTAGTAGAAAAACATGTGCAATAAAATCCCTCTAGACACAAGATATGCTCAATCAACAACACATTATAGCACCAATATACATATCCTATCAGTGGCAAAAAAATCCATGTCATATAGTAGCAACAGATCAAATCACCAACACATATCAACAACAACATAATGTGACCATCTAGTAGCAACTCTTATAAAATATATACTAGCAGTAACATATATCCAATCAAATCATTAAAAAAAAAACATATATAGTCTCTCCATCTCATATCTGCATCTCCACACTATACTACCTAGCAATTGAAAACTCATACATCAACAACAACAATGACTATCTGGAAGCAACATCTCTCTCTCTCTCCTATCTCAATGAGTAGTAGTAACATCCTTTGAGGAAAAATATAGTGGTAGAAAATACATGATGACGGGCTCACAATGGCATGACCAACCATACTCCAATGAATGGAAACATCTCCATGGACCAATGACAATGACCAAATGATATGACTACCAATACCTCCTTGCCATATGCAAGAGGCTACTGCACATGGACCGACAACTATGACCAAATGATGGGGCTTGACCCAGGTTTGGAGTTAATTAGCCAAACAAACCCATGTACTACTGGCCCTTTTGGCAACAATCCGCAGAGTGTGGACTAAGGTCTCACCCAAATTAGTATGGGAGGGTGCTAGAACTAGGCTTCTACATGCTTGAGATGTCTAAGAGGTTTGACGGGTCCACTATGTGTTACTGCATGCAAGTTGCTTCGCGCACTTTCCCATTCCTCACGGTCTGATACACTGCCTTCGTGTAGCCCTAACCAGGGGCTGTGGAGCTCTTGCGCCATGCTCTATGATATTACCTGAGATCTTACTTATCTTCCAGCACTAGTTAATTACCTTCACCTACTTGAATGTCTTAAGTTATAATTAGTTATACAAAACATTCATATAGGTTTGTGTAGTAAATAAACAGTATACTTGCAAATTATATCCAATCATGCATTAAACCAAGAAAAGATACACTTAAATATAGTAAAACTTCTATTTATTGATTCCCCCAATGGTTACAAACTTTACTTTCCCTATGCACTCAGCTGCATGGGTCCATGCACTGAGCTGCAAAGCCTTCTCCTACTCTTTGACCCACAGGCACACTTTACACTTCGACTCAATCACTTAGACTTCTCATCTTCTTCTATTCTATCTTCTATAAGTTCCCTTATACACTTAGAGCTTTGATCTATTTATACAATCCAAGGGTCCACGGACCATAGGTAGGTCTATCCAGTCGAAATTACATTACAATAACTAGGGTGGACAAACCTGTGACTCTATTATAATTTTGCGCCTCGTACCCACAATTCACTAAGCTTTTACAAGAATATTCGGTCAAAACGGGCTTTAAGCCCCAAAACATGCCTTGGGGGGATTCCATGCCCAACAAACCCCCAACACAAACATCATGACTCACCCTTGAGTCACTCTATCAGTGCGAAGATCTTTGCATGAAGTCCCTCCAACTATGCTCGAATTGCGGCAAGTTCAACAATGCACTGAGCTGCTGCCTACTTGATCTTATGCATGCGTTGCTCCGAGATTGCGGTGTCGGAAGTGCTTCTCTACATATTTTCCTGTATCCCATGCATGATTTTACAGTCCCGCGCCTTCTTTCGGATCCTTGGAGTGCGAAGATTGTGCTTCTACCAGCTAGTAAGATAGTCGGGCCACCCATGTAGGGCTTCAATCTGCTGCCATTCACTTTACCTAGGAAAGGTTCTCCATTGAGTTTGACTAGTTGTACCGCACCTTCGTCTGTTACCTCCTTAACAATATATGGTCCCAACCAATGCATTCTAAACTTTCCCAGGAATTTATCAAACTTATTGTCATACAGCAGCACTAAATCATTTACCTTGAAGGCGCGCAACTTAATATGGTGATTGTGCCAGGCCCTCTCATGCTACTTTTGTACCTGCTAATGAAAGCCTACCAAGAACCATTCCTCCTCAAGTTCTTCCAACTGTGCGAGCCTTTCTTCCAAGGCTTCACGGTCTGTCATACCTGTGAGCACTTCTATGCATAGACTAGGTACAATATAGTCCATTGGCATGATAACTTCCACACCATAAACCAACCAGAAAGGTGTCTTTCCCATTAGTTTCTTGCATGTTTTCCTATAATCCCATAGTAATGTGGGTACGCACAAGTCCCAACTGCTCCGCTACGCATTGTAGGCTTTGGTTAGCACAGTCTCCAATATTTTGTTGAATGCTTCTACTATCCCATTGGCTTGTGGGTGATACGATGTGCTTTTTTGATGATACACCTGAAACTCTTATATTAGCGCATTGATGGTTTCGTTAAGGAAATGTGTACCACAATTGCTCATCAAGATTTTTGGGCACCCAAATTGAGTCAACACGTGTTCAAATAAAAACTTCATAGCCATGGTGGCTGTGTAGTCTTTGACTAGCTGTGCTTTTGCACAATGAGTCAGGTAATTTGTCACGGTGATAATGTGTCTCGCACCCCTTTTTCCCTGAGGTTTGAAAGGTCCTACAAAGTCGATTACCCATTTTTCGAAGGGCTACAGCATAATTTGTGGATTCAAAGGCTCTCATCCCTCCGCGAGGGCTTACCTGTCCATTGACATATATCACAAGCCTTACATTGTGCTTTTGAATCCTGATGAAGGGTTGGCCACAACAACCCTGCGTGGAGAATCTTTTGCATGGTCGCTCGTCCTGCATAGTGTCCTCCTATAGCACCCCCATGCGCTTCCGTGAGGATCTGTCTTCGTTCAAATTTAGGTATGTACATTCGTAGTACCTCATCATTGCCCATTTTGTATAGGTGCCCCACGATGATAGAAAAATCAGCCATGCATACCACTAGTTCTTTCTTCTGCTGGACAGAGTATTCCTTCGGCACAGCTCCTATTGTGAGAAAGTGGATTATATCTTCAAAGTGTCTGTCCACAATGTGCATAGAAAAGAGCTATGCATTAGGTAATCATTCCTCCAAATTAGTAGGTTCCTCACCCCTCTCAATTCGCGACAAGTGATCCGGTCCTGCATTCAGGTGTCCAGGCTTTACAATGACCTCAAAATCATATTCTTGGAAAAATAAGAGCCACTGACATATGTATCCCCCAACACAGGCTTATTGACCAAGTATTTTAACACTGAATGGTCTGTATACATCTTGAGATGTCCTCCTAGTAAATAGTGTCGGTATTTTTGGAGCACGTATACCATAGCCAAACCCTCATGTTCAGTTGTGGAATAGTGCTTTTCTTCTTTAGACAATTTGTGACTTGCGAACATGATAGGGTCATCCAAGCCCTCTCCACCCTCCTGTGTGAGTACTGCTCCCAACGCTATACATGACGCATCAAGATGGACATGAAACTCCACATCCTATTTTGGGAAGACCAGGCTTGGCACGGAGGCCAATTTCTCTTTTAGTACATCCAGGCTCTTCATACAGTCATCATTCCCGAAAAACGTGACATCCTTTTAATAGTTTCTCCATTGGTGTGGTGATCTGAGCATAGCTTTTGATGAACTTCCTATAGTACCCCATATGGCCCAAGGTAGCGCGCAACTATTTAACACTTTGCGGTGCTTCCAATTTAAGAATGACTTCAATCTTCACGGGGTCTACCATTTGTCCCTGTTTGCAGACCACATGTCCTAGGAGGTTCCCAAAGGGAACGAGGAACGTACACTTTTTGAGGTTCAACGCGATTTGGTGTCGTCGGCAAGTATCCAACATCAATCGTAAGCTTGCTACATGGTGCTTAACCAATCCAAATATAGTCCAATTGTCCAGATAAAACTCCAGGAATTTGCGGATATAATCTTTGAATGCTGCAACAACTATGCACGAAAAGATGGCCGACACATTCTTCAATCCAAATGGCATAACATTGTTTTGCAAGCAGCCCCACTCAGTCATGAAGGTGGTCTTACTCCTATCTTCCGGCGCGATTTTGATCTCGTGGTATCCTGAGAATCCATCAATAAAAGAATATGCTTCTTGTCCACCGACATTTTCTAATACTTCATCTGTGAATGGAGTCGGGAATGGGTCATGCACATAGGCATCATTCAATTTCCTAAGGTCCATGCATATTCTTATCTCTCCCTTTTGCTTCTTCTCCTACACTACCATAGGGCTTACCCAGTCAGATTCTTCCACTGGCTCAATGATACCGGCTACAAGCATTTTGTCTAGTTCTATGTGGACCTTTTCCTTATACCTCGGATTCAAGTGGTAAGGCCTCTGCTTAACCAGCTTCACATCAGGTTTTAGGGTGATCTTCATGTTATCAGGAAAACTAGTGTCCACTCAAACCTGTTAGTCCCACTAAGGCGGGTAGCTATCTTAGAAACAAACAAATAAAGTTACTTGCATTTTCCTTTATGAGAGATAGATGGGAGAGAAGCAGAGAGTACCAACCTCAGTCTTTTGTTTGTCTCCTTGCTTGTTTCCTCCCTCCTTTGGCAAAGCTTCGCCACTCCTTCCTCACTTGTCCTGCTTCAAACAACACCTGTAGAGTCAAAGCATCATAATACCATCAAAGCATAGATATCTATAACCATAAACAATATAGGATCAGATGTATATTAACCATACAAATGCATACACCAATACAAGATTTAGAAATATAAAGTATATGGAGGCAAACTCAAATAGCTTTATTGATAGAAGTAGTAGAAGATAGGATTACAACCCAGCTATCTGATCCAGTGCCATCCTCCTAGCATGAAAGCCCTCTTCACCTCATGAAAAGCTAGATCACCCAACAATACAATGTCTCAAAGAGAAACCAACAAAACTTCCTTACAAATTACAAAATTCCACCCTTTGGATCTCTAGAATGAGGGATCCATAGATAGATATTTGCAGGTGGGTGAGTCAGCTTCTTGGATTTTGATTAGTGCCATTTCACTGATAGTTCTTGGTTCCACTTGGATATTTCATGATCTCTTACTCATCCCTAGGCGAATTCGGAGAGGCAAGTGTCAAATGAGCAGTTTCTAGAAGATTCTCTGGGTTTCCACCTAGCAAACTACCTTTGCCATTTGTCTTCTCTCGTTCATCACACCCTATAGAAGGGCTTTTCAATATGCATCATACCCTTTTCATGTGACAGGTGAGATGCATCACACCGTCAACATGGAGCAGTGTGTATGGTCCAGTTTTGACCAGTTCTGAGCAGTGTTTTAGGGAGAACTTCTGGGAAATGATGTAATTAGTTGACCTTGTTCCTATAGGGTATGAAACAACACTTTTATGGGTTTAGAAGCCCTTGGTTTATGGACATATGTGATTGGGGTTGCAGTGCCCAAATATGTCTATAATAGTTGCCCCCTAAAGCATGAGGTTGTAAATCTTCTGATGTCAGGTGAAATGATTTATCATGAGGATCCAAAGCTTTTCGAACTGGAAGGTGACTTGTAATAAGATACAATACAATACATTATCTTCATAATGTTTTCATGATCTAGCTAAGGTGGGCATTCCCATGCTCAGCTTTATAAATTCATTTTCATGTACATAGGACAGACAACCGTCTGTGTGGCAGACTGATGACTTTGGTAGAGCCATCATCCCTTGGCTTGGATGATTATCTGTGCAACTATGATGTACATTTGATGTCTTTATTTTCCTGAATATGTCACAGCCCGAATGGATGAAACTAGATCCGGGGTCTTCAAACTCGTTCAATCTTCGCCCGAAGTACAAGTCAATCCATGTGAAAATATGTTATGGTGTGGAACATGGAAATAGATATCCTGATTACCAGCAAATGATGTAAGCTGTTAACAGGTGCGAGAGGAATTATTGATAATGATAATGATAATGACCCTCAAGGTACTGTAGTACAATTCATATGGTGTGAATACATGAGTCGATGTCGAACACCATGTAAAATCTTTCAGTCAAAGGCCATTAATGTAAACCTGTTTCCGGAAGTGAGAAACTTGCCATTGAGGCATGCAAGCTTCAAAGTACTGAAAGGGTTGTTCCTAAGTCAACTTCTTGGATAATGAAATGATGTCGACAAGAAGTGACCCGTCGTAGGAGGGCCTTAATGAATCCCAAATCTACGACACAGAACGTAGCAAATGATTTTGTGGAGGTGAAAATGATCTGATGATACAAGGTTCAGGGCGGTGGTCATGAAAAATGGAGATTGACAGTATTGCAACGGATGAGGCATAAGCTAGGTTGGTGATTTCTGTGAGTGACTTCTCTTGAACATATCAGTGACACTGAAAATGGATCAGTAGCGTTAACCCCAAAAAATGGATGGTACGAAGGACCAATGGTGCTATGACCGGTGAACGGAATAACCAAACCTAACTCAATCATGGTGATGGAGTGAAAGTGTCATGTTCAAGAGCGGCCTGCTACCAATGAAGTTCTTCATGTTTTCTTCCCAATTTTTCCCCAGTCATTTCTGACCAGTACCTCTTTATTTTTTTCAAGATTGAGGATGATAACATATGCTTGTTCTATAATTTTCCTTTCGTGCAAACTTGTTGCTATCTTTTAGCGAACCTAGTGACAGTGAAACTCGCTCTTGTCTGTAATGGACAAGTTTTTCGCTATTGTTTTAACGAGTTTAATGACAAAGATAACTCAGTCCTTTTCAGTTTTAGAGAGTCTGAAAAGAGATGGAAAGGAAACTCCAGTAATCCTTTTCGGTAGTATAATATCTTAGGTCTGAAAAAAGCATAAAATAATACAAAAGGGATGACTTTTCCAATCACTTTAAAAAGCCAAAAAAGACAAGTGCTCGATCTTTTTGTGTAATGATCCCTCAAGTCCAAAAAGATTAAAATATAGAGGAGGGATGGCACTTCCAATCACTTTAACGAGCTGGAGAGGCCAATTGCTTGGCAATCTTTTTATATTTTATGAGTCTAAAAAGAGCTTAAAAGAGACTCGTCTTTGAGGAACGAGTGATATTTTCGAGTAGCAGCTGGTTCTAGGTAAGGTTTGGAACTTTTCAATCATGGCAGTGTAAAGAAGGTGGCTAACAGAATCACTCGTCACAGTTGTTGCTCAAAAGGGTAAACAATCAAGTGGAGGCGTATGATCAGCTAAAAAGTGGAGGTGATGGCAAGAACATGACCAAGGCTCAAAAGCTGATAGTAATGCGATCACAAAAGTTATTTACCAAAAGTGGGTTCATTTTTTAATGAGCTTGAACTCTGGGGGAACATATGCTCATAGCTAGGTTTATTTTTTAACGATCTTGAACTTTGTGGAAACATTGCTCATGATAATAGTCAGAGATGTTCGATTCACTATTAATACTATGTTCTCTTGACAGTCATACTACCTGTTCAATTGCTCCATCAAATTGTTAGAAATGTAAGTACATGCTTGAAAAATGAGTTAAAAGACCAATACCTTACTTGAATTACGTGAATAGTAACATAAAAGTAGTTTTTACCTCTCACTTTACCATTTCATTCAAATTTGGGATTGTTGGAGCTCTGGAGGTGTTTTCCCCCCTGATTTTCATCAGTTGATTCCGGGAGTTTCTGTGGACTATTTTTGATGCCATCTAGACTAGGTAGGAGCTAACCCTGAGCTCTTCAATTGCATTCTTTCCTTTTCTGATTTTGAGCATGTTTTCCTATTTTTCTGAGCCTCTAGGGTTTGAACAGTTCATTCTCTCCCCATCAAACCTAGTATACATTGAAAGGTGCGATGCATACTAAGCTGGCCATTGGCCAGTCAATATGCATCCCACCCAGTACACGACTAGGGTGTGACGGGCACAAGGAGATGAGTTTATGCACTGATTTTTCATGGAAATTTTGCATGTTTTTGCCCAAATCAGGATCCAAATTCTTCTCTTGTTTGTTTTTCAGAGATTCATCAGAGCAAGATGGTCATTACATGGTGTGAACGTGAGCATGAAGAAGAGGATATGATTGCCTTACACGATTCGGGTACGATGACTGCATTGCGAAACTATGGCTTGCTCAAGTTCTTCTGCATATCCAGCATGAGGCAACAAATCAACTTGTTGCAATATCTTCTCGATGCATGGGATCCTACCAACCAAGTGTTCCAGATTAAAGGTAAATCCATCCCTTTGATTGTTGAGGATATCTACTTCTTGACCAGTTTATTGAATAATGGTGCCCCTCTCTCACTATCAGGATCCACCTATGGGGATGAATCCATGAGGGATTATATTCGTCGATTCTGTAGAGATGGATCTCAAATAAGCAGGGACGACAAGATCAGTATTCGAGATGTCACTAATCGGTCCTCAAGGATTATCTTATTCACCTTTGCTATATTGGCTGGTAAAGCAGCTCTTCACTTGGCCAACAGGTCCTATACACAACATGCCTTGAAATGCCTTGAACCAAAGGTATTCAACTAGTGTGATGTAGCACTTCTGGTGATAAAATAACATATTACCAAGTTGAAAAATAGAAGATCCAAGAACCTTGGTTATGGTTCTATTCTGACTGCTTTCGCCTTGGAGAAGATCCCACTGATGCAGCCACAGCACATTTCACTCGGAGTGCCAATGCCAACAGAACCACGGATGTAGATATGGGTTGATCTTATGGCTAGACATGCAGGTAAGTCACAAATTTCATTCTATGACACCTTCTTTGAGTGGTTCAACCGTCAGCAGATGGTTTATGCCGAGTATCCATATGTCGGGATGGATTTCCAAGGTGACCCAAATTTGGTGCTATTGGCTGGAGAGCAGTGGGGCGTTATAGGTAAAAGATCTGACCATATCTCTGTTTATTGCTTTTGTAATGTTCTTGTGTTTTTTAATTGTTATCAAGACTAATCAAACCCATGTACTTGTGCAGATATTGGACCGGTGCGACCAGCAATGCACCCTAGGGTAGCAACTGCCGTTCCAGGAAGAGAGGTTGTAGGGAGAGCTATCCTTCGCGATTTGGATGTAGTCGAGACCCTTGCCGTATTCCAGGATCAGATTGAGGGTCTCACCCTTGGTATTCAAGATGTGAGGACCAACGAGTTACCTCTGAGATTATAGTGCCATACCACTGGCGTGCCGAGTCGATGGACTAGGATCTTATGTATGATCACACAAGAGGTGACTTGTTATCACCAGCACCATTAGTCTAGGGTGCTTTCCTGCATTTTTGAGTTTTTGGGTCATATGAACGATTTTGTCCTAGACACAGAACATTTTGTAAAAAACTATAAATAGTTATATATGTTTTTGATTTTTGGAGCTTTATTTTGGTTAAGTTATATGATCCTGATGCAAATGTTTAAAGTGCTTCTCTTTCATAAATGCTACAAATTTCTATCTAACACATAATTTTCTAATGAATCAGTTAATGTGTTTAAAGTTCTGGAAATGTGTTGATATTGAATAGAATCAAACTATCTTTCCAAAATCTTGACCCTTAGGAACATACGATAGATAGCTAGATTCCGAACGGAATAGATGCCAGTAAGTTGTAGGATGACGAGTTGCGAGTCTAGCCTGACAACAAGTCGGCATATGCCATGTGCGATGGCATTAGAAAGAAGCTCTATCAACGCGCTATACTCAGCGATATTGTTCGTTAACCGACCAATACATACCCCTCTGAAACTCACTAACTTGCTGCTTGTATCAAAAATGGCCTAGGCTACAGAAGATAGGTTCCGCGTACTATGACTAGCTCCGTCGGCATATCCAACAAATGATTCCAATAGTTTCGACATCTACAACAAATGCAAAAGTGGATTACCTAAGCAAAATGATCACTCTCAACGAAAGAAAAAAACATAACAAAAGCATATGAAGAGATTACTACACCTAATCAAGCATAGTAACGCTTAAGGTACAACCCGTTTCGGGGTTGTGATAGTGGAATCCAATCATAATCTACCAGATCGTAGGCTCCTTTTCCTAAGACTCGCTTAACAATGTAGGGACCCATCCACAATGATTGGAACTTACCTACTCCCAATTTATCGGATTCCTTGTTGTAAAGTAAGACCAAGTCACCTTCTGAGAAGACACGGGGTTTGACATTCTTCTCAAACTGTGCCTTGACTCATTTCTTATGAGCTTTGTTAGCCAAGGTAGCATCACGAATGGTTTCATCCAACTGGATTAGTTCCAGGAAACGAGCCTCTTCTTCTGAAGTTTCGGGGAGAAGGTCGACTGCGAGCTTGAGAGATGAAAGTTCACACTGAACTGGAAAGACCACTTCCAGGCCATACACCAGCTGAAAGGGTGTAAATTCAGTTGCATTTCTCATCGATGTTCTATATGCCCACAAGGCTGAGTACAAGATTAAGTACCAACTCCGTTTGTGGACTCCAATCATCCTTTGTAGCATGCGCTTCAGGACTTTGTTGATCACCTCAAGTTGTCTGTTAGCTTGTGAATAATATGGAGTATAACTGTCGTGGGTTAGTCTTAATTTGGCAGCCAATTCAACCATCATGTGATTGCGGAAATTCAATCCATGATCTGTGACTATAGCTTGTGGAACACTGAATCTAGAGACTACATGATTGAAAAAGAAAAGAGAAACTGTTTCACTGTTGTTGTTTAATGTAGGTATCGCCTTAGCCCATTTTGTAAAATAGTCAACTGCAACTATGATATACCATGCCCCATGGCTGAGGTGGGGTTACATGTCATGAAATCTATGCCCCATTTGGTGAATGGCCCAACAAAAATTACTGGATGTAGAGGTTCGAGTGGTATTCTGGTTTTGCGGTTGAAGATTTGACAAGCATGACAACTTTTGACTGCAGTTATGCAATCTTTAAACATTGTTGGCCAGAAGAAACCTGATCATAAAATATTTTGCGCCGTAGCATAACCAGATTGATTCCCCCCACATGCGTCTAAATGACAATCATTCAGGAATTTTTTGGCCTCCTCATGGGTGAGGCACCTTCGCAGAACTATATTGACACCATGACGGTAAAGTGTATCACCGACGATCATGTAGTCTTTTGCTTGGTATCGAGTACGTCATTGTTCTGAGTGAGAGGTGTTAGGCCTATATGTTTGGGTTTCGAGATAGATGATTATATCTCATACCACAGATCACTCGACGATATCAAAAAAAAATATTCATCCAAGATTGATGCTTTAGATGTTGAATCGTTGGACGATGATGGGAAGTTGCATAGTAACTTTGTGAAAACCAGAGATTTCTTTGATTTGGATTTTACGAATTCTAGATCAAACTCTTGCAAAATAGCTATAATTTCAAATATTTGCCCCCAAGTAACTGACATGACAGAATGTAAGTCATAGGGTTGCAATCTGACAAAATGGTAGTTTTGCGAAAGAGGATATAGTGTCGAAATCTCTGTACGACTTGAACAACTGCAAGAGCCATCTTTTCAACATAGGAGTACTTTCTTTCTATATCATTTAAGTTTCGACTTAAATAATAAACAGGATGTTCAATTCCATTGCCTTATTGAACTAAAACCATTGTGATGGTTGTATCTGTTGCAACTAGATATAGGTTAAAGTCTTTTTGATAGTTAGGAGCATACATTAATGATGATTTTATTAGGGATTCCTTTAGAGCATCAAAGGAAGCTTGCGCAGCCTGATCCCAGTTAAAGGGCACTTCTTTTTTCAAAAGATGCGTATAACCTTTAGCAAGTTCGGAATAATTTGGAATGAACCTCCTCAGAAATTTTGCTTTCCCTTGTAGTTTCTAAATCTGAGGAAAATTTGAAGGTGGAGGCATATCGATGATTGCCTGAACCTTACACGGTCGAGTCGAATCTCGTCCTTAGAAACTACAAAACCAAGTAAATGACCAAAACCAACACAAAACACACACTTGTGCGGATTGAGTCGTATCTTGTAGTGTTGGCAAATTAGAAATATAACACTCAAATGTTGCAGATGATCAGTTTGCTTTCACGAATGAGCTGGTAGATCATCGAGATACGGTTGAACAATGTTCTTGATGTCGTGGAAGGCATAGTTCATAGCCCTCTAAAAAGTTTCCCCTGCATTCTTTAAAACGAAAGGTAACTTGCGGTATGCGAATGTGCCCCACAGACATATAAATGCAGTCTTCGATCATCTTGTGGGTGGATATTAATTTGATTATACCCGAAAAATCCATCCATGAATGAAAAGATTTCGCATCCAATGCATTCATCAATTATTTGGTCAATGAAAGGTGTATGGTAGTTGTCCTTTGGACAAGCTTGATTTACATCCTTGTAATCAACGCACACTCTAATCATTCCTTGTTTTTTCATCACAGGAACAATATTCGATACCCAATCAGTTAGAGGAACTAGGTAAATGAAACCAGCATGTAAAAGTTTTTCAACTTCTACCTTGATGGTAGTGGCTTTCTTCGAGTGCACCTACCAAAGCCATTGTTGTACTGGTTTGATATCTGGATAGATCTTGATTTTGTGTTCAACTATGCTCGAGTCAATGCCTGGAATTTCTTCATATGACCATGCAAAGACATCTTTGAACTCACGAAAGAGAGCGCAATATATTTCTAGTTCTGAAGAAGAGCAAGATTTGCTGACATGAATATTCTCTACAACATCTGGTTTGGTTGAGATATTTATGGTGATAGTTTCTTCAATATTGGATAGATTTAGCTCGGAATCCACCGTATTTATAGTATTTGATAGAAAATAAAAAACTGAAGGATGATTAAGGTCGCTGGAACAATCTTCATGGTAATCTGGAAGATGGGAATGATGGTGGTAATCTTCCCATGGTGCCTCTCCTATTATCATTGACTGAACAATTTCTTCGTCTGTAGAATGTACATGCGACCGAGGATCTGAAGATGTACCATATTCCTTAGACCTATCTATCCAAACACTCGATGAGCGTTTATTTGGGTTTGCCGCCCAGGCCAAGAAAATTGATTGCTACAATATTTCTATTGGGCTTGGAGGCAATACCTGGCGATGATCCATGCTAACATCATGTTCGGAAATCTTCTGAATCTTTGTAGATATAGAAGATACCATATTATAGGTTTTCACCATGGCCACTTCCACTAGATTATTTGGAGGAAGTAGGGCAAAAGTACCGATTAAGGTCGAGTATTTTAGGAGGTCGACTCTGATGTTTTGGAGCGAATGAGAGCTTGTTATATACCTAGGGGGGATAATATGGGGTACCAAGGGAGGTACCCAAGGTAATAATGTAATAATGGGATGGGCCATAGTAATAAATAAGGTGGTTAACCCATGTCATGTAAGGGACCACAAGTAGTTAATAATAATGTAAAGGGCCCATGGTATTAGTTGATGGTATGAGGAAACCATGGTAATGATGCGTGGTATTGTATGTATGAGGCCTATATAGAGGCTAGAGACTCCACATGGAGAGATATGAAGTGAAGAATTATTGTATGAACAGGCATATGGCTTGTGGAGTGCTCTCCTTCCTTAAGGAGTGAATGTATGGTGTTGCCCTATCGTAAGGGTTTTGATAATAAAGAAACATTTCTATCTATTTTGATCTTGTTATTCTTGGGTTATCTCTATTCTCATATATCTTTTGGATCAGATCTAGCTCTGATACCAATTGTTGTAGATCTGATATGAAATAGCTCTGATACCAATTGTTGTAGATCTGATATGAAATAGCTCTGATACCAATTGTTGTAGATCTGATATGAAATAGCTCTGATACAAATTGTTGTAGATCTAACCCAGAAATATTATAGATCTGATATGAAAATATAAGATAATGCAAGTAAACCCAAATATAATATGAAATGATTCTTTATTGATCAAACCCTTAAGGTAGGGCAACACCATACATTCACTCCTTAAGGAAGGAGAGCACTCCACAAGCCATATGCCTGTTCATACAATAATACTTCACTTCATATCTCTCCATGTGGAGTCTCTAGCCTCTATATAGGCCTCATACATACAATACCATGCATCAGTACCATGGTTTCCTCATACCATCAACTAATACCATGGGCCCTTTACATTATTATTAACTACTTGTGGTCCCTTACATGACATGGGTTAACCACCTTATTTATTACTATGGCCCATCCCATTATTACATTATTACCTTGGGTACCTCCCTTGGTACCCCATATTATCCCCCCTAGGTATATAACATTCCACCCCCCTAAGCATGTTTCGTCCCCGAAACATGGGAAGAACACAAATAATAAGATCTACTCAAAAGAGTAGTCCATTGGTACCATGAACGTGCATCTAGCCATCCAAGAGAAAGGTGAACCCTCGATCGCGTTGGTGCCTCGCTCGTTTGAGCTGGAAGTTGACCGTGGCAGCTCTTCTGTGTTGATGTGTAGTGGGTGGATCCTCTCTCCTCGCTATCCGTCATGTGACTACTTGGTTTCCATCTTGATGGTTGTCTTGCGGGGTGATGTGGGTGATGATATGTTGAAGTTTTAACCCACGATGGCTTTTTCTTGACTTCACCCTGCTGTGGTGCCTGTTGTGGTGTCTTCTTTTTCAATATGACTTCAACCACTGAGCCCTCCTCTGATGTATCATCACCTGTAACCTTTTCTTCTGCAGCCTCTGTTTGTGTTTGATTGTCGATCATCAAAGGCTCATCATCTGATATGTCAGTCCCTTGAACATCTTCTACTTCAGCCTCCATGTGCTCTACCTGTTTATGGATGGAAATATCCTGTAATGTAATTTTCTTCTTTTTATACCATAGCTTCAGGAATTTCTTCTGCACATTAATATTGATAGTACCCACGGATTCCATCCAAGGATATCCCAAAACAACATCCATATTATCCATCTCTGAAGCATAAAAATCACCATGCAACACATATTTATCCATAGAAATCTTCAAATCCTTGTACACTTGAACATCCTCATTATCAACCTGTGTATGTTCAATTTGTTTTGCTGGGACTTGCAATTTTTTTGCTAAATTAACACTGATAAAATTATGTTTACAACTAGGATTGATAGAAACAATGATCTTCTCTTTCTGAATCAATCCATGAACCCGCAATAAGAAAGCATCAGTAGAAAATAACCCCTTATGTGGCTCATTCTCCTTTTTTCTATCACGAGACCATTTGTCTAAAAGAACTTTTTCAAATTATGCATCTGAGAGTTTGGTCAACTGTTTGTTATCAAGTGAGAAATTCCATTTTTGAGCCTCGCCTCTCATATTAGACAGCATTCAAAATATCAAAAATGTCCCATATGTGGACTTGTATCTTTGTATGCATTCTTCAATAGTAGGACCATCATCTTTTCCTGTAAAATATAGAGTCGCCATGAAGAAAAAAATTCACTTACTTGGAGAAAATTTGTAATTGTCACAGTTTTGTTAATATTGCTCAGAATTTCTATTATAACCTGTTTTTGGAAATGGAGCAACCATTCTGAATCTGCCCATGTGATAGAAATCCTGATTCAGACACTGGAATTACCGATCTGCGCTGCTACTTTCCCGCTGTCACCCAAAATTTCTGCAAAAAGAGATGATTTTAAATCAGCGATATCTCCCTCATCCGGACTCCGATTCGACTGATTTGTTTTTTGAAGTTGGGTATTTTTTCCCAAAGAATCCAGATCTGCAATTAGATTTTGCAGATCTTGTACCAGGACGTCTAGATCTGCGCCGCAAAATCGCTGCCCTGAAATTTGTCTGCAACCCCATTGATTTTTAGATCAGTGATATCTCCTTCATCCGGACTCCGATTCAATTGATTTTTTTTTTGAATTCGACTATTTTTGCACAAAGAATTCAGATCTGTAATTATATTTTACATATCTTGTACCAAAATGTATAGATCTGACCTGAAAAGTCGCCGCCCCCGAAACCCTGCAAAAAATAAAAATAAAAAAAATTTCTCCACTATTTGCCCAAGAAAGTGCTCCGATACCAATTGTTGTAGCTCTAACCCGGAAATATTACATATCTGATATGAAATATAAGACAATGCAAATAAACCCAGAAATAATATGAAATGATTCTTTATTATCAAAACCCTTATGGTAGGGCAACACCATACATTCACTCCTTAAGGAAGGAGAACACTCCACAAGCCATATGCTTGTTCATACAATAATACTTCACTTCATATCCTCCATGTGGAGTCTCTAGCCTTTATATAGGCCTCATACATACAATACCATGTATCATTACCATGGTTCCCTCATACCATCAACTAATACCATGAGCCCATTACATTATTATTAACTACTTGTGGTCCCTTACATGACATGGGTTAACCACCTTATTTATTACTATGGCCCATCCCATTATTACATTATTACCTTGGGTACCTCCCTTGGTACCCCATATTATCCCCCCTAGGTATATAACAGAGCTTCCATGGATCATTAGAATGCTTCTAGTAACTTGTGAACTGTTGGGGAGGAAGGTTTGTTGATCAACGATTGTAATTCCTACTTGAAAAGGAAATGCAATATTTCTAAAGTATGTTGATACAATAGCAACCATAGCATAAATCCAGGGCCTTCCCAGTAGGATATTGTAATCGAGGTTTCCATCGATAACTTCGATGTCAATTTCTACTGTCTTTCCCCCCAGTTCAACTTGCAAGTTACTTAAAATCTCGTATGGGGTGTATGTTCATCCATCGAATGCTTTTAATGTCGTTGATGATCTTGACAAGTGTGGTGAGCCTAAAGTTTTCCAGCAACTCATTGACATAATGCAGGTAGATGCCCCCTCATCAATGATTGTTCGATGAATAGTTTTGTTGAGGGATTTCACTTGGATGAGGAAAGCGAGTTGAGATGGTAACTAAGGTTCGTATCCTTCATGATTAAAGGCCACAAGATTGGAATCCATTGGGTCAATCCCACCTATTGCTGATAATAGAGCCTGTTTTTGGGAGGGGAAATTTTGTAGTACTTCGAGTGTCGACATAGCGGATGGCGATTGGGCTAGATCCTCTACTATATTATAATTCTGTGCTACTTGAGCACAAGGATTAAATGTTGATTTGTGTACTACTCCCTTTGGCGATTTTATTGTTAGCTTAGGAATGATGGGTGGTGCAACTTCGGTTGAAGTTGTTGTCGAACTACTAGGTTGATCTGCAGCCTTGTTGTTTGACAGCTGTGGATTCCCATAATCCTTATTCCTTGTCGATATCAAAGCATCATTTTGCTCTTTTGAAATGGACAACATAAGCACTTGGGATGGGGAAGCATTGTCGCTAGCAACGAGATTGGTTTCTGGGTTTGGAAATGGATTAGTCAATACCGCTGAGGTTTTTGAACTCTTGAAGAACTTCTTAATGCTTTATGCAGACAATCTCTCGTCCAATGGTCCTCATCGCATATGAGACATGTCCGATTAGGTTTCATTTGCCTAGAAGGGTTTTTAGAAGATTTTTCAGGAGACAAATCATCCTGTTTCTTCTTTTTGCTTTTCTTTTTCTTCTTGCCCCCTGGTTGCTTTGGTTCTTTGCCTTTGTTAGTCGACATGACATTAAACTCCGAGGTAGGAAGTTTGTCATTTGCCTTTTTAATGGAAACTGCAAGGGCTTTACTAGATGAGGTCTTCACAGTTTGCATACTTGCGGTACCAATCATGCCATCGCTGGCATGAGAGTCCCTATTCGATTTAGGAGGAGGAGGAAAGGAAAAATCCGGTCTAGTAGCATCAGGAATTTTGTTATAGAGCATGCCAGACTGAGTATAGATCATGTCTAGATATTGTGCATGAGAAATGAATTGTTCTTTAGTGACAACTCCTCCCTTGGCCACATCTTCTGTAATAGAAGGTAACAATGACTTAATAAACCATTCAGTTAACAGCTGATCAGGAACATATGTCTTTACCATTCTACGACGATGTCACCACTCATGAATATGATCAGATATGTCAGTGGCTACTGTCTGTTTGAAATTGGTAAGGAGCTCCATTCTTGTTTTGTACCTTATGGGTAACTGAAAATGGGTTAAAACGGTGGTGGCAAGGGCACTAAAGTTATCGAATGAAGCTCTAGGCAATTTGATGTACCATTTTGCTACAGGGCCAGTTAACGTTCACTGAAAAAGGTGAAGCCTAATAAACTCTTCATTAAGAGTGTTGGACGAACACCACAGATGAAAGGTCATCGCATGATTCGATGGATCTTCACCCAGATTTCCATTGAATTTAGGAATATTTGACAGAAGTTTATGAGGAATCATTGGCCACCAAGGGCATAAGCAATTGGATCATTTGTTAGCCGATTCAGATCTGGTAATTCTAAAGTTGCTACGAAAAGCAACTGTTGATTCAAGTTTGGTGAAGCATACCAAGGATAAGATGGGATTGCCTGAGCAGTGGGTCTTTACATACCAGCATAATGTATCTGATGTTGATAACTTTGATAAGGTTGATGGGCATAACCATTATAATATGATTGTTGGTACCGTTTTGAATATACGGCTGCCCATTACCTACAAAGTTTTGTTGCTCAGGTTCTCAATAAGCTTGTTGGAACTGGGGTTGTTGATATTGCACCAGCCATAGCTGTGAGGCCATTTACTGTTGTCCAATACTGGATGTTTGACCAACATGAGGGGTGATAGTACCCGTTTGAGCCTGAGTCGCTTTAGTTAAGGAGCCACTAATCTATAGTTGTGATTGAGTCATGGAGACAAGAGGCTGTTGTATTGCGACCTGAGAGACTTGAGGTTGACATACAATAGGCAGCACTTGTACTTGTGACACTGTCACAATAGTCGGTGTAGTGGGAATGTTCGACACAGGTTGATTTTGTTGCATTGAATATACAACTATTGGATGTTGAGGCAGTATTAGTACCCAACAACTGGATGTGATTCCAGCTTGACCCGAATTCTATTGTGAACCCTCAGTTTTTCTCCTAGAGGGAACAATGAAAAGGCATACTTCCCCCTATATGGTGGCAATCCAGTGTTCAAAAGGAAAATTGGCCTTTGGAGACTGAACTGCCCAAATTGATACTGTTGCGAAGGATCAATTTGTTGAGACTCAACATAAGAAATTCTAGATAAGGTTCTGGATGAACAAATAGGAATAAACCATACTATCAAAACAGTCCCTGGGTGAACTCCATCTAGTGGTTGAGAACTAGTTGGGATAGATGGTACACCAGTGAACATTGTCAGAGTGGCGGCAGGAGGTTCTGCTGCTACTGTATCGAATGACATAGTCCTAGATGTCGATGATTGTTCAGACATATCGAGTCTATCCAAAAGATTTCCTAGCGATTCTATAGGAACTTGCGATGAAGGGTTACTAACTTCTATAGTAGAAGGATATAGGTGGATCCCAGTTCCAAAATGCAATGGAGTAATTGATGGAAGATCCTCCACAATATCTTCTATAGCAATCAGTCCAGGTAGAAGAGGTAGACCGTTAGGTCCGTAAAATATTTTCGGTGCCGAAGAAGGTATAGACTCTATAGCGATAGATGTTGGAGGGGTGACACCTTCCGAATCAGCCTTAGATGGAGCTGGTTTAGGAATAGAAGTGTTTTCCATTACACTAGGATTAGTTCTAATGTCCTCTTGTAACTTCGGAACTTCTTCGTTTCCGGAATCAAAGATGGTTGACTCATTAGTCTTCGTGAACGACGGGGTTTTGATTGAATTTCTTCCACAATTGTAGATTACTTGATCAACTAAAAATTAAAAGGGGAAAATGTTATTCGAAATTAAATGAATTTTATGACGCTTTGACACAACCCACTTTTTCAATTTTTAAGAGTTGAGAAAAAGCTAAAGATGACTCTAGTCCCCTTCGATTTGTAATGAGACTGAAGTGACAAGTGCTGAGATGGACCTTTTCTTTTAAGGAGTCTGAAAATGAATGAAAGTGACCACTCTGGAAATCGAGATAGAGGGATTACCAAACCAATTACAAAACTACAGAATACTTTTTACATACGGCAGTCAATCTTCCTGAATGCTGTGTTCAATGCATTACGATCGATAGGGCAACAGACATGGCTTCCTAAGGATAAAGGATGTAGCCTATTGTGGTCTCCCAATATATAATTGACAGTACGTGGGAGCACAAGTCCATACGAGCACTTGTCGTATCAAAAAGGAGGAATCACCCAACCTACAATGAAAACGATAGTTACGAGGCTTTACAATGTCAGAATACGTCTCTAGCCTAGACTTCTAGATGTTGTGTGTTAGGTTCCAAAGAATTTTTATGTTCATTAAGGTTTATTTTACAGTTTATCTTTCTTAAGAAGTTTACCTTTAAGGTTCACCGTGTGATGTAGATATACAATTCCTAAATATGCAATCTAAGATGATAAACAGTCGTTTACTTTCTTTTAGCAATGCAAATCTTAGCTACTAAGGAAAGAGAAGTAAAATTATTTCAACATAGAGCATAGAGCACACACTAAGATGCACTATCCTAAATCAATTTCTGCATGCATGTATTTGTTTTTCAGTTTCCTTAATGTGAGAATGACAAAAGAAAACTAAGTACAGATCTGAACTATCTTTCCTCAAAGCAACACTTTAGCAATTTCTTTTCAAAAACGAAAGGAAGATTTAGATGACACTTTCAATTTCGACTTGAAAAATGCTTTCGACACTTCAAAGAATTGATGATTCAAATCAAATACAATGGAAAAAGTGTAATCAACTATCTAAAAGAGGAAGACTTTACGACACTCTTTTCTTTGACTAAAAACGACACTTGCAACACTTTCAAATGAAAAGACAACAGTTCGATTAAGCTACTGTTTGCAAAGGAGAATTGTAAATGATGAAAAATACATAAAAAAACATTCACAGTTCTTTATCAATGGAGGCTGAATAATGCAAAGGAAGAAAGTTTCAATAGTGATATACTGATTATAGACAGCAAAACTACTAAATAGAGCTAAAAATAATGAAGGAAAAACCAAAATCTGGAGGCAGAAACAGTCTCATTCAATCATCACACCTGTAACACAGGGAAACAAGGATGCATCTCACCTGTAACGCAAGGGAGGTGCGATGCATCCAGGTTGCCAATGAGAGACAATGCAATGGTCCAGGGATGAAACTGAGCTTGGTTTTCACTCACAGTTTGCAGCTAAGTTCAGGGGTTTAGGCTGAGCTTTTGATAGGAAGTAAACACAAGGTATAGGGGCTGATCTATTGAGGTTATTGAGCTACCACCTGGGCTCTTAGGATGTTTTCAAGTCATATTTTCAGTTCATAAACCAACCCGGAGATTGACTAAAGCAGCGTTTATCTACTTTGCAGTTGCATAGCAAAAGCAGTTCGAAGGCTAGTTGGCTTAAATTCAGGCTCCGTCTGTAGTTTATAAAGCAAACAACAGTAACAAAAAAACAAACTATTTGCTCCCCAGCGGAGTCGCCATTTTGTTATTGGGAAAACTAGTGTCCATTCAGAGCTACTAGTCCCACTAAGATGAGTAGCTATCTTAGAAACAAACAAACTAAAGTTACTTGTGTTTTCCTTTATGAGAGATAGATGAGAGAGAAGTAGAGAGTACCACCTCACCTCAGTCACTTGTCTCGCTTCAAGGTGTATAGTCAAAGCAACATAATACCATCAAAGCATAGAGATCTATAACCATAAAAAGTATGGGATCAGATCTATATTAACCATACAAATGCATACACCAATACAAGATTTAGAAATATACAAGTATATGGAGGAAAACTCAAATAGCTTTATTGATAGAAGTAGTATAAGAGAGGATTACAACCCAGCTGTCTGATCCAACACCATCCTCCCAGCATGAAATCCCTCTTCACGTCATGAAAAGCTAGATCACCCAACAATACAATGTCTCAAAGAGAAACCAACAACACTTCCTTACAAATTACAAAATTCCACCCTTTGGATCTTTAGGATGAGGGATCCATATATAGATATTTGCAAGTGGGTGAGTCAAGTTCTGGGATTTTGATTAGTGTCATTTCACTGATAGTTCTTGGTTCCACTTGGAGATTTCATGATCTCTTACTCATCCTTGGGCAAATTCAGAGAGGCAAGTGTCAGATGAGTAGTTTCTAGAAGATTCTCTGGGTTTCCACCTAGCAAACTACCTCTGCCATTTGTCTGCTCTCGCTCATCACACCCTACAGAAGGGCTTTTCAGTATGCATCGCACCCTTGCATGTGATAGGTGAGATGCATCACACCCTCAGCATGGAGTAGTCTGTATGGTCTAGTTTTGACCAGTTCTAAGCATTTTTTTAGGGAGAACTTCTGGGAAATGATGTAATTAGTTGACCTTATTCCTTTAGGGTATGAAACAACACTTTTAAGGGTTTATAAGCCCTTGGTTTATGGACATATGTGATTGGGGTTTCAGTTCCCAAATATGTCTATAACACTTCATCATCCCTAAATCGCCAAAGATCTCCTTTAAGTCCATGATCTTAGTCAAAAATAAGTCCTTTTATTCACAGAGTAACTCGGCGACCTTATCCACCATCGCATCATCCCAGTAGCCGCCGAGCATTGCATACTTGGGTTTAGCCTCTGTACCAATGTTTACTTTCTTTTTCTTTACTTGCGCGGTTATGTTAGGGTCTTCAACCAATGGTCCTTAAACCTCGCGATAGCCCTCTGTTTCTGGAATGTTAACTTTTCACGGGTCTTCATCGTCTTCTTCAATATTTATGTTCTAACACTCTAGTGCGTAGCTTAGCGGGGTTACCCAATCTGGCTGAAGTACTTCCACTGGTTCCTAGGGTATTTCAAAGATAGTTGCTTTTACTGCTTGTAGCGCATCATCAATAGTATCCCACCAACGATCCTCAAATGTGAAGGTTAGCAGGAATCCTTCATGCAAGATATCTCATTCGTTCGTTCCATGGTGGAGCTTCGTCTCTATATACCAGTTCATGGGTATAATATCCAGGGTATGATAGAAAAGGTGCACCCACTCAGGTTGTGGCTATTCTGCATAGACCTTTGTCCATTTTGCAAGGTGTGCACATGGATCATCCCATTCATCATACTTTTCTTTTAACCGCATTTGAGGCTTCCCAAACTAAATGTGCATCATCCTTTTGCATTCGCACCAATTCTTAAAACTTCTCTGGTGAGTCCCCCACCATCTTGTGGGCGTAGCTCGTAGTACCCATTTGAGAGCATCAAAACATTGTTGTTCTGGTACTTCTCTTTCAAATTTGTTCAGGAAGTCATCCACCTTGCTTAACCCATCATATGTAGGTAGATCTCCTAGCCCTGTTGCTATGCAATGCAGTGATCTCGTCATCATGTTACAATTGAGCCTGGTTACCTCGTGTAACCAGTTCTACCATCATTCTATATCCTCGTAAGAATCTGATGTGTAGGAGCTTTTGTGCTCCCATGAGGTTCGGCCATCCATGGTTGGATTTACCCAATCTTGCTCCCACGCAATTATCTTGTAGATGTAGTCCAAGTCATCATTGTCACTGTCGTAGCCATGCACTGGCTCCATGTAGCGTGATCCTTTTATAGGGTCTAAAGGTACCACTACGCGTAGAGACTTTTTCTCAAAGATCATCTTGTGTTTCTTTAGATTTATCACTCCATTCATTTCAGTGGCCCAATCTATTCCCAATAGTACATGGTAGGGTTTTTGTCATCAACAATCTCTATTACTTCGAAATCCGCTAGTGTGCTTACTCCTTCAATACCTACCATGATTCCCTGCAATCTCCCCATAGGTAAGATCTTTTTCTAGTTTTCCATTCACATTTGGATAGGATACCATTGCAACGCAGGCCTGCCCCTGCGCTCCCATGTCTGCTTTGGCAATACGTTCGTTTCTAACCCTAGATCAAAAATCACTTGGTCCATCTCATATTCCCCAATCTGCGTAGTCAATCTCATTTCCCTTCCTATTTGCATCGTGTGCTGCCTGAGCTCCTGGATGATGCGTGGGTCTCTTAACGTGGTCCCAGCGCATCTAGTTATGAGTTCTTACAATCACTTTACAGCCTTGCTATCACGCAGTAGCTTCATGCACGTCTCCAAGAATGTAGTGAGCATCAATGGGTCCATTTCCGGCTCTAGTCTATCTTTACTTCAAGAAGTGGAGGCATCAACGAAGCTCCTCTTAGCTTCCATGAAGGTCTCCTTAGCATGCTCCAAATCAAATTTTGGTTCCTTCGTTGGAGCCTTGCGAACCCAGGTACTTTCTTCAAGTTTCTACCTTTGTCATCTCCTATCATAATTCCACTCCGGAGCATGATATTTACATTAGGGTCTTCCTCGCATGGCTCAGACCTCATCATTTTCATTTCTAAGTCACGGGAGGTTGGAGTGCTCCTTTGTCATGCAACCTTGCAATCAGTGTGGGGCAATCCTCCATCTCATGATCAAACAATGTACAATACAAGCATGATGGTCACATTATATTCATACAGTGGCGGACATAATGCCCTGGCCCTCTGCAATTGTAACATATCAGCTGTGTGCGACCTCTTCCTAGTCCTTCTCCACCTTGGCCTCGTCGACAACCCTGAAATCTAGAGTGCGCCATTCCTATTTTTTGATCGAGGGCCCGTGTTTCGGCCTGAAATCTGTAGGTAGGAGTTTGATACATCATCAGTTCATAACTTCTACAGGTGTTCTCATCATGTCCTACCGACCTACATAAATTACAGAAAAACTTTTGTGAATTCTATGTATACTTCTGTAATAGATGGAAGCTATCTATAGCATGCTTTCCTCCTATATGGAAAATCATGCACCATAATGCAAGCACCTCACCTGGTCCTACTTGTGCCTCCAATTTTAGTGGCATTGGCCCTCCTCCCACAAGGTAATTCATGAACATCAGGCAGTGGTCCTTGTCCTGCCCCTAGCCCTTGCATTTTATGCACCATAACTCATCGCGCATCTTTGGATGGGTTGTCCTGTCTTGTTTCAAACTCTGCATCTCCAGGCACAAGTTTTTCAATTGTGCATAAATCTGTTGAACTCCCAGGTTAGGATCTTGTATCAGAGTCTCATGCAATCTCATAGCGACCTCCAAAGCCTTAGCCTGAGTGGTTAGCCTTTGTTGTGACAATGTGTTCCATAGATGCGGTGTTAACGATGCTACAAACCATTTGTGGTGTTTCCCATCTATTAATGTCATGTTTGCTTCATGGATTGTGCACTTGAGTCTTTGATCCAACTCACATGGGGTCTCACCTGGTAGAATTGTGATTTCCTTAGATCCAATGATCGACTGTGCCTCTGACTTTGGCCTGTTAAATTCTTTGTTTAGCGCAGCTTGGGCATCCGCGACCCCTACATTTGGATTGTCATTGGAATGCTTAATGTATCAGGTCAGTGCGCGATCTTGCAGAGCGTTGACCAATGTTTCCTTCTTTATATTGTCATCCGTGACACCCCGTGCTTCCCATATAACTTTTATCATGAACCAAAACTGGTCTGGATGTTCATTCTATACTCCCTTGAACACTGGTAGCTTTATCGTGCTTTCCATAATACTTGGTGGTGGTGGCGGAGGTGGTATGGGAAAAGACGAGGGTGAAGATGGTGAAACTGGTGGTGGTGTGGGTGGGGGTGGTATGCGCAGAATTATCTGCCTTATTAGATTGATTGCACTTCTTGGCAAGACCTTCACGAGCTCTTCTTCTCCCCCTCGCGGAGGTGAAATCAAGGGGCTAGTTTCTAGTTCTGTGCTACCTTTATTTCTGTAGATTCTCCCACTTTGTGTAGCCCCAAACATCAATTTATTCGCATAACCCGCTTTTCACACAGTAGCATTTTAATCCAAATGTTAAAGGATTTAACATACTTACCTCGTGGTCCCTTAAGGAAGTTTCATTCTACCTCGCTATAGCTGACTAAAGTATCTACCGCAAATTCGATGATGAATCCTCCTATGATTCGATCAAGCCAATGATCGACAGCACGCACGATCTTATCTTCTGATGCTTCCAGTCTGCGCACCAATATAGAGTCCACACAATAGGTGTTATGAAACCAGCTCAAGAAAAGATAGAAAAGATAGATCAACGCCTTAGAATTCAGCCTCTTCGAGGGGGCAACCTCCTTTACTTTACATAAATGAACAATTCTTGGATGATACAAATGACAAAACCTCCTTTCTATATATAGGAGTCTAAGGAGTCACAATATAATCCAGCCGACCTAACAATAATAATATAAAGCCACAAAAATAACAATAGAGGGATTCTATGGGGCACAGAAATAATAATATGGGGGTAATAGGGGCACAACAATATAAATAAGGGGTATAACTACAATAGTAATGGGGTAATCACTAGTATTATAGGGATCCAACATGCCCCTCTCCTTCAAAAAAGTGTTGTCCTCAACGCTTGAGTAGTTCTGGATACTTCTGCATAAAATTCTCATCCTCCCATGTGGAATCTTCAGCGGATAAGTTCTTCCACTTGATAAGATACTCTGAAATTGATCGATTTCATAGCTGTCGAGTTCTTGTTTCTGTGACTGCTTCTGGTTCCAATATAATTTTTCCTTCCTCGTCAAGTTCTGGCAATATTGTTTGAACTGGGAGCTTGTCGCCTATAACCTTCTTTAAACATGAAACATGGAAAACGGGGTGCAATCGAGAAGCTGCAGGAAGCTCCAATTTGTATGCCATAGTACCAATCTTTTCCAACACCTTGTACGGACCATAATACTTTGGTGATAATTTATTATCCTTCTTAGCTTGCTTTAGGGACATTTGCTTATATGGTTGTAGCCGTAGGAATACCCAATCACCTACATCAAAACTTCTTTCACTGCGATGTTGATCTGCCTGTTGTTTCATTCTATTTTGTGCCAACATGAGGTTATCCTTTAAGAGTTGGAGGACTTGTTGTTGATGTTTGATGTGATTTTCCACTGCTTGAACCTTAGAATTTTCTCTTAAATATGATGTGATTGATGGTGGTTGGTACCCATAAAGTGCCATAAATGGGGTCATTTTTGTTGCTGTATGGAAGGAAGTGTTATACCACCATTCAACCAGAGGCAACCATTTGACCCATTGTGTCTGTTTATCAGATACAAAGCAACGAAGATATCCTTCCAAACATTTGTTTACTATCTCAGTTTGCCCATCAGATTGAGGATGATAAGATGAGCTATGAGCTAACTGAGTACCGAGACAAGAAAATAATTCTGTCCAAAAATTTCCAGTGAAAATGGGATCTCTGTCACTTACAATAATCTTTGGGTTTCCATGTAGCTTTTGAACTGTTTCCATAAATGCAGTAGAAACTGTACTGGCTTTAAATGGATGTGATAATGCACAAAAGTGTGCATACTTGGTAAGTCTGTCAACTACCACCATGATGACACTCTTTCCCTCAGACTTGGGTAAACCTGTGATAAAATCCATTGAAACCTCCTCCCAACGTTGGCTTGGAATGGATAAAGGTTGTAATAGACCCGATGTCTTAATTGTTTCAACTTTATTTTGTTGGCAAACCAAACATTCCGCCACAAACTTTTGAATATCTGATTTAAGGCCATCCCAAAAAAATTCCTTCTTAACCCTGTGGTAAGTTTTTAAAAATCCTGAGTGCCCTCCTAAGGGAGAAGTGTGCAATTCCATAAGAATCTTTTGTTTTAGCTGGGAATTCTTACAGAGGTATAAGCGATCTTTGTACCATAACGAATCATTTTTCCAGCTAAATGTATCAGAAGTACTGGAATCTTGTTGTAGCTTTCGAATAAGTGCCCACACTTCTTCGTCATTCTTCCATTCCTCCTTTGCTTCGTTTATCCAATCTGGTTGGATAATAGAAATGGCACACAACAATGCTTCCATATCCTCATCCTTTCTTGAGAGTGCATCTGCCACCACATTTTGCTTCCCTTTTTTGTAGATGATTTCAAAGTCATAACCCAACATCTTTGTGACCCACTTTTGTTGCTCTTCAGAGGATAATCTTTGTTCTAAAAAGTATTTAAGGCTATCATGATCCGTTTTTACCTTGAAGTGTCTTCCCATTAGGTAGGGTCGCCATTTCTTAAGTGCATGGAGTATTGCCAACATTTCCTTCTCATAAATAGCTTTGCTTAAAAACTTTCCCTTGATTGGACGACTTTCAAAAGCAATGGGTCTTTCATCTTGCATTAGAACATCACCAATTCCATTTCCTGAAGCATCACATTCCACAATAAAGGTTTTTGTGAAGTCCGGTGTAGCTAAGACCGGTGCTTGGCACATTGCCTCTTTAAGATGTTTAAAGGCCTTTGTTGCTTCCGGAGTCCATGAAAATGAATCTTTCTTCAATAATGTTGTTAGAGGTGCTGCTATTCTCCCATAATTCTTAACGAACTTGCGATAATACCCTGTCAACCCAAGAAATCCTCGCAGATGCTTTATGGATGTGGGGATTTTCCATTCCTTAATGGCTTTAATTTTGCTAGGGTCTACCTTAACTCCTTCATGAGATACAATATGACCCAAATATTCCACCTCCTGGACTCCAAAGAAACATTTGGATCTTTTTGCATATAATTGTTTCTCCTCCAATAGTTGTAGCACCTTGTCAACATGTTCAACATGATCCTTCCAAGACTTGCTGTAGATTAGTATATCATCAAAAAATACCAACACAAATTTTCTAAGGAATGGTTTGAAAATTGAATTCATCAAACCTTGAAATGTTGAAGGTGCATTGGTAAGGCCAAAAGGCATGACCAAAAATTCATAATGACCCTCATGAGTTCTAAATGCCGTTTCGGAATGTCTTCAATCTTCATTCTGATTTGATGATATCCCGAACGAAGATCCAACTTGGTGAAGTAAATTGATCCATGCAATTCATCCAGTAATTCATCAATGACAGGAATGGGAAACTTATCTTTAATAGTGAGCTTGTTGAGCTCCCTATAATCTGGACACATGCGCCATGATCCATCCTTCTTGTGCACCAATACTACTGGAGCTGAGAAAGAACTTTGACTCGGTTGAATTATACCAGCCTCTAGCATTTCTGCAACCATACGTTCAATTTCACTTTTTTGGACATATGGATATCTGTACGGCCTGATGTTTGGAGGAACACTTCCTGGAATCAGATGAATAGCATGATCATGATCACGCATAGGTGGGAGACCTTTGGGAGTCTCAAATACCTTGGAATGATTGTCCAGGACTTTTTGGAGATCTGGAGAAATAGATGATTCCAATGTGGAAACATCTAGCGAACATAATTGTGCAATTACACCTCTTTGCTCCTTTTTTAGAAGCTTTGTCATGCCATTAGAGCTGATTATCTTTCCTGGTTTCCCTGCAATACCCCTTAATTCAACTTCCTTCCCTTCCACAGAAAATTTCATGAAAAGTTCTTGAAAATTAAAAGCTATTGTACCCAAGGATTGTAGCCATTGGACTCCTAGTACAACATCAGCACCTCCCATTGGAATGGAAAGCATTGGGCTAGTCAATACATATTCTCCCATGGATAGCTTGATATTATGGCACTTTCCAGAACAATTTATTGTTCCTCCATTTGCAATCATCACTTGACACTCTGGTGCTGGATATAGGAAGCAATTCAATTCTTTTGCTACCCTACAATGAATAAAATTGTGGGTGCTTCCTGAATCAATCAACACTATTACCTTTTTCTTCTTGATTTGTCCTTCTATCTTGATGGTTTGAGGAGTGGTAATTCCCGCCAATGCATTAAAAGATATGGTCGGATTTATTTGTTCTTCATCTAGGCTTTGTTCCTGGAATATATTTTCTTCTTTTGACCTTTCTTGCTCCTTTTCTTCTTCCTCTTCACAATCTATGTAGAATAATTTCTTCTCAGCACACTTATGACCTTTTGTGTATTTTCTATCACAATTGTAACAAAGCCCTTTTGCTCTTTTTTCTTCCAATTGTTGTGGTGTCAACCTTGTAGGTTGTGGAAGACTATGGGCAACAACACTTCCGTCTTTATAGTTGTGAATGGTATGCTTCCTAGTTGCCATAATTTTGCTTTCCATTTTTCTTGCTAACCTGAATGCCTTCTCTAATGAATCAGGTTCCCAAAGGCGCACATCATGTTGGATATTATCCTTTAAAGACCCTATGAACACATCAATCCTATGCTCCTCTGGAATATCTTTTACCCTTATGTTCAATTTTTGGAACTCCTCAATGTGCTCCATTATTGAACCCTTTTGTTTGAGACTTATCAATTGGCTAAAAAAAGTGTTGCTTTTTGTATCCTCATAATGTGCTATCAATTCTTCCGTAAAAATTGCCCAAGTGATAAATTGTTTACGAGAACAAAGCCATTGATACCATACAAACTGATTTGGTTCCAAATATAAAGTTGCCATACGTACCTTTTGTGTGTTTTGCACATTATTGAGATCGAAGAATTGCTCCATCTGTAATATCCATGTGGCGGGATCCTTGCCATCAAACTTCCTCATATCGATTTTTGGAATGTGGTGATTCTTCGATCCAACATTAGCGCCTATGGAATCATGATTAACATTTCTTTTGTTCTCATCATGAGTTTCCTTTACTACCTTTTCACCATTAGTAAGTATTTCTTGTAGAAAATTAGTCAAATCTGTCTTCAAATCTGCCATGCCTGTCTTCAAATTTGTGTTCAAATCTATCTTCAAATTGTCCATCTTAGCTTCCATGCCATTCATCTTAGCTTCCACGCCATTTATCTTAGCATCTGTTAACTTTTGTGAGCGTGACATTTGTTGCACTTGTTCTTGTAATTTTGATATATCATGTAGCATTTCTTCCTCTTCTTCATGAGTCATGCTAGAGCTTTCAGGTTCCTTACAAGGTGTTTGCATTTTCTTTCCTCGGGGCATCAGTTACCGATAATAATGCTCTACTATGCCCTTTGAATTCCTTCAAAATAAATTTTCAAACCAAGCTTAACCAAAAATTTAAAAAAATCTACACACCTTTTTTGACTTTGTAGGAGCTCGATATTGCCTCTGATGTATCTCTGTACTTTCCAGTCATCTAGTTCTGAACTTGTGACCTGTATTAGCTCTCTGTGTCCTCTTTCCAATGCCACAAGTCTGACCAAATTGGATTCTCCAAGGAAGAGTTATGCGAAATCTCCCACAGTGACTTGATTATAGACTAGTTCAGTAGAGCTAACTTGTATGACGTGCCGCGAGTCACTGTTTCGACCTTTGGATCTAAAAAACACCACAAGAAACTAAAGTCCGTCCTCTTTCTGTACCTTTTTACGAAATTTCAATCCGATCCTCAGAGAGAAAGTTATGACGATTTTCCCCAGGTCACTTGTTTTGAATGTAATTCAGGATTCTGCAAAAAGACCAACTTCCTCAGATCATATCTCCGAAAATATCGCGCGAACAGCTCTGAAATTTGGACCCAAGGTTCAGCGTCAATTCTTCTCAAATGGGTGTTTTTTTCAACTTCTGAAACGTCACAGAAAAAAAGTTATAGCGAAAATGCCACGATGACCTGTTTGGAGCAGCGAAACCCTAGAATCCAAAGCTCTGATACCAAATGTTATGAAACCAGCTCAAGAAAAGATAGAAAAGATAGATCAACGCCTTAGAATTCAGCCTCTTCGAGGGGGCAACCTCCTTTACATTACATAAATGAACAATTCTTGGATGATACAAATGACAAAACCTCCTTTCTATATATAGGAGTCTAAGGAGTCACAATATAATCCAACCGACCTAACAATAATAATATAAAGCCACAAAAATAACAATAGAGGGATTCTATGGGGCATAGAAATAATAATATGGGGGTAATAGGGGCACAACAATATAAATAAGGGGTATATCTACAATAGTAATGGGGTAATCACTAGTATTATAGGGACCCAACAATAGGTTTGTCAAGTTTACACCTTCCTTGGCTATCTGCTAGCTTTGTGATCCACTCATACAACTAAGTGGGGAAGGATGCAAAGAAAATTTCATGGATCTCTATATATAAGTAGCAGTCTAACTACTCTTCCTTTGATAGTCGCAAATTCCTATTTTCTTGCGCCGCGAACTCATGAATCTTTCTATCCAACCAATCTTCAATTCCTTTCTTTGTCAGATTCCAGTGATATGACATCATACATCTCTATGTAGATCCTGGTCCCAGTAACGGAACCATTTGTTGGCTTGTTTGGACCTGACCCAGGTTCAAAGCTAATTATATAAGCAAATCCCTATACTACTGGCCCTTTCAGCAATAGTCCGTGGAGTGCAGATTGAGGTCCCACTAGAAATAATATGGGAGGGTGCTATAACTAGGTTTCTGCACCCTTGATATGTCTGAGAGGTTTTGACGGGTCCACTGTATGTTCCTACGCATAGGTTGCTTCACACACTTTCCCATTCCTCGCAGCCTGATAAACTGCCTTCGTGTAGCCCTAACTAGGGCCTATGGAGCTCTCGCGCTGTGCTCTGCACTATTACCAGAGATCTTACTTATCTTCCAGCACAAGTTAATTACCTTCGCCTACTTGAATGTCTTAAGTTATAGTTAGTTATACAAAACAGTCATACAGGTTCGCATAGTAAATAAACAATATACTTGCAAATTATATCCAATCATGCATTAAACCTAGAAAAGAAACACAGAAATATAGTAAAACTTCTCTTTATTGATTCTCCCAATGGTTACATACTCGACCTACCTTGCGCACTTAACTGCAGGGGTTTGCACACTTAGCTGCTAACTACTAGGCCTCTGCGCACTCAGCTGTAGAGCCTTCTACTCTATGACCCACAGGCACACTTTACAGTTCAACTCAATCACTTAGACTTCTCATATTCTTCTATTAGTTCCCTTATACACTCAGAGCCTCTCTCTATTTATACAGATGGTCTACGGACCATGGGTAGATCTATCCAACTGACATTACATTACAAAAACTAGTGTGGACAACCCTGTGACTTTATTATAATTTCACACCCCGCGCCCATAATTCGCGAAGCTTTTACAAGAAGATTCGGTCAAAACTTGGGCTTTAAGCCCCAAAACATGCCTTGGGGGGATTCCATGCCCAACACAAAGCATAATAGCTACAATAATCATCATATGAAGCACTAATCTCTACAATATAGACTGTACGGGTAACAACAATATGCACATAATGATGTAGTGGTAGTAGAAATACATATCACATCAAAATTCATACTCATAGGTATAATCATTAAGCATCACATAGCTAAAAATCAAGAGGCCATATTACAACAAGAGCATAATCTACAATATCAGATTTCAAGCCTGCAACCAGCAAGGATAAGTCTATCATCAAATGTGTCTATACATGATCAAGGAAAATGATCAACAACACCATATGTAGCAACAAAAACAACATGAAATAACATGAAATGCATCCATCATGATCAACTTCTAATTTTATGCATATAGATTGCAAATATCTATCACAAGAATTATGCGAGAAGTTATACCATACACCTCCATGGCACAAACATGTACATGATATCATCAAACAAAAATTCATAATACTAGCCATCTTCATGTCAACTAATGTAGGTATCATATAATCTATGCATAAGCAAAATGAAAGCCCTTGGAACAACCACATGTCAAATAAGCACATAGCATGGAAAGCATAACCAAATCTTCCAAGGAAACATGATGCCATCAAAACCACTACAATATTGAAAGCACGTGAAGTTGTCCCCTTTAACATGTTCCATCTCCATTGATCACAACAGAAGATCTCCTGAACACAATAACTTTTGCATATATATCATTAGTTGCAGAATAATTTCATAAAATACCATAAAAAATGATATGCATCAACAAAACTAGCTGCAAACATCAACTCATCAAGAAAATCTATTTGTAAGCACTTCTCTTTCTAAGGAAACACCTCCAATAATCTACCATGTAAAATCATGATGTAACATAGCTCCCCTTGAGGCCATGTGAGCCTCAATTTCCTTGTGCAGATCTTGTTGGCTTAGTGGGCCCTGAGCCAAGTTCAACGTTAATTCAGCGAAACAAATTGCTACACTATTGGACCTTTTGGCATCAATCTGTGGAGCGCGGACTGAAGTTTAACCCAAAGCAGTATGGGGGGATGCTGGAACCAAGTTTCTGCACCCATAGATGGTTATGATGTCATTTTATTCCCTAACTTTGCCTGCATACAACCTGATAAGCCTTTTAGGGCTTATCGATATCCTTCTCTTAATCGGCTACTAGACCTTTCGACGTTCTATGACTATCGTTCATAGACCCTAACTAGGCGAATCAACCACTTATGCACTTCTGTAGTTACTCTTAATTTTGTAATTACCCAGATCAACCTAAGTATTTGATAGCTTCACATGCATTAAAATGTTCTTCATGTAAACAGATATAATCACTTGCGTTCAGATAACAATGTAAAACATATAGATTCACGCATCAATGTCAACATTAGATCATGAAACCATTATTCAGCATAGCATAACCACATTTATTCATAACAAAAGTAAATACATCAAAACGTATATATTTCCAAAGTAATCTTCTTTATTAATATTTAATATCTTCTTATAGACTCTAACTACCATGTGCACTCAGCTGTAGGGGTCCGTGCACTCAGCTGCGGACTTCTACCCTAGGCCTTTGTGTCATGCGGAAAGAGTTAATTTTGCGGACAAAACCGACCTCCCTAGAAAACCAGGCTTTTCTATTGACAAACAAAACAATCAAGTACTATCTTTCCCGAAATATGCATTTAAAATAAAAGCAACCAAGTGTTTAAGGCTTACCTTTAGTCTAACGCTGTTTGTAGTAGCCAAGCCTCTTCGATCCAGATGAGCTCCTTCTCCTTGAAGCCTACATACACTAACAAGCAAATGATTACATAGCACCTGAATAACTCATATAATAAAACATATTCATCATAAAGACCAAGGAGTTTATGAAACAAATTATATATAACAACTTGTTGAGAAAAATGAACTTAATTGTATTAATTGGAAACAAAGAAACCTTACAACCAATGCCTTGGTGTTGTGCAGGTCCCTCCTAGGGTTTAGCAAGAGTTCTCCTCTACTTTGATCATCTCACCCACTTCCAAATGAAGCTAAGAAAGGAATGAGATCTATCCTCTAAAGCTCTATAAGGGAGTCCTAATTTCAGCAGCATCTACCCTTACGAATGTTCAGCTTTCAACCTCCTTTGCCTCTGGCCCAATGCCTGTATTTATAATGCTTTGGAGGAAGTTAAACAGGTCCACCATCAATGGGATAAGCCCCTCTTTCAAAGGGATAGTTCCCCTCTTCATGGGATAAGTTCCTCTTTCATTGGGATGCATGAACCATCTGGAGGCGCTCAATCCACGTCAAATCATCTTCTAGAGTTCTCTAGAATCGACCGCAAGTAAGTTTTTTGAAGTAAAACTTGAGCCTTTTGACTTTTACAGGGGTACGCACCCACCCCTTTACAGACAGAGCGTACAAGTACGCAGGTATTATGTACTTGAGGTGCGTGCACGCAGGTAAGAGTAAGAGAAAGTGCGGAACCAGAGTTATATTGAGTTTTTAAAGGCTTTCTCTCTTTTTTGGAGTTTGACATGAGGAGCAGAGGTATAAGACTTGCCAAGGAGGACAGTATGGTTATTGATGGAGCCATACTGACTGCAAATAGTCATGGTGACAAATTTTGGTGTAACAGATTGCCCCCTAAAGTGCGAGGTCTGTAGTAGATTAGGGTTTTATATCATCTAGGAAGGGTGAAGTACTTTATCATTTCAAGGATTATCTTGTGGAGTGCCCAGTCGGAACCTGCAAATATTCAAGACAAAATACATATATGAGATAATATCATCACTGAGGTAGGCATTCCCATACTCAGATCAAAAACTTAACTAACAAACTAACTACTGCTCTGATATAGGAATGATTTCGCAATACATCATAATCATAGACACATGTAGACACAGTATGGATGCAGCCATATGTTTATAATTAGTCTACTGTATAATGAATACAAAACTCCTCGCAGCCTGGATGGCGGAAACTAGATCCAGGGTCTTCATTTCTGCTTCCCGAAATAGTACGATTCTATCCATGCGAATAAATGAGTTGATGTCGAACATGGTAGAAACCACTTGATTACCAGTCAATGATGTAAACTGTTAACAAGTGTGAGAGAGACCACCAGTGATGTCAATGGTTCTCAAAGTACCCAGTACAATCCATGAGATGTGAATGAATGTGTTGATGTCAAACATGTCACAGAATCCCTTGATCGAAGGTCATTGATGTAACCTGTCGTCAAAGGCGAGAAACCTGCCATTGAGGCATGCAGATTTCAAGGTACTGATGATTCCTAGATCATCTTTCTAGATAATGTGCTGATGTCGATAGAAAGCGACCTGTTGCAGGCAAGCCCACAACACGAAAACATAGATCAAGTTGAAGAAATGTAGCTGTAAGGACTGACTCAGGGATGGTCAAGATGGATGACAGATATTTTGCAGATGAATGGCTTATTTGTAATGACCTCTTGAACACATAACGACACAACAGATGGCTTGGTGACAATTGACCCAAAGTTAATACCCAGAAACTGGCTGAAGACTTTCAATGTGGTTTGATCAACTGTTAGGCAAAGGATTTCCCAACCCAGGTGAATGAAAAGTGTCGTGTTCAAGAGTGGTGATAAGGTTTTTCCGAGACAAAGTGTAACAAATAGGCTCATTTTCCTCTCTTTTCCCCACCATTTCTGGCAAGTACCTCTTTATTTTTTTACAAGCTTGAGGAGGATAACATTTTCTTGATTATAAGCTCATCCTTCGGATGAGTCCAACTTAGTTTAGATTTGAACCCTAAGAAGGAGGGGTCTGTTCCTGTTTGTAATCGAACAGGTCCTTTACTGTGAAATTTTAACGAGTCCAGTATAGGAGAAACTTGGCGTTTTTCAATTTTAGAGAGTCTGAAAAACTTAAGAAGACTCTAGGGTTGACCTTTTTCGTAAATTTGTGTCTCCCAAGCCTGAAAAAGTATAAAATAATACTTGAGAGAACCGCTTGATCTTTACGACCAAGGAGTACTTTCATGATTAGTGTCTCTGACCTGAAAAGTAAAAAGCGATCAAGGACACGTCGTTTTATTTCCAATATCGAATTTGAAACGACAAAAATCCGACAATCTTTTCATGTTTTTACGGTCAGAAAAGGGCTGTAAGAGGACCGTCTTTTTAATCCCGTTTTAACGAGCTAAAAAGAAAACTCGGCAATCTTTTCACATTTTAGGAGTCAAAAAAAAGCTTAAAGATGACTCTGATGTTTTTGTTTGTAAAAAATGACAATTTTCCCTGAAAATCCTTTTTCCTGCACAAAAACCAACACAATTACTCATACCTGTTGAAGATGGATAAAAATACTTTGAAAAATACCTTTTCATGGTGAAAAATAAACAAATTTACCATTTATTTACCCAAAAAACCTATAAAAAGGGCTTTTACCAATTCATTTTTACCATTTTACCATTTGAAGAGAGAAAAAGGGCTTTTGGCAAGAAACTTCCCGTGGACATTACGGAGAATCCGACCGTCGAAATCGAACGCCGTCTCTTCCAGGTAATCTACAACATCCTCCTCTTCAATTTCATCCATTTAAAATTCTTTTTTAGGCCCCAGATTTCATTTTTGGGAGGTTTTGTGGTTTCAAAAACCGCCTCTCGACGTACGCAAGCACCACACTAGGGACCCGTGTACCCCGACATTTTCTAAGTTGGAAAAATGTCAGGGGTACGCACCTTGCCTTCAGGGACCCTACTTACCTACGCTCTATTCCTAAAGGTGGGGTGCGTACCCCGCGCAACGAGTTTTTAAAACATAAATTCTCCAAAATGGACCAAATTGTTTTGATTTTATGGAATCTAATGGATGTTTTTTGGCATGTAGATTGTTCACCATACTTGATTGGCGCGAGAGAGAGCACGGAGATGTTGATTTGGCCGCCATTAATCATCAACCGTCAATTGATGCTTTGAAGGCATGCGGTCTTTATAAATACTGGGCCATACCTGGCATGAGGGCCCAAGTGAGCTTTCTGGAGTGGCTGGTAGAAAGATGGAACGTTCAGGACCAGTGTTTTTATATTGGAGGGCACCATCTTGAGATGGAGCCGGAAGATATCTACTTTCTCACTGGTTTGCCCAAGAGAGGTGAACACTTGACTCTGTTCGGGACTAAGGCAGGTGGCCAGTCTATCGCTAGTCTCCGACTAGAGTGGTGTAACACTCAGTCTCAGGAAAAGGGGATAGAGATCAAAACTATATCCCATCCTGAACTTATGGTGATTGCCTTTACAGTTACCAGAATTTGCGGGGCTGCCGCTTTACACATTGCCACTGGATCCCAGATGCGGATGGCAATTGATTGCTATTGAGGTACCATTTTCAACTGGTGTGATGCTGTGTTGGCCAATGTAAAAGGCCAACTGACTAGAGCCAAAAACGGACAGCTAAAGACCTTTGGTTATGGGGCTTTAGTTGTGAGTTTTGGCTTAGAGAGGGTTCCGATGCTGATCCCACAGCAGCTCACTGTTGAGGTTGGGCTTCCTCGAGAGCCCAAATTGATGCGATGGGTTGCGGTTATGGCCCGTCATCCTGACGAAGGGACGGAGGTTGTCCGATTTACTCCGGAGTACTTTCACTGGTTAGAAGACCAGGTCTTTTCTATACAGGATTTTCCTTATGTCGTAGTTGATTTTCGTGGAGATCCGGACATGGTTCTTCCACCGGGAGAACAATGGGATGATACAGGTAACTTCATTTTTCACAAGTTTTTTAAATTATCTATTATTTTTGTTTGTTTTATATCATCTCAAAACTGATAGTAATAATTTTTCAAAATGCAAATGTAGGCCCACGTTGTCCAGCCAATCTCCGGCCTTACGAGAGGAGACTACCAGTTGCAGCGGCACCGGCCCCACAGGACGAGGCCACAGAGACTTTGGCTGAGTTGGAAAGTGACCTGGAGCGTCTTACAGCAGATATACCGGAGACTACCATAGATGATATTCCAATCAGGCTTCAGCGTTATGTAGTCGGGGTCCCAGGACCTTTTAGGAGGTTCTTGTGTAGGGTGGCCCGTGCAGTGGTGTCATATAGAGATCATCACCAGTGATTGGATGGTCGTTTTGTAGACACATGTGACATTTTGGTTTTTTTTTTTGTACTTATCATTTTTGCCGATCATAAGGTGTTTTTCAACCTATGATCGAAGACGATGTATTTTTTGACACACTCCTATATATATATATATCATTATTACCGGCTTATCTTGTAAATCATGTTATGGAATGGTTTTAAATTTACATGTATGATTATTGCAAATGTCTATTTAACATTCGAGAAGCAATTGCATCTGCTAATGTATTTAAAGACCTTGGAATATGCTGATATTCAATGTAATCAAACTCACGTTCCAAGAGACGCACTCTCAAAAATAACCTTAATAACACTGGATTTCTAATGGCATACACTCTATTAAGCTGTAATACAACGAGTTCAGAATCTAACCTCACTATCAAACGTCGAATCCCAAATGAAATAGATTCAGAAAATAACTCAATCACTGCACTGTATTCGGCAATGTTGTTTGTTGTTTGACCGAGGCTCACCCCATGCATAGATACTAACTCGTCAGAGGGCGAATAGATAACCCAAGCTGCGGAAGAGATATTCCGTGTACTACGACAAGCACCATCAGCGAAACCAATGTATGTTTGGAGAGGCATCGATATCTGCAATATCAAGAGTAAAACCAAGATAAGCCAGAATAACGACGAAAAAACACTCTCTAAGCTAAGCACACTGTCTAAACTAACAAACACACCAGCTAGAAAGAAAAACTAACCTAACTAAAAATCTCCATGCCCATTCTTTTAAGCATAATACCTCTTCAAGTAAAGACCATTTCTGGGTTTACCTAAAGAGTCCCCGTCAAAGTCTACCAACTCATAGGCCCCTTTTGCTAGCTTTCTCTTGACAATATAGGGCCCATGCCACATAGGAACGAATTTTCCAGCACCTAATTTATCATTAGCTTGATCATACAATAACACTAGGTCTCCTTCCGAAAAATTTCGAGGGGTCACATTTCGATCATATTGAGCTTTCATACGTTTTGCGTGAGTCTCGATTGCCAATGCAGCATCACGTCGATTCTCATCTAATTGAGCTAAGTATAATAAACACTTTTCCTCTTCGGAAGTAGCTGGAAGTAACTCGATGGCCATTTGCAGTGACGGGATTTCGCATTCAATGGGTAGCACAGCTTCCAAACCATAAACTAGTTGGAAAGGAGTGAACCCTGTTGATGTTTTCACTGAGGTTTGGTACGCCCAAAGCGCTGAAAATAACATGTTGTGCCAATTCGACCGATGAATACCAATGGTTCGTCGGATCATGATAACTAAAACTTTGTTGATGGACTCAACCAGACCATTCGCTTGTGGATAATAAGGAGTTGAACTATCGTGACGCAAACCAAGCTGGCCTGTAAGTTCTGTCATCATAACGTTTCGAAAATGGCGCCCATGATCAGTGATTATCGCTTGTGGGACACCAAACCTAGCAATTATATGATTGAACACGAAAATTGCAGCTGTCTTGCCGTCTGCCTCGAATGTAGGCATCGCCTCGGCCCACTTAGTAAAATAATCTACCGCAAGGATGATATACGCATGCCCCCCGGCCGAGTGAGGGTTACATGTAATAAAATCGATACCCCATTTGGCAAAAGGACCAACGGCAATTATAGGGTGGAGAGGAGCAGGTGGAGCGCGCATCTTTCGATCAAACACTTGACAGTTGTGGCATTTTCGGACCGCAGTAATACAATCTTTAAACAAGGATGGCCAGAAGTAGCCAGCGCGCAATATCTTTTGGGCTGTGGCATACCCAGACATATGACCGCCACACGCTCCAGAGTGACAGTCATTTAGAACCCTTTCAGCCTCCTTGTGAGTTAAGCAACGTCGAAAAACCAAGTCCGCCCCACGGCGATAAAGAGTATCTCCAATAATTTTGTATTGTTGGGACTGGAATCGAATTTTCCGACGTTCCGACTTTGAAACTTCAGGCCGAAAGGATTGGGTCTGGAGATAGACGATGATATCCCCATACCACGGATCTAAAGTGCTGATTAGAAACAAAGATTCGTCCGCAATGGGCTCCTTTGCCACAGTTTCCGTGTCAGCACGCGGGAAGTCACACATGAACTCTGCAAAAACTAAAGATTTCTTAGACTTAGATTTCTCAAACTCCAAGTCGAACTCCTGCAGGATAACAATCCATTTAGAGTACTTGCCCCCTAGAAATTGTTTGGTCAAAATGTAGATCATAGGGTTGCAATCCAAAATGACTGTAGTTTTACGTAGTAAAATGCAGTGACGAAAACGTTGGACAGCTTGAACGGCTGCCAATGCCAATTTCTCCACATGTGAATATTTTAGTTCAGTTGGATTTAACGTTCGACTAAGGTAATATATCACATGTTCCGTTCCGAATTCATCTTCCTGAACTAAGACCATTCCAATGGTGGAATGGGAGGCGGCGAGATACAAAAAGTAATCCTGGTTGTAGTTGGGAGGATGCAGCAACGGTGCATGGGTCAACGCGTGCTTGAGTGCATCAAAAGATTTCTGAGCTATCTCATCCCAAGAGAATTGAGCATTCTGTTTCAACAACCGTGTAAAACCCTTTGTAACCTCGGCGTAGTTAGGAATGAATCGTCGTAAAAAGTTTGCTTTCCCCTGCAAACTTTGGAGTTGGCGAAGACTCGAAGGAGGAGGCAATTTGATGATAGCTTCGACCTTCGAGGGATCAACGCAAATGCCGGCTTTTGAAACTACAAACCCCAGCTCTCGACCCGTTTCTATACAGAAGACACATTTGTGTGGGTTCAACCGAATTCGATAATGCCTACACCTCATAAAGATTGCTCGTAAGTGAATGAGGTGATTAGCTCGATGTAATGAATGAGCAGGCAAGTCATCGAGATAGGGTTGCACAATGTGCTTGATGTCATGAAATGCATAAGACATCGCCCTTTGAAAAGTTGCTCCGGCATTCTTGAGCCCAAAAGGTAATTTGCAATAAGCAAATGTCCCCCATGGACAAATGAAAGCCGTTTTCGGTTGATCGGCAGGTAGAATATTGATTTGATTGTAACCGGAAAAACCGTCCATAAAGGAAAATATTTCGCTGCCAGCACAATCATCAATGATTTGATCGATATAGGGAGTTGGGTAGTTGTCCTTTGGACAAGCTCGATTAATGTCCCTATAATCGATACATATTCTTATTGTTCCCTGTTTTTTGTTAACCAGAACAATATTCGATACCCAATCCGTTAACGGGATCGGATAAATGAAACCTGCTTTCAACAATTTTTCAACTTCCGCTTTAATTGCAGCAGCTTTTCTTGGGTGAATCTGACGCAAACGTTGCCGGACGGGTTTAGTGTCCGGGTAAGTCTTGATCTCATGAACAACAATCGTGGGATCAATTCCTGGCATTTCCTCATAGGACCAGGCAAACACGTCGCGGAATTCTTGAAATAGGGCCTTGTATGTCTGAATTTCGTCATTTGTACACGAGGCACCTATATGAATGTTCTCAACAATTCCAGGCTTAACCGAAATGTCAATGGGAATAGTTCGAGAAATATTTCCCAAATTCAGCTCTGAATCAGGATGTTTCATGGGATTCTGAGCTTCCTTGACATATTCAGCTGTAAAAATTGATGAGAAATCGTTTTCAAAATGATCATCCTCGGGTAAAAACGAAGATCTATGATGGAGATTGTCCCATGGTAAATCATCTATACACAGGACTTCACGAAGTTGCTCGTCAGATGAAACAACTTCGGGAAACGCTATTAACTCCGAGGTTGATGTGAAAAGTGATTCCTCACGGACCACATTCATTAAGTCTTTTTTGGTTGAACACGGGTCGGTAAAAGACTGCACGGCTTCATAGGCAATTTCATATGGACTGAAAGGCATAGCATCACCAAATGAGTCTATCTCATATTCAGAAGGAACGATCCAAGGATCGTCATAAACAATGGTGTCTGATGTAATCATATGAATGGATGTAAACGAAGACAACGCATTGATTGGAGGAAAAGGAAAAGTTCCCAGTAAACCGGCATCTTTAACTAATCCTACTCCAACATCCTTATATGGGATAGTCGTTTTACCAACATGCTGAATACTCTCTGAAGAGGTTGGGTCGGATGAAAAGTAAGCCAGCTGGTCTATTGTTACGATCTTTCCATTATGTGGGAACTTTATTACTCGGAAGACCAATGAAACGACCGCTATCATAGCGTAAGACCAACTTCGACCCAAGAGAAGGTTGTAGTCTAGAGGGGCATCAACCACCTCCACATCTAGACTAACGGTTTTTCCTTCAACCCCTATAGGCAAATCTTGTAGAATGCCAAAAGGATGAAACCCACGGCCATCAAAGGCCTTAAGAATTGTTGGAGATTGATTTAGTGAAGGAGAACCAAGCGATCTCCAACACTGTATCGACATAATACACGTTGAAGCTCCCTCATCAATTACAGTCCGATGAATAGGCCTGTTTTTGACTATCACTGGGATCTGGAAAGCCATTTGATGAGGCAAACGCGGTGTACTATTTTCTAGATCAAAGATTATTAGGTTCGGGTCCTGAACATCAACAGCTCCTATAGCCGACAAAAGTAATTTACGCTGTGCTGGGCATGATTGCAGCACTTCCAAAGCCGACATTGCTGAGGGTGAAACAGCTAAGTCCTCAACAATGTTATAATTCTGGGCCACTCTCGCATGTGGATTGAAAGCAGACTTTCGAAGTATACCCTTGGTGGGCGGTTTGATTACTAAGTCTGGATTAGGCTTCTCGATCTGTAGTGGATCAGAACCGGGAGCTGAGGTTGATGGATTAGAATGAGAAGATTCTGCTTCTTTGCCATCAATAGGACTTTTACTACCATAATCTTGCGATCGAGTCGCAATCCTTACATGGGACATCATCAATATGGGTTCTTCATTGGCATTCGAGGAAGAACCTATCATCTTGCTATCTTGATTTGGAAATGGATCCCTCAAAACAGCAGGAGTTTGGGAACCTTTGACAATATTCGCAACCTCTGCTCGATGAGGGCAGTCTCTTGTAAAGTGTTCCTCTTCACAAATAAGACAAGGATATCGAGGTTTGCGTTTTTCGTCATTGGTTTCCAATTTTTCAGTTTTCTCCTTTGGAGTTTTGTCTGCTTTATTCTTCTTCTTTCCTTTCTTCTTTCCACCGGATTTTGATTTAGCCGTAGATGATTCTACAACGTGAACATCAGCGGAAACTTCTGTAGAAGAATCTCCTGTCGGGGAATCAGGCAAGGTTATGATAGGAGAAGAATTCTTGGAGGATTTCTTCTTGCTTTTAGTGTTCACCGTACCAATCATGCCATCAGCAGCATGAGACCCTGACGGAGCAGCAGCTATTTGATTTGACTTGGGAAGATCAGGGATCTTTTCGTGTAACGTACCTGACTGAGTATAAACTAAGTCAAGGTACTGTGCTTGAGCAATCACTTGCTCCTCAGTAACTACTCCGGCTTTAGCTACGTCTTCAGTAATCTTCGATAACAATGATTTAACAAACCATTCAGCTAAGATCTGGTCCGGGATAAAAACTTTCACTAACCGCCTTCGACGTCTCCATTCATGAATATGATTGGAAATATAAGTGGACGTCGATTGCTTTAATGAAGTTAGTAACTCTGTGCCATTATCATATCTGACCGGCAACTGAAAATGAGTTAAAAACGAGGTAGCTAACTGGCTAAAATTATAAAAAGAGGCCCGTGGTAACTCAATATACCACTTGGCCGCAAGACCAATGAGAGTGCGCTGGAAAAGACGTAAGCAGATCGAATCATCCGAGATGGAATTAGAGGCACACCAGAGGTGGTAAGTCATCACATGATTCGACGGGTCCTCTCCAGATTTACCTTCGAACTTTGGAAGGTCACTGGGCAACTTATTCGGCATTGGCGGCCAAAACGGAAGATAATCAATTGGATCATTCGTTAGGCGTGACAAGTCTGGTAAGTATAAAGTTGCAATAAACGGTAACTGCCGATTAGGATCCCTAAAAATCTGGGTCACGAGACCAGCCCCAGGAGGAGGATATCCGGGATAACTTGGAATAGGAATTTCGTTCGGGATATTGTATCCTCCCGAAAAACCAGGATTAACCGGACCGTACTGGGGTTGTTGTGGTTGTTGATAAGTGTACCCAGGATACGGTTGATACTGATAAACTGGCTGCTGGATAGCAGGACCGAATTGGTACTGTCCCTGGTACGGTTGATAAGTGAATTGTGGTTGACTTGTGACAACCGTACTTAAACCAGGTTGTCCTACAAGCATCTGAACCGTAGTTTGAATCGTGGATCCAGACGATGGTAAAGATGTCTGAGGAGTAGATACAGGAACAGTAGAAACCGGAGCTGTCGATACTCCAGAAGTAGGTGGGGTAGATTGAACAGATGTTGCGGCAGTTGCAGCAGTCGTTTGAGATGGAGTACTAGGTGCAATAGGCGCAGACTGAGAAACTACCGAAGGTACAAAAGTTTGCATATTAGACTGGACTGGTTGCTGGGGTGAACCAGAAACTAAGGGTTGTCCAGTTTGAGATGACAACTGTACATTTCGCTGCAACACCTGTTGAATTTGCGATGGATCCCACACTATGTTCATTCCGGGGTACTGACCCATAACAGGTTGAGGATATGGGGGACCATAACCAGGTTGAGGGTAGGATTGATAATTGAAAGGTACATTTCCCGTTCCTTGAACATAAGATTGACCTTGGGGTGGTTGGAAACCTTGGTTCGAGTACTGACCTTGGGGTAGATACCCTTGAGGCATGTACTGATACTGGGGTTGACCTTGAGGTATAAATTGATACTGAGGTTGACCTTGGGGTACATATTGAGGCTGGGGTTGACCTTGAGGAATGTACTGCACCATGGGTACATACTGTCCTTGAGGTTTCCCCCCAGACACAATTTGTGTACCTTGAGGTTGCCCCCCAGGCGTTAATTGGCCACCTTGAGGTTGAGAATTGGGAATAGAACCTGACATCATAAGAATGTCTTCTACGCTCAATGGCTTTGCACCATTGCTTCCAGTGAATAACCCTTGTTCAATGGCTTGAGGAGATGCTCCCGCAAAAGTACCAGAAAGTGACTGATACCCAGAGGGAACAGAAGGACCGCCGTACAAAAAGGATTCAGGCGATTGAGTAAACATGGACGACTGACCAGACATATTTACAGGAGTATAAAGACCTCTAGGTGGATAAGGAGCACGAGGTGGAGAAAAACTTAACCCTGGGTTTTCCAAATAATTAGTTAAAGAAAGATACCAAGTAGTACTTCTAGGTGGACTGTAAAAAATTGATTCACGCTCCCTTAGATCAATAACAGGTTGATTTTCAGGGATAGGGATGCCTATTTCTTCTTCTGGAGCAAGTTCTTCAATAGCTATCAAACCAGAAGGAAGATTTTCGGTGATTACTCTTTCTACCCTAGGTGAATTAGGAGCACTAGAAGTTGGAGAGACAAACCCCGATGTTGGAGTAACAGGTTCAGATATCTCAGGTTCTTTGCCTATATCACTAGTAGATGAAAAGCTACCAGCAAGTTAGGAAACTGAAATAGCTTCAGGATTATAACATGTTTCTAGAGTTTGGTAATCAGGATGAACAACCAACGAAGACTCTCCTTCTTCAGGTGACCCTACTTTACTGCCACTAGGAGTTACGAGGACTTTCAAACCTTCGTAATGACCCGGGACTTCTTCAGGAGGTTGGCCCCGAAGTCTATGGGACGTCCTCAACAAATCAGCCACGGTTACAACCTCAGGAGACTGGCCCCGAAGTCTACGGGACTATCTTGGTAATTCAGCCACAGCTAAAAACTTTTTTAACTACTGCACACACAAACAAAGTAAAATCTCAAAGCAAACCGCCTAAAGTCTCTAAAGAACCAAACAAATTCGAATCACATGCCTAAAGAATCTAGGGCGTCAAACCACACACAAACAGTAACTTTCCGGATCGAAAACACTAGTTGGTGATGAAATCCAACATCGCAGAATTCAGTACAGAAATGGCAGGTGGAACAGTTACCCCGGCAACTTGCTTAATGAATAGACTGGACCAAGTTCCTCCACTTTAACCGTCTCGAGTGAAGTGAACCCCCCAGAAAATCCAAGTGAGTCTAGCCGACGTCTGCTCCAGGTACAGTGGGATCTTCCCTCCACCGTCACCTTAGGAAGAATCCTAAAGATAATAGTCACTAAGGTCACCAACAACAACAAATATACCTGGGGGAACAGTCTATGATCCGATACGCACGCAAGGGCAGAGTAACAAGCTCAATCCCCTTGCCAACTCCTTGACAATAATCCAAGGTTTACCGACAAGTGACCCCAGGCTCCTCGACAATGGTTAATCCGAGGTTTACCGTTTGTAATACGTGCATATCTGGCGTCGTTCCCAATGAAGGAGGATTGATTCCCTCACTGGTTCGGACACGATCTCGTGCTTCTCCTTTAAGAGGAGCTTTCCCAGAGCATAAATGTAACAATTGGATTTATCCTACCGCAAGATAAGCTACTTGTTTGTTTTTAATGTCTTGGAGAGTTAATTACTCTCCTACTCCAAGACACTAGCCTGATCTATGTTGGTGTATCAGAGCCCTAGTAAATAAAAAGTTACTAAGTTAATTTTACTTTAAGCGTTATTTTTTATGGCTTTTCTTTAGGACAAAAGGTAGCGGAGATGAAACTTATGATGTGTAGACTCGACTCAAATCCACTAAAAAGATGCACCTAGGATGAAAAAACAATCTTTCCTTTTCAATGAATTCCCTAGCTAAGAGAGTTGGAGAATGCAAAATTTATAAAGACAACTTTCTGAGCAATGAAAATCAAAGAAAAAATCTCTTTATCTTTTCCAAAGCACACAACACAAGACCACTAATTATTTCACGAAAACTTCCTTTCTCTTTTCAAAGACTTCAAATGCTACTAAAACAAACTTTCTTCAAAAGAGATTTTGTATTTTTTCTATTTTAACAAAGCATGTAAAACTACTTAACAAAAAAAATCAATTTTAAGACCTATGAAAATCTAAGAGAAATTTACCTAAAAAACAAATCCAATGAGGTAAAAGCCTACAAAATATAATTCCAGGTTGTTTTACTCAGTTATAATTCAACCAAGGACTAATTCATGCAGAATCATAAATCAGTCAAAAACAAAAATAAAAAGCTCTTGTTCTTTTTCTTAAGAATGAAATTCACAGCTTAACAAACAAGCCTTCTCGAAATTCCGCAAAGAGACAACACAACGGTAGGTTTCTCACAAAGGTGGATTTTACGAATGGTCTGACTCCTAAGAAGACTGAAAAGACCAGGGATATCCAAGGTTTCTACAACTTCTAAATCCAGAGTCACTACAAGACCAATACAAAAATCAAACCTAGGGCTAGAATTTCTATGAACTTCACTAAAACCCTTGGTGCTAATGAAACAAGTCTAGATGAAAACTTCTGACATGTAACCAGTGGATCTGGGCAGCAACAAACAAGCTATAAACAAGATCTAATAGGTAAAAAGGGAAAAAATTGAAATTTTCTAAACTTTTGACAGGGTACGCAGGCAGCCCGTTTGCACGGGTGCGGCCACGCTCTGTGTGCAAAGCCGAAGTGCGTACAGGTACGCACTGTGCTTAACTCAGAGGGTGCGTACTTCTCTCAAAAACAAGAAAAATAAAAAACTAACTCAATCCTAAGCTATTATACCCAAATTCACAGTCAATCAGTCAAAAACTAGAAAGCAATCAACGTTTCTCAAATCAAAGTATCAATCAAAAGAGAAAGCAATCAAATCCATGGATTCCCCAGCGGAGTCTCCATTTTGTCATGTAGAAAGAGTCAATTTTGCAGACAAAACCAACCTCCCTAGAAAACAAGGCTTTTCTAGTGACAAACAAAACAATCAAGTACTATCTTTCCCTAAATATGCATTTAAAATAAAAGCAACCAGGTGTTTAAGGCTTACCTTTAGTCCAACGCTGTTTGTAGTAGCCAAGCCTCTTCGATCCAGATGAGCTCCTTCTCCTCGAAGCCTGCATACACTAACAAGCAAACGATTACATAGCATCTGAATAACTCATATAATAAAACATATTCATCATAAAGACCACGGAGTTTATGAAACAAATTATATATAACAACTTGTTGAGAAAAATGAACTTAATTGTATTAATTGGAAATAAAGAAACCTTACAACCAATGCCTTGGTGTTGTGCAGGTCCCTCCCAGGGTCCAACAAGAGTTCTCCTCTACTTTGATCAACTCACCCACTTCCAAATGAAGCTAAGAAAGGAATGAGATCTATCCTCTCAAGCTCTATAAGGGAGTCCTAATTTCAGCAACATCTACCCTTACGAATGTTCAGCTTTCAACCTCCTTTGCCTCTGGCCCAATGCCTGTATTTATAATGCTTTGGAGGAAGTTAAACAGGTCCACCATCAATGGGATAAGCCCCTCTTTCAAAGGGATAGTTCCCCTCTTCATGGGATAAGTTCCTCTTTCATTGGGATGCATGAACCATCTGGAGGCGCTCAATCCACGTCAAACTATCTTCTAGAATGCTCTAGAATCGACCGCAAGTAAGTTTTTTGAAGTAAAACTTGCGCCTTTTGACTTTTACAAGGGTACGCACCCACCCCTTTATAGACAGAGTGTACAAGTACGCAGGTATTATGTACTTGAGGTGCGTGCACGCAGGTAAGAGTAAGAGAAAGTGCAGAACCAGAGTTATATTGAGTTTTTAAAGGCTTTCTCTCTTTTTGGAGTTTGACATGAGGAGCAGAGGTATAAGACTTGCCAAGGAGGACAGTATGGTTATTGATGGAGCCATACTGACTGCAAATAGTCATGGTGACAAATTTTGGTGTAACACTTTGCACACACAGCTACAAAGCCTTTCTTCTATTTTATGACTCTTCACTCTTTTCGCTAATGACCCATCACATTTGTCATCCCACTTCAACTACTTCGGTAGACTCTTCTAAGACTCTCATTTTTACATAGTACCATGGTCTGTAGACCATGGGTGGATCTTCTAAAGCTGACACAACTTACATAAAAGAAGGGCGGAAACCCTTTATGAAAATTTACATCTACGTGCTCCATGACGACAAATTGTGGAGACCTTACACCTTACATACAAAAATTTGCGCTTTCTATCCCAAAACTTGGGCTTTTAACCTGAAAATCGACTTTAGGGGACCCTCTCCCAACATGCCACAAACAGAAATATGGTGACTCGCCCCTGAGTCACTCTACTGGCACAGAGATCTTGCTTTGAATACCTCTCATATCCACTTGTACCACTGTAGCTTCAACTGTACACTATGTAGCTACCTGGTTGACCTGCTCCACCAGCTTCTCTGCTGCTGGTCTTGTGTTGTCCACCTAGATTTTCAGCTGTGTTGTCTACAGGCTGGCCAACTTCTACCCAATGGTGGTAGAGAGTACATAGGCCTAATCTAGCCAAGGCACCAATCTGGCCTTGAGGACTGCCTCTTTTCACTGTGCTTCTTCCACCTATTCTTTCAATTCCTTTGCCTCCTGCAGCTTGGCTAATCTCTGTGTGATGACGAAGGTGCGCGTCGTCGCTCTAGCTTCATCATACTATTGCTGTAACTCCCTTGCCTTAGTATTGAACCTCCGCAAGTTGGGATCTTCCTGCAGACTTGTGAGGACCTCAATCAATTTCTCGAAGAGTGCAATGCAATCTGCCACAGCGACATCTACTACAGTGAGTGCATTTTCGACAGCTGCCCTATGTTGTTCTTTGACATCTGGTGGAGTTGAAGGCTATACCTGCAATGCGAGCTCTGTAATATTAAGTTCTAGCTCAAATTTAACCTTGGCCAGTGCTTTCTTTGCATCGTGCACACCAGGAGCCAACTTCCAAATCTTGGCTTCCACTGGCGCTTCTTCTAGGATGTGTAGTTCTAGAACAGTTCTGCATGCTTCTGCTACCACCGCTGGGGTGCACTCATTCTTCTCGAATACCTTCTTTCAGGTTTCTACCTCTGTTGTTTTCTCAACAAAAAATTGTTCTTTGTCAACATTATGTTCGTTGATCACACTCAGTGCGCACTGCTCTCTGGCCCTAAGTTCCGTGATCACACCTGCTTGCAGCGTGTGAAGGAATTCAATTGGGAGCGTGGCCAAGTTGAGACCAATGTTCCTTAATGCATCCTTGTCAGCATCTATCTCCATGGTGAGGGATCCATTAGGTAGTGTGACAGCACGAGGATCCAAAGAGCGAACCATCTCTGTAGCTCTAGTGGTCACGATGCCAAACTGGTCGATGTTGCAGTGGTCTGCCCGACACCTGCCTGCAGTTGAGTAGTTTGGATCTGTAGCTTGCACAAACCCATCTGAATGGAAGCTAAGGATTTCCTTTTCTACTACTTGAACTGCTATAGTAGTTTCATTGTCATGTCCCTTACTTTATCCCCGATGTTGTCCAAGTCACCCTCTGTCAAGGTGATCAGGTCTAGTGACAACTTGGTGGCCTTGGAATTTTTCTGCAGCCCTTCTTTCTCCTGCTCTTGATTTTTCTTCATCTAGAAGGGGGTGATCTCCTAGTCTCCACCACCCTGTTCAGATTGCTCCTCTTCCTCCATCTACAACGAAGGAAACTTCTGACTTCTATCTGAGTCACGCTCTTCCTCCCGTTCCTTCGAGGCATGCTCCACTTCTGCTCTTGCTTTCTCCACAACCTCCTTTTTCTGTTTTTCAACCAACTGCTACATTTTCGAACATGCCTCTTCCTTCTTTTGCGTTCCTATAGACTTAGTAGACCCAGCTGACAAATATGAGGTCGTGCACCAATTGACAGGCCAATGATTGAGGACTGCTACTATGGCATCATCCATCCCAAGGTATGGGAGATCATACCACTTCTTTTCTAGGTCCTTCCACACCCGGATGGAGATATAATGGAATTCCACCTTGAACTTCACGTATCCCGAAAATTGCACATAAACAGTTGGTGAAAGCCTTGGCTTGTGGTTGATGGCCACGTGGATTCTTGCCTCCATGAGTACCCAAAATATTTTACTCTCCTTGACCTGCTCAGCATCCTTTGTGGCCCATACCGAAGCGAACCTCATTACTTCTGGTAAATCTTACGTGCCCAGAGGAAAGTGGATGTCCTTTGGTAATTCCCATGTGACCAACACAATTGATAACAACAGCCAAGAGTAATGGAACGTCTTGTTGTGGTCCTATGCTTCTTTTTAGTTCGTGAGGAACTCATATAGAGGTAGCACACCCCGTTAAATTGTACGCCCTCTGCGCACTAGGCCACTAATGAAACAATTGGTGTGGGCGCCTCATCTATGCGACACTTCCTCATTACCTTCCCAGCCAAGATATGGGTGGCTACCTTCACCACAGGGTTGGTTATGCTTGAAATTGAATATCTACGCGGCTTCTTGACAAGCTTAAACTTGTCCTTCATTCTCTCGGTGAGGTTGTGCTTGCCCACCTTTCCGCCAAATTCCTTGGCCAAATTTAGCCCTGAATGCAGTAGCAATGTAATCCTATGGATCAACATATTCATGATTAGTATCGTCTCTCCCAACTACAAGCATCCGTCGTGCACCAGACATAGAAATTGTTTGATCATGATCAAATTTATGGGAGCACGGTTGTAATACGGCACCCAGAGCAGACTCAACAATCCTGCATTCTCCACCCCTCTAATCCACTTCGCTGGCTCCAGCATGGTGACACCAGAATCTATATAGAATATGGGTGTCATAAATGTATCTTTCTCCGGGTGGGGGAATCGTTCAGTATCCGCCAAGTCTCAATCCTCTAACTTCATATGTGGGACATGCGCAGTTAGGGTCCTATAATAATAGGATTCATAATTGTGAATTGGCTATGGTTAGTCTTGTAATATTGTACATACTTTTGCTTTCTGCAAAATGTTTTCCCATATTAAAAATAAAAAATATAAAGAGGGTATGTCTTAAAAGAATAATCAAAGGACAAAAAGAAAGAAAAGGATAAAAAAAGTAAAAAATATGAACCCCAAAAAAGAGATAAAATAGATCATGAAAGTGTGCAAATTCAAATGACACTACATTTCACTTTATTTTGCAAAATAAGATTGTGCGCAGCTTGTCAAAAATGCCATAATCCATGATGGTCAAAGAGTTTAATCTTGATTGATTCATGCTTTAAATTCATGTTGATAGATAGAGAACAAATATTTGGCCAAACTATTTAATATTGGTAGATAAATAGTTAGGTAGAGAATAAAAATGATCTCAACATTTTAATCTGAGCCATTGGAAGTTATAAGGTTAGAATTAGATAGTTTTATTATCAAAAGAAAAAGAAATAAAGGGTCAGCAACCTCAAATTCACCCAATGAATGAAGAGAAAATGCTAGGGTAAATTAAGGGTAGTAGAAGAATTTTTGCAAGTGCACAAGGTTGCTAAGTGAAAAAGCACATTCATCATGCTTAATCCTATGTTTCATGTGCAGGATGCATTGTGAAAAAGAAAGGATATTCACTAAAATTTATTTACTAATTTCCCTTATTAATTTCCTCTTTTCCCCTTAAAAAACCCACAAAACCCTTTTATCCTAAGTTATTTCCTAAACTCTCGCTTTATATTTCCCCATGTCATAATTCCCCAACACCCTTTAACTCACCAAACCTTGGTTTATAGTAAAAACCCTTTGCCATATAACCCATGGTCTCCACCTCTTATTAATCCACTGCTTATATTTAAATCCCATAATTATTTGTTAATTAATTACAAATTCTTTGTAATTAAACCCTTGGACTCCGCCAGTCACTTTCCAACTCCATCCGTGCAACTTCACCACGTGATATCCCTCTGATCTCCCACCCCCATATTCAATGGCACATATCAATATCATGCAGATTCATTGTCTGACAGTTAACAGTCTGAGAGCACGCGAGATTCGCTGTTTTGGCGGAGCACTATTTGGCTATGTGGCGGCACAAGGTTATATCGTGTGCTCATGAAAAATACTGCCCTCCACCCAAAATTGGTGCAATGTGGCCTAAAAACCACCTCCCCGCCTAAACCAAAACTGCCCAATGTTCATTCAATAAATATCGTGCCAAAATGTAACTATTATTGGTTAAAAGGCCGAAAAAGCCCCATTTTACTCTTTTCGCTCATTTTCACTGTAAACCTCTGTTAACCAAATCTAACACCCTAAACCTATGCACGACCAAATTAACCACCTTTTACCACTCGGAGATGCTGTAGACACCAAATTGAATCAATGAAGACCCAAATGAAGCCTCAGTAACCTTTGCAACTACCACAGAACCCCATCTACGCACCAAACCGTCAAATTTCTAGGTATTCTTGGTATAATCGGAACAAACCTAAAATTTAAAGTTATACGTAGGAATTATGAAAGGTTAATTAATTAAAATAATTGAAAAACCTTTCTAAATTGAAGAAAAGATTACTGTGCACCCAAACCCCTTTTTACAGACTGTTATTACCCTCCCCACTGTTCTAGAGCTTCTAACCTTATTCATCAAGCAAAAAAAAGAGTAATCCAGTTGAATACACCAATGGCTTCTCAAACCTCTCTAGATGTAAGACCCTTGGAAACCCCTCAGCTGCATATTGATCACCTCCTATTAGCCGACAGAGAATTTCCAATTAAAGACACTATTTCCCCTAGCTACCCACTAAAACTCCACTGTCGAAGTAAAGACAAGTTTTTGAACCAGAATGATGGCATTCACCTATGGGAGTCAAATTTTCCAAAGTACTTGTTCCCGCAGGTACACTTATTCCACGAAATCATCCACTTATGACATGCTTGTTATATCCCCATTCAAAGAGCTATAGTCACCCCTGACCAACAGGTTTTATTCACTATTACAACAGAATCAATAAATCGAATGTTGTAGATCTAGCTAGGCCCAAATGGAACACCACTTTCCATTGAAGGTTTACTTGAACTCTACACAAAGCTAGAGCTTCCTAAGAAGGCTCAAATTTTTCAAACTTTCATCATAGAGGAGTCTCATAATCCTACAGATAGTCCTCCATATGCTACCACCATTTTCTTTGAGAGAGATAGGAAAATTATTACCATGCTCTCTTTTATTCTAGGGTACACCAATGATGAACATGTGGATGAGGTTGTCCTTGCTTTCCTTTCTATCTTTTTCCCAGACAAGCCTCCTACTATAGTTTACAACTATTCTCAGTTCTTGGCAGATAGAATCCATGAAAAATTTATCAGATTCCCAAATGAGAGAGTATTCAAATACTCATCTATATTTTTTCACATGTTCCTGTATTTTCAGTCAGATAAGTTTCCAGTCAACATCCAAAAGTTAGACACCAAGGGAAATCCAAGATCTGTCAAATTTTGGACACCATTGATCCAAATGTATTCCACTATTTTTACTTATAAAGAGTTTGTTGATTCATTTGCTTGTCCAGTTATAAACATGTTGACCAGTAGCTATCAACCCAGTATAAGTGAGGAGATTAAGAGAGTTTTATAGTTGACTAAGAATAGTAGAGTGGGACACTGTTATCTATTCCAGGACCACATAGAAATTAGAATATATGGATGCCAACTCACTCCCTACAAGCTTCCCAAATACCTCCCCATGAGGATATTTGCATTAGAGTATTTTAGGCAAATCATAAAATCTGATGAGGTTAATTTCCTGTCAGCTAAGAAGAAGACTCAATTTAAGATCAAAAACCAATTGGGCCCTTTTGTTTGTAATAATAGGGAAGATGGAAAAGAGGCAAAGAAAATATTATAGGAGATAAACTTCAAGAGCAGTTTTATGTGGTAGTATGACCTTAAAGGAGTCACAAACAAACTAAGGCCCAAATTCAAATTGAGTCCTTTCATACATGACCCTAGGTGAGATATTGAAATATATGTCAATCAGTCATAATGGTTGGAGAATACTTTGATAGATGTGGAACATACTTTGATTGATGTGGAAAATTAGATTGATACTAGTTCCTTTCTGCATGTTCCAGCGCTACAAGAACATATGAGTATTACTCCAATTTTACAGACTCCAGCCAACAAAGACATAAATGTAAAAAGAGCCAGGGAAGAAGGTTCTAGCTCAGGGATGGACACTACAAATGAGAGGTTTGAGATCAATTACAGGAAGAGGCCCAAGCTTAATCCTATAATTGAGCAAGAAGACACCATTGAGACAGTAGAAATCACTAACACTAACACAATGATGAGAAAGAGCAAAGGTCCAACAGCTTCAGGTGAGACTCAACAACCTTCTACCTTAAACGTTCAACTTATTGAGAAACAAATTAGCATTGAAGTCTCTTCATCCAGTGAGCCAGTGGATAAAGAGAAAGATATAAAAGAGAAGTACAAGGAAATTAAGTTGAGGAATGAGGAATTAAAGGCTGAAACTTATGCCTAGTACTTCGAGAAAACACCTACAAATCAAAATAGGTTAATGTCAGCCTTTGACATTAAAACTGGAAAGATGAAAATGACCTTCATGCAGCCTACAGTCCAGCAACCCAAATCATCAAAAGACTACAGGAAGACTGAATTCAAAGTTTTGGCTAGGGATGTTCACCCTATTGACCAAATTGAATTCCATAAGCAGGAAGGTGAGATGATTTATTCCACCATGATGAATAAAGCAGTGACTATGCACAAACTTTAAAGTTCACTGGATAACATCACACCATAGTTAAAGTTAGAAAAGGCATCCTCATAGGCCAAGGACAACAAAATCAAGTACTAGAAGACTTGGTAATTGAAATTGTGTATAATCCCAGTGATGTCAAGGCAGCATAGAAATTGATGAAAAGGAAAAATGAAGATATCAATGCTTTAAAGAAACAATTGAAGTTGCCTCATTCAGAACATCCATAGACCAAGGAGGTCCTTGTCCCGCACTGACTACAATAGTTCCATCAACCTTGGCAGCTTCATTGGCCCCCAAATCTCCACTGGCTATAGCACTTCCAACTGCAATAACATCTACATTAGAAACAGGTTCAACAACAACAGCAGCTGAAGCAAGTGATGAGACAAGCAAACTGGTCAAAACAATGGAGGACATGTCCATCTAGACCACTGAGATAAATAAATTAAAAGAACAAATAACAAGTCTAGAGGATGAGAAGAAACTGGCCAAAATAATGCACAAGAATGAAGTTCAGAAATCAAACAGTTAACTGAAAGAATGAAGAATTTGGAGAAAGAATTAACATTGAAGGAGCCACTTGCCCAAGCTAAAGAAAAACTATGGGCCAATATCACTGCCTTTGTCAATGATATTTGGCCATCTATACAAGTCATCTTTGAACAAAATGATTTATTCAAAGAGGCTACTGAAGATATTCAGAGAGTTAAGGCTGAACTTGGAGACATGTTAGAAGAAGCCACCAGAATAATAAAATTCCTTAACTTTAAAAATAAGTATGAATTGCAGGAGCTGGACATAGCTGACAGAACTGGCACTATACTAGAGGTGAAGAAAGTGCTCACCAAGAGGAACTTAGTGATGAACCATGAGGACAAATGCCAAACCATGGAGTTGGCTATAGGCAGGTTCATGGTTAATTTTGATGCTTCAAGGTAGAAAGGTCTGCCAAATCCCTTGGTAATAAATGAAAAATTAATGCCACAAGAAGACTATAACAGGAAAATCAAAGAGGTGGCAAGAGATCAAGCCAATAATTCTTCTATGAAAGGGATGCCTACAGGAAAGGTTCTGTGCCAGACATTTGAGAACCTATTTTACGTCCAACATGAGGTAAAAGTCCTTTTTGTGAACAAGCCACCCTTTTCAAAGTACACAGAAGCAAATGAAATCTACTGAAGAATGATAAATATCAAATTACTAGACACAGAGATATGAGAAAAATTAAGTGACTTACTGTGAAAATGAAAAGTAAAAGTGAAAATAGAGCAGTAAAAGAATAGTGAAGGGTAGCTCAGATGAAAGAGTATCAGGTGAAAGACTATCAGTTAAAAGACAAAGTAAAATAACATTCAACATGGAAGACCAAAAGCAAAGGAGAAAAAAAGAGTAAAAGATCAAAGCATAAGACAACAGAGCCTAATAAACATGGATAGATTGCAGCAGTTGAATATCTGTCTCTATCTTCTTGCATGAAGATATTTCTTTTTCCTAAATTAATTCCAAAAACAGTTTGGGATATTTTGTAATAATGTTTTTGTATAAATACTTCATAATTTGAAGTATAGTGGGTGGATTACTAGACATTTCTATAGTTGTATTAATCTGTAACCTGAGGGTTCATTGTACTAATCTTTTCAAGTCAGAAGACTAGACTGAGTAATAAAGAGATTACATTACATGATTCATGTGTTGGGCCACTTCAGTGAAGTATTTTCTTTTTGTAAAATTGTTATTTTCTTAAGTGTTTCACAAACTTGCATGCTATGTAAATTGAATGAATTAACTGGAATTACATTACATAATTTTTTTAAGTACACTCTGTCTTGAATAGTTAATCACTTTAATGTTTTATTTTGATATCCATATTAGGGAATCCTTCATTGATCCCTATTTTTGATTGACCTCTGTCATTTCCTACATTATCCGGTTTGAGGAACCATTCATTTCTCCTTAACCCCAATCGAAAACCGCTTCACCATCCAACCTAAAAGATCTAAATTCACTCAGATACCTTACCCTGTAGACACTACCTTTAGAACTTCATCCAGTCCTATTTTCTTGACACTTGACCCCATAGCCCAATGGCAAAAGACATCCCTCTATCCATCTAAGTTAGTGATTCCACCACCAACTCAAAATCAAAACCCAACCAAAGCCTAAATAACTAGCCTAAAATCAATTAACTAAACAAATTTAAATCATAAAGAGAGAGCCCTCCCTAAGCATTAGGAAGGCTAGATCCTGATCTCAAAAGTAGGTTTGTGGTTACCTCTATCATTTCTTTCATAACAACTCTGGAGAAATTTTGTAGTGATAACATATTGGCGACCATAAATCTCATCTTTTGCACCTTAAAATCATTTTAGAGTTGTTAAACAGGTTTCATTAAACAATTCAAAAATTAAAATTTTGGCTCCCAAAAGAACAGACAATACCAGGGAAAATCCAGATCCAAACCTTGCTACAATAGTTGATGATCCTCACAGAATATTAAGAAAACCAAAAAAGGTAGAAACTCAAGGAAGTAGTAGTCAGTTAATTAAAGAAAATTCACTCCCTAAGAAGATATCAACTTTAGAGGATATTCAATTTGATCTATCATTTGAGCTTTCTTTACTTAGAACCAAATCTGAAAATCCAATTCATGATACTGTAACAGACCCCAATTTTATTTAATTTATTGAGTAAAAAAGGATGCCTATACATCCTGATTTAGATCAACATGTTTTAGATACTTTTGATAAACTAGAAGCTTTAACCTCAACCTTGATAAGGCATATAGACAAGGTCTATCTTCAATAATAAGTTGAATTATCTGCCTTAACTGCTGCTACCCCTAAAATTTATATAGAGTCTTCAAAAACAATAAATACAACTTCATTTACTACCACCTCACCTATAATATCCACTGTAGTTCATTCCCCTAAACCATTCATTCCTCAACTTCCTCTTCAACCAAACATCTCAAGCTCATCTAGTTCATCCATAGCCATCTCAAGTTCTACTTAAAGCACCACTACTTTACCTCCTAGACAAGCTAGAACCTTAGCCATGGTAGACAGATATGCACCTTTGCTCTTACCATCTCAACTACATGCCATGCCCCAAGACTACCAAAGAAAAATCTTTCTATGTGATGCTACTAGTCAGTATACTGCCCAACAACATGTGAATAAAATGATTGATTACTTTGAGTTACATGAGATTGATGAGTCTGATGTGAAAATGACATTATTTTCCCAAACACTGGCAGGGGATGTCAAGAAATGGTTTAAAGGCTTACCTACTAATCATAATGCGGATTTAGCTACCTTTCATAGATTGTTTATTGATAGATGGGAAAGGAAGAATTACCCTTTACAAATATTGTCTGAATATGAAAACATTAGAAGAGCTCTTAATGAATATGTTTAGGATTATTGTACTAGGTTCAAAAATATCTATAATGTGATCCATGCAAATATTAAACCTCCACCAAACCTAGCACTAATCAAATTTCCTCATGGTTTTGACACTGATATGCCTTATCAATTGAGAGAAAGAAACCCTAAAACATTGGAACAAATTCAAAGTAATGTTGTTAGTGTAGAAGCCAATTTATTAGCTAAAAGGGCTAGGATGAGAAATGAGAAAAGAGTTACCATTAAATAGGAACCATCCGCTTCAAATGGTAAAATAGACAGTTTAGCTAAAAGTGTAGAAATTATAATGGATAGATTAGAAAATATGGAAAGAAAATCTCAATGGGAAAATCAATAGGTACCCCCAATTAGGAACCCCATCTTTAGGAAAAATCTTAATACTGGAAAAAAATGTTATACCTAATCAACAGGTTAGACAACCTTTCCAGGAAAATTATGCTGAAGGTTCACAAAACCATGAAGAAGATGATGACACCCAGATAAACCTATTGGGGATTAAAAACAAAGATGTTGTTTTTCTTACTTGGGAAGAACAAGAAATGTACATGTTAAAACATTTACAATTAGAATCTGGAGAGTCCTTTGACTTCAAAGAAGGCTATGAATCTTCTATCTACGAAGTTGACAAACAGTATAGCCTTAGAAGCAAAAAGAAAATTGAAATTCCCACTAAGAAATCAGTCCAAATACAAACTAAAAAGATAATAGAAGCTCCTGTGACCAAAGTTCTACAAATTCTCCCTAGAGGAACTTAGGAGGCTTTCGTCCCAAAAATTTTAGATATAACTTCAGTTGAAACTCAAACTTCAACTGTTAGTCAAACTATTCCAAATAAGAGAATTCAAAACAAAATTGCTGCTACACAAACTGAATTTCCAACTCCTGAAAAAGAAGACAAAAGTACACATAACAAAATTTCTATGGAAGATCCCATAAGATCAAACAAAACTCAGTTACAATTCAACATTAAGACTGAGATAACCAAATTGAAAATATCAGTTCCTTTGACAGAGTTAGTGAAAAATGAATCATATAAAGAACAAATCATTCAAACGCTAAACATAGGTGAAGGAGAAGATGCTGTAAACCTTAATGATGATCAACCTGAGTTATTATTTGGTCCAGAAGTGAATGGCACACATCAGGAAGGGGATATTCCTCCATTCTACATTAGCTTAAATGTTCATGATAAAATCTTACATAATGCTATGTTAGATTCAGGGGCATCCCATAACCTAATGCCTAAGGCAATCATGGAAAGATTAAATTTAGATATCACCAGAGCCTATAAGGACCTTCTTTCCTTTGATTCCAGTCAATTCAAATGCCTTGACTTGATTAAAGATTTGTGTGTAACTCTAGTCTAGTGCCCAGAAAAGAGTATTGTTATGGACATAGTAGTTACTGATATCCCACCCAAGTATGGAATGTTGTTACCTCGCTCATGGGGATTACTGTGGATTCTCCGGTCAAAAAATTCAAAAAGGGAAAAAAATTGCCGGGATCTCTATAGTTAGACATGTCATATGCTACCATATTTGGTGTAAAAAATATATTACTGTGGATTCTCCGGTCAAAAATTCAAAAAGGGAAAAAAATTGCCGGGATCTCTATAGTTAGACATGTCATATGCTACCATATTTGTGTTTGGTTAGCAAAGAAATATTTACAGAGAGACCTTGATGAAATACATGGTAAGTAGTGTAGAACAACCACAAAATTTCCCGATATACTCCATGCATTCTGATATGGACTCATTTATTTTGTATAATTTAGACAATGACAAAAATGAAATTACAATTGTAGAAGAAAAACACAAATCACCCGATAGTGAAAACATATTTCATGAGTCTCTATGGAATTTGGATTTTGATGGCTCTGTAAATAGAGTAGGTGCAGGTGTAGGAGTTTGGATTCATAACATGGAAAATAATCATTCTGAAGGTCATGCCTTTAGATTAAACTTTAAATGCACAAACAACATGGCAGAGTATGAGGCTTTAATCTTAGGACTGCAAATTGTAATAAAACTTGGAGCCAAGAGAGTTTGTTTCATTGGAGACTCAAAATTTATCATAAAACAAATTAAAGGAGAATATTCTGTGAATAATCCTAGACTTACCCAATAGAGAGAGACTGTTCTAGATCTGATTAAGGACCTTCTTAAAACTAATTTTGCTGCTATTCCTAGGAAACAGAACATGCAGGCTCATAGTTTGGCTACTTTTGCTAGCACTTGAAAATTACCTTTTCAGCCCAACCACCAGTACAATCCTGAAGTAAGACACATACCCGTTATACCTGATAATCTGAAATATTGGCAAATTTTTTGAAAAGATTATCAAATCTATGATTTCATGAATGTTGATGGAGAGTTTCAAAGCTATCACATAGATACTGATTTTATAGTAGATAATGTCATAAATAGTGAGATAGATATAAATTTTTTGGATGTAAATAAACCCACTAAATTTACTAAAGTAGAAATAGAAGAAATAATTAATAATTATTCTGAGATTTTAAACCTTAAGAATAATTTTTTGCCTCAGGGATTAGTCCCATTTGAATATTTGTTTGATTCAAATTATGTGGCTAGAAAACAAAAAATGGAGCCTTTAAGAGCAGACAAATGAGTGTAACATAGGAACAGAAGAAAACCCAAAGCTTATCAAAATATCAAAAGCATTACCTCCAGATGAAAAGTTGAAATACATAAGTCTATTCAAAGAGTTTCAAGATGTCTTTGCTTGGAGTTATGAAGACCTTAAGTCTTATGATACCAGCATTATTCAACATAAGATACCCTTCAAATAAGATCAGAAACCCTTTAAACAAAATATTAGGAGAATTAATCATGTTCTTATGCCATCCATTGAAAAGGAAGTAAAAAGGATGTATGATGCACAAATCATAGCACCAATTAGATATTCAGATTGGGTCTCTAATTTGGTCACTACTAGAAATAAAACAGGAGAAATCAGACTCTGTGTTGATTTCAGGAACTTGAACAAAGTGTCATTAAAAGATAACTACCCTCTCCCTAAAATGGACCATATTCTCTAGAGGGTAGTAGGCTCATCTAAAATTTCATTACTTGATGGATTCTCTGGATACAACCAAATCTTAGTTCAACCAGAGGATCAAGCAAAGACTGCATTTACCACTCCCTAGGGTACTTTCATGTATTTAAAGATGCCTTTTGGACTAATGAATGCAGGGGCTACCTTCCAAAGAGCAATGGACATAGCTTTTGCAAAGGAAATCCATGACTTTCTAGTTGTTTACCAAGATGACATCACAATGTTTTCAAAATCAGATAGTGAACATCTAGATCACTTAAGAAGAGTTTTTATTAAATGTAGAAAATTTGGCATTTCCTTGAATCCCAAAAAGACACTCTTTGGTCTAGAAGAAGGTAAACTCTTGGGACACATAATATCAAAATATGGAATCAGAATAGATCTAGCTAGAATAGAGGCAATCCTGAACATCACTCATCCTAGAAACATCAAAGAATTACAATCATTTTTAGGAAAAATAAATTTTCTTAGGAGATTCATTTCTAACTTAGCAGAATTAATCAGAGAATTAAATAACATGTTAAAGAAATATTCAACACTTACAGTAGAGGCTAAATAATATTTTGAGACAATCAAAGAAGCCCTTACTAAAACATCTGTCCTCATAAGTTTTGATTTCAAAAAAGATTTTATAATTTTTTCTTTTGCTTCACAAAATACTATTACAGCAGTCTTGTTGCAAGAATGATCAAGGTTATGAGAAGCCTATTGCATTTTCAGCAAATCTTTCAGATATTGTAAACTAAAGTACAACATAATGGAAAAACAAGCAATTGCTTAGTCAAATCTATTAAATATTTCAGAGTGTACATCTTATACTCACACATCATTTCTTATGTTCCAAATTCAATAGTAAAGGACATTTTGACTCAAAGTGGGCCTCAAGGAAAGAGAGGCAAATGGATTGCCACTGTTTTGGAATATGACATCGAAATAAAGCCTACAAAACTTATCAAATGCCAAGGTTTAGCTAAACTCATGGCTGTATCCAAGTATCAAGTCTTAGATATAAATTTCACCTTTTTCGTAAATTTGTGTCTCCCAAGCCTGAAAAAGTATAAAATAATACTTGAGAGAACCGCTTGATCTTTACGACCAAGGAGTACTTTCATGATTAGTGTCTCTGACCTGAAAAGTAAAAAGCGATCAAGGACACGTCGTTTTATTTCCAATATCGAATTTGAAACGACAAAAATCCGACAATCTTTTCATGTTTTTACGGTCAGAAAAGGGCTGTAAGAGGACTGTCTTTTTAATCCCGTTTTAACGAGCTAAAAAGAAAACTCGGCAATCTTTTCACATTTTAGGAGTAAAAAAAAAGCTTAAAGATGACTCTGATGTTTTTGTTTGTAAAAAATGACAATTTTCCCTGAAAATCCTTTTTCCTGCACAAAAACCAACACAATTACTCATACCTATTGAAGATGGATAAAAATACTTTGAAAAATACCTTTTCATGGTGAAAAATAAACAAATTTACCATTTATTTACCCAAAAAACCTATAAAAAGGGTTTTTACCAATTCATTTTTACCATTTTACCATTTGAGGAGAGAAAAAGGGCTTTTGGCAAGAAACTTCCCGTGGACATTACGGAGAATCCGACCGTCGAAATCGAACGCCGTCTCTTCCAGGTAATCTACAACATCCTCCTCTTCAATTTCATCCATTTAAAATTCTTTTTTAGGCCCCAGATTTCATTTTTGGGAGGTTTTGTGGTTTCAAAAACCGCCTCTCGACGTACGCAAGCACCACACTAGGGACCCGTGTACCCCGACATTTTCTAAGTTGGAAAAATGTCAGGGGTACGCACCTTGCCTTCAGGGACCCTACTTACCTACGCTCTGTTCCTAAAGGTTGGGTGCGTACCCCGCGCAACGAGTTTTTAAAACATAAATTCTCCAAAATGGACCAAATTGTTTTGATTTTATGGAATCTAATGGATGTTTTTTGGCATGTAGATTGTTCACCATGCTTGATTGGCGTGAGAGAGAGCACGGAGATGTTGATTTGGCCGCCATTAATAATCAACCGTCAATTGATGCTTTGAAGGCATGCGGTCTTTATAAATACTGGGCCATACCTGGCATGAGGGCCCAAGTGAGCTTTCTGGAGTGGCTGGTAGAAAGATGGAACGTTCAGGACCAGTGTTTTTATATTGGAGGGCACCATCTTGAGATGGAGCCGGAAGATATCTACTTTCTCACTGGTTTGCCCAAGAGAGGTGAACACTTGACTCTGTTCGGGACTAAGGCAGGTGGCCAGTCTATCGCTAGTCTCCGACTAGAGTGGTGTAACACTCAGTCTCAGGAAAAGGGGATAGAGATCAAAACTATATCCCATCCTGAACTTATGGTGATTGCCTTTACAGTTACCAGAATTTGCGGGGTTGCCGCTTTACACATTGCCACTGGATCCCAGATGCGGATGGCAATTGATTGCTATTGAGGTACCATTTTCAACTGGTGTGATGCTGTGTTGGCCAATGTAAAAGGCCAACTGACTAGAGCCAAAAACGGACAGCTAAAGACCTTTGGTTATGGGGCTTTAGTTGTGAGTTTTGGCTTCGAGAGGGTTCCGATGCTGATCCCACAGCAGCTCACTGTTGAGGTTGGGCTTCCTCGAGAGCCCAAATTGATGCGATGGGTTGCGGTTATAGCCCGTCATCCTGACAAAGGGACGGAGGTTGTCCGATTTACTCCGGAGTACTTTCACTGGTTAGAAGACCAGGTCTTTTCTATACAGGATTTTCCTTATGTCGTAGTTGATTTTCGTGGAGATCCGGACATGGTTCTTCCACCGGGAGAACAATGGGATGATACAGGTAACTTCATTTTTCACAAGTTTTTTAAACTATCTATTATTTTTGTTTGTTTTATATCATCTCAAAACTGATAGTAATAATTTTCAAAATGCAAATGTAGGCCCATGTTGTCCAGCCAATCTCCGGCCTTACGAGAGGAGACTACCAGTTGCAGCGGCACCGGCCCCAGAGGACGAGGCCACAGAGACTTTGGCTGAGTTGGAAAGTGACCTGGAGCGTCTTACAACAGATATACCAGAGACTACCATAGATGATATTCCAATCAGGCTTCAGCGTTATGTAGTCGGGGTCCCAGGACCTTTTAGGAGGTTCTTGTGTAGGGTGGTCCGTGCAGTGGTGTCATATAGAGATCATCACCAGTGATTGGATGGTCGTTTTGTAGACACATGTGACATTTTGGTTTTTTTTTTTGTACTTATCATTTTTGCCGATCATAAGGTGTTTTTCAACCTATGATCGAAGACGATGTATTTTTTGACACACTCCTATATATATATATCATTATTACCGGCTTATCTTGTAAATCATGTTATGGAATGGTTTTAAATTTACATGTATGATTATTGCAAATGTCTATTTAACATTCGAGAAGCAATTGCATCTGCTAATGTATTTAAAGACCTTGGAATATGCTGATATTCAATGTAATCAAACTCACGTTCCAAGAGACGCACTCTCAAAAATAACCTTAATAACACTGGATTTCTAATGGCATACACTCTATTAAGCTGTAATACAACGAGTTCAGAATCTAACCTCACTATCAAACGCCGAATCCCAAATGAAATAGATTCAGAAAATAACTCAATCACTGCACTGTATTCGGCAATGTTGTTTGTTGTTTGACCGAGGCTCACCCCATGCATAGATACTAACTCGTCAGAGGGCGAATAGATAACCCAAGCTGCGGAAGAGATATTCCGTGTACTACAACAAGCACCATCAGCGAAACCAATGTATGTTTGGAGAGGCATCGATATCTGCAATATCAAGAGTAAAACCAAGATAAGCCAGAATAACGACGAAAAAACACTCTCTAAGCTAAGCACACTGTCTAAACTAACAAACACACCAGCTAGAAAGAAAAACTAACCTAATTAAAAATCTCCATATCCATTCTTTTAAGCATAATACCTCTTCAAGTAAAGACCATTTCTGGGTTTACCTAAAGAGTCCCCGTCAAAGTCTACCAACTCATAGGCCCCTTTTGCTAGCTTTCTCTTGACAATATAGGGCCCATGCCACATAGGAACGAATTTTCCAGCACCTAATTTATCATTAGCTTGATCATACAATAACACTAGGTCTCCTTCCGAAAAATTTCGAGGGGTCACATTTCGATCATATTGAGCTTTCATACGTTTTGCGTGAGTCTCGATTGCCAATGCAGCATCACGTCGATTCTCATCTAATTGAGCTAAGTATAATAAACACTTTTTCTCTTCGGAAGTAGCTGGAAGTAACTCGATGGCCATTTGCAGTGACGGGATTTCGCATTCAATGGGTAGCACAGCTTCCAAACCATAAACTAGTTGGAAAGGAGTGAACCCTGTTGATGTTTTCACTGAGGTTTGGTATGCCCAAAGCACTGAAAATAACATGTTGTGCCAATTCGACCGATGAATACCAATGGTTCGTCGGATCATGATAACTAAAACTTTGTTGATGGACTCAACCAGACCATTCGCTTGTGGATAATAAGGAGTTGAACTATCGTGACGCAAACCAAGCTGGCCTGTAAGTTCTGTCATCATAACGTTTCGAAAATGGTGCCCATGATTAGTGATTATCGCTTGTGGGACACCAAACCTAGCAATTATATGATTGAACACGAAAATTGCAGCTGTCTTGCCGTCTGCCTCGAATGTAGGCATCGCCTCGGCCCACTTAGTAAAATAATATACCGCAAGGATGATATACGCATGCCCCCCGGCCGAGTGAGGGTTACATGTAATAAAATCGATACCCCATTTGGCAAAAGGACCAACGGCAATTATAGGTTGGAGAGGAGTAGGTGGAGCGTGCATCTTTCGATCAAACACTTGACAGTTGTGGCATTTTCGGACCGCAGTAATACAATCTTTAAACAAGGATGGCCAGAAGTAGCCAGCGCGCAATATCTTTTGGGCTGTGGCATACCCAGACATATGACCGCCACACGCTCCAGAGTGACAGTCATTTAGAACCCTTTCAGCCTCCTTGTGAGTTAAGCAACGTCGAAAAACCAAGTCCGCCCCACGGCGATAAAGAGTATCTCCAATAATTTTGTATTGTTGGGACTGGAATCGAATTTTCCGACGTTCCGACTTTGAAACTTCAGGCCGAAAGGATTGGGTCTGGATATAGACGATGATATCCCCATACCACGGATCTAAAGTGCTGATTAGAAACAAAGATTCGTCCGCAATGGGCTCCTTTGCCACAGTTTCCGTGTCAGCACGCGGGAAGTCACACATGAACTCTGCAAAAACTAAAGATTTCTTAGACTTAGATTTCTCAAACTCCAAGTCGAACTCCTGCAGGATAACAATCCATTTAGAGTACTTGCCCCCTAGAAATTGTTTGGTCAAAATGTAGATCATAGGGTTGCAATCCAAAATGACTGTAGTTTTACGTAGTAAAATGCAGTGACGAAAACGTTGGACAGCTTGAACGACTGCCAATGCCAATTTCTCCACATGTGAATATTTTAGTTTAGTTGGATTTAACGTTCGACTAAGGTAATATATCACATGTTCCGTTCCGAATTCATCTTCCTGAACTAAGACCATTCCAATGGTGGAATGGGAGGCGGCGAGATACAAAAAGTAATCCTGGTTGTAGTTGGGAGGATGCAGCAACGGTGCATGGGTCAACGCGTGCTTGAGTGCATCAAAAGATTTTTGAGCTATCTCATCCCAAGAGAATTGAGCATTCTGTTTCAACAACCGTGTAAAACCCTTTGTAACCTCGGCGTAGTTAGGAATGAATCGTCGTAAAAAGTTTGCTTTCCCCTGCAAACTTTGGAGTTGGCGAAGACTCGAAGGAGGAGGCAATTTGATGATAGCTTCGACCTTCGAGGGATCAACGCAAATGCCGGCTTTTGAAACTACAAACCCCAGCTCTCGACCCGTTTCTATACAGAAGACACATTTGTGTGGGTTCAACCGAATTCGATAATGCCTACACCTCATAAAGATTGCTCGTAAAGTGAATGAGGTGATTAGCTCGATGTAATGAATGAGCAGGCAAGTCATCGAGATAGGGTTGCACAATGTGCTTGATGTCATGAAATGCATAAGACATCGCCCTTTGAAAAGTTGCTCCGGCATTCTTGAGCCCAAAAGGTAATTTGCAATAAACAAATGTCCCCCATGGACAAATGAAAGCCGTTTTCGGTTGATCGGCAGGTAGAATATTGATTTGATTGTAACCGGAAAAACCGTCCATAAAGGAAAATATTTCGCTGCCAGCACAATCATCAATGATTTGATCGATATAGGGAGTTGGGTAGTTGTCCTTTGGACAAGCTCGATTAATGTCCCTATAATCGATACATATTCTTATTGTTCCCTGTTTTTTGTTAACCAGAACAATATTCGATACCCAATCCGTTAACGGGATCGGATAAATGAAACCTGCTTTCAACAATTTTTCAACTTCCGCTTTAATTGCAGCAGCTTTTCTTGGGTGAATCTGACGCAAACGTTGCCGGACGGGTTTAGTGTCCGGGTAAGTCTTGATCTCATGAACAACAATCGTGGGATCAATTCCTGGCATTTCCTCATAGGACCAGGCAAACACGTCGCGGAATTCTTGAAATAGGGCCTTGTATGTCTGAATTTCATCATTTGTACACGAGGCACCTATATGAATGTTCTCAACAATTCCAGGCTTAACCGAAATGTCAATGGGAATAGTTCGAGAAATATTTCCCAAATTCAGCTCTGAATCAGGATGTTTCATGGGATTCTGAGCTTCCTTGACATATTCAGCTGTAAAAATTGATGAGAAATCGTTTTCAAAATGATCATCCTCGGTAAAAACGAAGATCTATGATGGAGATTGTCCCATGGTAAATCATCTATACACAGGACTTCACGAAGTTGCTCGTCAGATGAAACAACTTCGGGAAACGCTATTAACTCCGAGGTTGATGTGAAAAGTGATTCCTCACGGACCACATTCATTAAGTCTTTTTTGGTTGAACACGGGTCGGTAAAAGACTGCACGGCTTCATAGGTAATTTCATATGGACTGAAAGGCATAGCATCACCAAATGAGTCTATCTCATATTCAGAAGGAACGATCCAAGGATCGTCATAAACAATGGTGTCTGATGTAATCATATGAATGGATGTAAACGAAGACAACGCATTGATTGGAGGAAAAGGAAAAGTTCCCAGTAAACTGGCATCTTTAACTAATCCTACTCCAACATCCTTATATGGGATAGTCGTTTTACCAACATGCTGAATACTCTCTGAAGAGGTTGGGTCGGATGAAAAGTAAGCCAGCTGGTCTATTGTTACGATCTTTCCATTATGTGGGAACTTTATTACTCGGAAGACCAATGAAACGACGGCTATCATAGCGTAAGACCAACTTCGACCCAAGAGAAGGTTGTAGTCTAGAGGGGCATCAACCACCTCCACATCTAGACTAACGGTTTTTCCTTCAACCCCTATAGGCAAATCTTGTAGAATGCCAAAAGGATGAAACCCACGGCCATCAAAGGCCTTAAGAATTGTTGGAGATTGATTTAGTGAAGGAGAACCAAGCGATCTCCAACACTGTATCGACATAATACACGTTGAAGCTCCCTCATCAATTACAGTCCGATGAATAGGCCTGTTTTTGACTATCACTGGGATCTGGAAAGCCATTTGATGAGGCAAACGCGGTGTACTATTTTCTAGATCAAAGATTATTAGGTTCGGGTCCTGAACATCAACAGCTCCTATAGCCGAAAAAAGTAATTTACGCTGTGCTGGGCATGATTGCAGCACTTCCAAAGCCGACATTGTTGAGGGTGAAACAGCTAAGTCCTCAACAATGTTATAATTCTGGGCCACTCTCGCATGTGGATTGAAAGCAGACTTTCGAAGTATACCCTTGGTGGGCGGTTTGATTACTAAGTCTGGATTAGGCTTCTCGATCTGTAGTGGATCAGAACCGGGAGCTGAGGTTGATGGATTAGAATGAGAAGATTCTGCTTCTTTGCCATCAATAGGACTTTTACTACCATAATCTTGCGATCGAGTCGCAATCCTTACATGGGACATCATCAATATGGGTTCTTCATTGGCATTCAAGGAAGAACCTATCATCTTGCTATCTTGATTTGGAAATGGATCCCTCAAAACAGCAGGAGTTTGGGAACCTTTGACAATATTCGCAACCTCTGCTCGATGAGGGCAGTCTCTTGTAAAGTGTTCCTCTTCACAAATAAGACAAGGATATCGAGGTTTGCGTTTTTCGTCATTGGTTTCCAATTTTTCAGTTTTCTCCTTTGGAGTTTTGTCTGCTTTATTCTTCTTCTTTCCTTTCTTCTTTCCACCGGATTTTAATTTAGCCGTAGATGATTCTACAACGTGAACATCAGCGGAAAATTCTGTAGAAGAATCTCCTGTCGGGGAATCAGGCAAGGTTATGATAGGAGAAGAATTCTTGGAGGATTTCTTCTTGCTTTTAGTTTTCACCGTACCAATCATGCCATCAACAGCATGAGACCGTGACGGAGCAGCAGCTATTTGATTTGACTTGGGAAGATCAGGGATCTTTTCGTGTAACGTACCTGACTGAGTATAAACTAAGTCAAGGTACTGTGCTTGAGCAATCACTTGCTCCTCAGTAACTACTCGGCTTTAGCTACGTCTTCAGTAATCTTCGATAACAATGATTTAACAAACCATTCAGCTAAGATCTGGTCCGGGATAAAAACTTTCACTAACCGCCTTCGACGTCTCCATTCATGAATATGATTGGAAATATAAGTGGACGTCAATTGCTTTAATGAAGTTAGTAACTCTGTGCCATTATCATATCTGACCGGCAACTGAAAATGAGTTAAAAACGAATTCCACCTTGAATTATAAAAAGTAACCCAATATAACTTGGCCGCAATACCACCACTTGGCTGGAAAAGACGTAAGCAGCTCATGATGGTTAGAGGCACACCAGATGGATGGTAAGCATCCATGAGTCGACGGGTCCTCTCCAGATTTACCTCTCTTTGACATTGGGCAACATTCCTTGGCGGCCAAAACGGAAGATAATCAATTGGTCATTCTTAGGCGTGACAAGTCTGGTAAGTATAATGTTCAATTTGGTAATGCCGATTAGGACCAAACAATCTGGTAACGAGACCAGCCCCAAGGAGGAATGGAACGCTTGTTCGGGATATCCTATCCTCCTGGAAAAACCAGGATTAAGGAACCATACTGGGGTAGTTGTGGTTGTTGATAATTGTACCCAGGATACGGTTGATACTGATAAACTGGCTGCTAATAGCAAGACAATTGGTACTGTCCCTGGTACGGTTGATGTGAATTGTGGTTACTTTGACAACCGTACTTAAACCAGGTTGTCCTACAAGCATCTGACCCGTAGTTTGGTGGATCCAGACGATGGTGAATGTCTGAGGAGTAGATACAGGACAAGTTAAACCGGTCCTGTCATACTCCAGAAGTAGGTTGTAGATTGAACAGATGTTGCGGCAGTTGCAGCAGTCGTTTGAGATGGAGTACTAGGTGCAATAGCAGACTGAGAAACTCCTAAGGACAACAGTTTGCATATTAGACTGGACTCGTGCTGGGGTGAACCAGAAACTAAGGGTTGCCGTTTGAGATGACAACTGTACATTTCGCTGCAAACCTGTTTGAATGCGATGGATCCCACACTATGTTTATTGGGACTGACCCATAACAGGTTGAGGATATGGGGACCATAACCAGGTTGAGGGTAGGATTGATAATTGAAAGGTACATTTCCCGTCCTTGAACATAAGATTGACCTTGGGGTGGTTGGAAACCTTGGTTCGAGTACTGACCTTGGGGTAGATACCCTTGAGGCATGTACTGATACTGGGGTTGACCTTGAGGTATAAATTAATACTGAGGTTGACCTTGGGGTACATATTGAGGCTGGGGTTGACCTTGAGGAATGTACTGCACCATGGGTACATACTGTCCTTGAGGTTTCCCCCCAGACACAATTTGTGTACCTTGAGGTTGCCCCCCAGGCGTTAATTGGCCACCTTGAGGTTGAGAATTGGGAATAGAACCTGACATCATAAGAATGTCTTCTACGCTCAATGGCTTTGCACCATTGCTTCCAGTGAATAACCCTTATTCAATGGCTTGAGGAGATGCTCCCGCAAAAGTACCAGAAAGTGACTGATACCAGAGGAACAGAAGGACCGCCGTAAAAAAAGGATTCAGGCGATTGAGTAAACATGGACGACTGACCAGACATATTTACAGGAGTATAAAGACCTCTAGGTGGATAAGGAGCACGAGGTGGAGAAAAACTTAACCCTGGGTTTTCACTTTATTTTGCAAAATAAGATTGTGCGCAGCTTGTCAAAAATGCCATAATCCATGATGGTCAAAGAGTTTAATCTTGATTGATTCATGCTTTAAATTCATGTTGATAGATAGAGAACAAATATTTGGCCAAACTATTTAATATTGGTAGATAAATAGTTAGGTAGAGAATAAAAATGATCTCAACATTTTAATCTGAGCCATTGGAAGTTATAAGGTTAGAATTAGATAGTTTTATTATCAAAAGAAAAAGAAATAAAGGGTCAGCAACCTCAAATTCACCCAATGAATGAAGAGAAAATGCTAGGGTAAATTAAGGGTAGTAGAAGAATTTTTGCAAGTGCACAAGGTTGCTAAGTGAAAAAGCACATTCATCATGCTTAATCCTATGTTTCATGTGCAGGATGCATTGTGAAAAAGAAAGGATATTCACTAAAATTTATTTACTAATTTCCCTTATTAATTTCCTCTTTCCCCTTAAAAAACCCACAAAACCCTTTTATCCTAAGTTATTTCCTAAACTCTCGCTTTATATTTCCCCATGTCATAATTCCCCAACACCCTTTAACTCACCAAACCTTGGTTTATAGTAAAAACCCTTTGCCATATAACCCATTGTCTCCACCTCTTATTAATCCACTGCTTATATTTAAATCCCATAATTATTTGTTAATTAATTACAAATTCTTTGTAATTAAACCCTTGGACTCCGCCAGTCACTTTCCAACTCCATCCGTGCAACTTCACCACGTGATATCCCTCTGATCTCCCACCCCCATATTCAATGGCACATATCAATATCATGCAGATTCATTGTCTGACAGTTAACAGTCTGAGAGCACGCGAGATTCGCTGTTTTGGCGGAGCACTATTTGGCTATGTGGCGGCACAAGGTTATATCGTGTGCTCATGAAAAATACTGCCCTCCACCCAAAATTGGTGCAATGTGGCCTAAAAACCACCTCCCCGCCTAAACCAAAACTGCCCAATGTTCATTCAATAAATATCGTGCCAAAATGTAACTATTATTGGTTAAAAGGCCGAAAAAGCCCCATTTTACTCTTTTCGCTCATTTTCACTGTAAACCTCTGTTAACCAAATCTAACACCCTAAACCTATGCACGACCAAATTAACCACCTTTTACCACTCGGAGATGCTGTAGACACCAAATTGAATCAATGAAGACCCAAATGAAGCCTCAGTAACCTTTGCAACTACCACAGAACCCCATCTACGCACCAAACCGTCAAATTTCTAGGTATTCTTGGTATAATCGGAACAAACCTAAAATTTAAAGTTATACGTAGGAATTATGAAAGGTTAATTAATTAAAATAATTGAAAAACCTTTCTAAATTGAAGAAAAGATTACTGTGCACCCAAACCCCTTTTTACAGACTGTTATTACCCTCCCCACTGTTCTAGAGCTTCTAACCTTATTCATCAAGCAAAAAAAAGAGTAATCCAGTTGAATACACCAATGGCTTCTCAAACCTCTCTAGATGTAAGACCCTTGGAAACCCCTCAGCTGCATATTGATCACCTCCTATTAGCCGACAGAGAATTTCCAATTAAAGACACTATTTCCCCTAGCTACCCACTAAAACTCACTGTCGAAGTAAAGACAAGTTTTTGAACCAGAATGATGGCATTCACCTATGGGAGTCAAATTTTCCAAAGTACTTGTTCGCAGGTACACTTATTCCACGAAATCATCCACTTATGACATGCTTGTTATATCCCCATTCAAAGAGCTATAGTCACCCCTGACCAACAGGTTTTATTCACTATTACAACAGAATCAATAAATCGAATGTTGTAGATCTAGCTAGGCCCAAATGGAACACCACTTTCCATTGAAGGTTTACTTGAACTCTACACAAAGCTAGAGCTTCCTAAGAAGGCTCAAATTTTTCAAACTTTCATCATAGAGGAGTCTCATAATCCTACAGATAGTCCTCCATATGCTACCACCATTTTCTTTGAGAGAGATAGGAAAATTATTACCATGCTCTCTTTTATTCTAGGGTACACCACTAATGAACATGTGGATGAGTTTTCTCTTTCTTTCCTTTCTATCTTTTTCCCAGACAAGCCTCCTACTATAGTTTACAACTATGCTCAGTTCTTGGCAGATAGAATCCATGAAGAGTTTATCAGATTCCCAAATGAGAGAGTATTCAAATACTCATCTATATTTTTCACATGTTCCTGTATTTTCAGTCAGATAAGTTTCCAGTCAGCATCCAAAAGTTAGACACCAAGGGCAATCCAAGATCTGTCAAATTTTGGACACCATTGATCCAAATGTATTCCACTATTTTTACTTATAAAGAGTTTGTTGATTCATTTGCTTGTCCAGTTATAAACATGTTGACCAGTAGCTATCAACCCAGTATAAGTGAGGAGATAAAGAGAGTTTTATAGTTGACTAAGAATAGTAGAGTGGGACACTGTTATCTATTCCAGGACCACATAGAAATTAGAATATATGGATGCCAACTCACTCCCTACAAGCTGCCCAAATACCTCCCCATGAGGATATTTGCATTAGAGTATTTTAGGCAAATCATAAACTCTGATGAGGTTAATTTCCTGTCAGCTAAGAAGAAGACTCAATTTAAGATCAAAAACCAATTGGGCCCTTTTGTTTGTAATAATAGGGAAGATGGAAAAGAGGCAAAGAAAATATTATAGGAGATAAACTTCAAGAGCAGTTTTATGTGGTAGTATGACCTTAAAGGAGTCACAAACAAACTAAGGCCCAAATTCAAATTGAGTCCTTTCATACATGACCCTAGGTGAGATATTGAAATATATGTCAATCAGTCATAATGGTTGGAGAATACTTTGATAGATGTGGAACATACTTTGATTGATGTGGAAAATTAGATTGATACTAGTTCCTTTCTGCATGTTCCAGCGCTACAAGAACATATGAGTATTACTCCAATTTTACAGACTCCAGCCAACAAAGACATAAATGTAAAAAGAGCCAGGGAAGAAGGTTCTAGCTCAGGGATGGACACTACAAATGAGAGGTTTGAGATCAATTACAGGAAGAGGCCCAAGCTTAATCCTATAATTGAGCAAGAAGACACCATTGAGACAGTAGAAATCACTAACACTAACACAATGATGAGAAAGAGCAAAGGTCCAACAGCTTCAGGTGAGACTCAACAACCTTCTACCTTAAACGTTCAACTTATTGAGAAACAAATTAGCATTGAAGTCTCTTCATCCAGTGAGCCAGTGGATAAAGAGAAAGATATAAAAGAGAAGTACAAGGAAATTAAGTTGAGGAATGAGGAATTAAAGGCTGAAACTTATGCCTAGTACTTCGAGAAAACACCTACAAATCAAAATAGGTTAATGTCAGCCTTTGACATTAAAACTGGAAAGATGAAAATGACCTTCATGCAGCCTACAGTCCAGCAACCCAAATCATCAAAAGACTACAGGAAGACTGAATTCAAAGTTTTGGCTAGGGATGTTCACCCTATTGACCAAATTGAATTCCATAAGCAGGAAGGTGAGATGATTTATTCCACCATGATGAATAAAGCAGTGACTATGCACAAACTTTAAAGTTCACTGGATAACATTACACCATAGTTAAAGTTAGAAAAGGCATCCTCATAGGCCAAGGACAACAAAATCAAGTACTAGAAGACTTGGTAATTGAAATTGTGTATAATCCCAGTGATGTCAAGGCAGCATAGAAATTGATGAAAAGGAAAAATGAAGATATCAATGCTTTAAAGAAACAATTGAAGTTGCCTCATTCAGAACATCCATAGAACAAGGAGGTCCTTGTCCCGCACTGACTACAATAGTTCCATCAACCTTGGCAGCTTCATTGGCCCCCAAATCTCCACTGGCTATAGCACTTCCAACTGCAATAACATCTACATTAGCAACAGGTTCAAAAACAACAGCAGCTGAAGCAAGTGATGAGACAAGCAAACTGGTCAAAACAATGGAGGACATGTCCATCTAGACCACTGAGATAAATAAATTAGAAGAACAAATAACAAGTCTGGAGAATGAGAAGAAACTGGCCAAAATAATGCACAAGAATGAAGTTCAGAAATCAAACAGTTAACTGAAAGAATGAAGAATTTGGAGAAAGAATTAACATTGAAGGAGCCACTTGCCCAAGCTAAAGAAAAACTATGGGCCAATATCACTGCCTTTGTCAATGATATTTGGCCATCTATACAAGTCATATTTGAACAAAATGATTTATTCAAAGAGGCTACTGAAGATATTCAGAGAGTTAAGGCTGAACTTGGAGACATGTTAGAAGAAGCCACCAGAATAATAAAATTCCTTAACTTTAAAAATAAGTATGAATTGCAGGAGCTGGACATAGCTGACAGAACTGGCACTATACTAGAGGTGAAGAAAGTGCTCACCAAGAGGAACTTAGTGATGAACCATGAGGACAAATGCCAAACCATGGAGTTGGCTATAGGCAGGTTCATGGTTAATTTTGATGCTTCAAGGTAGAAAGGTCTGCCAAATCCCTTGGTAATAAATGAAAAATTAATGCCACAAGAAGACTATAACAGGAAAATCAAAGAGGTGGCAAGAGATCAAGCCAATAATTCTTCTATGAAAGGGATGCCTACAGGAAAGGTTCTGTGCCAGACATTTGAGAACCTATTTTACGTCCAACATGAGGTAAAAGTCCTTTTTGTGAACAAGCCACCCTTTTCAAAGTACACAGAAGCAAATGAAATCTACTGAAGAATGATAAATATCAAATTACTAGACACAGAGATATGAGAAAAATTAAGTGACTTACTGTGAAAATGAAAAGTAAAAGTGAAAATAGAGCAGTAAAAGAATAGTGAAGGGTAGCTCAGATGAAAGAGTATCAGGTGAAAGACTATCAGTTAAAAGACAAAGTAAAATAACATTCAACATGGAAGACCAAAAGCAAAGGAGAAAAAAAGAGTAAAAGATCAAAGCATAAGACAACAGAGCCTAATAAACATGGATAGATTGCAGCAGTTGAATATCTGTCTCTATCTTCTTGCATGAAGATATTTCTTTTTCCTAAATTAATTCCAAAAACAGTTTGGGATATTTTGTAATAATGTTTTTGTATAAATACTTCATAATTTGAAGTATAGTGGGTGGATTACTAGACATTTCTATAGTTGTATTAATCTGTAACCTGAGGGTTCATTGTACTAATCTTTTCAAGTCAGAAGACTAGACTGAGTAATAAAGAGATTACATTACATGATTCATGTGTTGGGCCACTTCAGTGAAGTATTTTCTTTTTGTAAAATTGTTATTTTCTTAAGTGTTTCACAAACTTGCATGCTATGTAAATTGAATGAATTAACTGGAATTACATTACATAATTTTTTTAAGTACACTCTGTCTTGAATAGTTAATCACTTTAATGTTTTATTTTGATATCCATATTAGGGAATCCTTCATTGATCCCTATTTTTGATTGACCTCTGTCATTTCCTACATTATCCGGTTTGAGGAACCATTCATTTCTCCTTAACCCCAATCGAAAACCGCTTCACCATCCAACCTAAAAGATCTAAATTCACTCAGATACTTACCCTGTAGACACTACCTTTAGAACTTCATCCAGTCCTATTTTCTTGACACTTGACCCCATAGCCCAATGGCAAAAGACATCCCTCTATCCATCTAAGTTAGTGATTCCACCACCAACTCAAAATCAAAACCCAACCAAAGCCTAAATAACTAGCCTAAAATCAATTAACTAAACAAATTTAAATCATAAAGAGAGAGCCCTCCCTAAGCATTAGGAAGGCTAGATCCTGATCTCAAAAGTAGGTTTGTGGTTACCTCTATCATTTCTTTCATAACAACTCTGGAGAAATTTTGTAGTGATAACATATTGGCGACCATAAATCTCATCTTTGCACCTTAAAATCATTTTAGAGTTGTTAAACAGGTTTCATTAAACAATTCAAAAATTAAAATTTTGGCTCCCAAAAGAACAGACAATACCAGGAAAATCCAGATCCAAACCCTGCTACAATAGTTGATGATCCTCACAGAATTTTAAGAAAACCAAAAGAGGTAGAAACTCAAGGAAGTAGTAGTCAGTTAATTAAAGAAAATTCACTCCCTAAGGAGATATCAAATTTAGAGGATATTCAATTTGATCTATCATTTGAGCTTTCTTTTCTTAGAACCAAATCTGAAAATTCAATTCATGATACTGTAATAGACCCCAATTTTATTTAATTTATTGAGTAAAAAAGGATGCCTATACATCCTGATTTAGATCAACATGTTTTATACTTTTGATAAACTAGAAGCTTTAACCTCAACCTTGATAAGGCATATAGACAAGGTCTATCTTCAATAATAAGTTGAATTATCTACCTTAACTGCTGCTACCCCTAAAATTTCTACAGAGTCTTCAAAAACTATAAATACAACTTCATTTACTACCACCTCACCTATAATATCCACCATAGTTCATTCCCCTAAACCATTCATTCCTCAACTTCCTCTTCAACCAAACATCTCAAGCTCATCTACTTCATCCATAGCCATCTCAAGTTCTACTTCAAGCACCACTACTTTACCTCCTAGCCAAGCTAGAACCTTAGCCATGGTAGACAGATATGCACCTTTGCTCTTACCATCTCAACTACATGCCATGCCCCAAGACTACCAAAGAAAAATCTTTCTATGTGATGCTACTAGTCAGTATACTGCCCAACAACATGTGAATAAAATGATTGATTACTTTGAGTTACATGAGATTGATGAGTCTGATGTGAAAATGACATTATTTTCCCAAACACTGGCAGGGGATGTCAAGAAATGGTTTAAAGGCTTACCTACTAATCATAATGCGGATTTAGCTACCTTTCATAGATTGTTTATTGATAGATGGGAAAGGAAGAATTACCCTTTACAAATATTGTCTGAATATGAAAACATTAGAAGAGCTCTTAATGAATATGTTTAGGATTATTGTACTAGGTTCAAAAATATCTATAATGTGATCCATGCAAATATTAAACCTCCACCAAACCTAGCACTAATCAAATTTCCTCATGGTTTTGACACTGATATGCCTTATCAATTGAGAGAAAGAAACCCTAAAACATTGGAACAAATTCAAAGTAATGTTGTTAGTGTAGAAGCCAATTTATTAGCTAAAAGGGCTAGGATGAGAAATGAGAAAAGAGTTACCATTAAATAGGAACCATCCGCTTCAAATGGTAAAATAGACAGTTTAGCTAAAAGTGTAGAAATTATAATGGATAGATTAGAAAATATGGAAAGAAAATCTCAATGGGAAAATCAATAGGTACCCCCAATTAGGAACCCCATCTTTAGGAAAAATCTTAATACTGGAAAAAAATGTTATACCTAATCAACAGGTTAGACAACCTTTCAGGAAAATTATGCTGAAGGTTCACAAAACCATGAAGAAGATGATGACACCCAGATAAACCTATTGGGGATTAAAAACAAAGATGTTGTTTTTCTTACTTGGGAAGAACAAGAAATGTACATGTTAAAACATTTACAATTAGAATCTGGAGAGTCCTTTGACTTCAAAGAAGGCTATGAATCTTCTATCTACGAAGTTGACAAACAGTATAGCCTTAGAAGCAAAAAGAAAATTGAAATTCCCACTAAGAAATCAGTCCAAATACAAACTAAAAAGATAATAGAAGCTCCTGTGACCAAAGTTCTACAAATTCTCCCTAGAGGAACTTAGGAGGCTTTCGTCCCAAAAATTTTAGATATAACTTCAGTTGAAACTCAAACTTCAACTGTTAGTCAAACTATTCCAAATAGAGAATTCAAAACAAAATTGCTGCTACACAAACTGAATTTCCAACTCCTGAAAAAGAAGACAAAAGTACACATAACAAAATTTCTATGGAAGATCCCATAAGATCAAACAAAACTCAGTTACAATTCAACATTAAGACTGAGATAACCAAATTGAAAATATCAGTTCCTTTGACAGAGTTAGTGAAAAATGAATCATATAAAGAACAAATCATTCAAACGCTAAACATAGGTGAAGGAGAAGATGCTGTAAACCTTAATGATGATCAACCTGAGTTATTATTTGGTCCAGAAGTGAATGGCACACATCAGGAAGGGGATATTCCTCCATTCTACATTAGCTTAAATGTTCATGATAAAATCTTACATAATGCTATGTTAGATTCAGGGGCATCCCATAACCTAATGCCTAAGGCAATCATGGAAAGATTAAATTTAGATATCACCAGAGCCTATAAGGACCTTCTTTCCTTTGATTCCAGTCAATTCAAATGCCTTGACTTGATTAATATTTGTGTGTAACTCTAGTCTAGTGCCCAGAAAAGAGTATTGTTATGGACATAGTAGTTACTGATATCCCACCCAAGTATGGAATGTTGTTACCTCGCTCATGGGGATTACTGTGGATTCTCCGGTCAAAAATTCAAAAAGGGAAAAAAATTGCCGGGATCTCTATAGTTAGACATGTCATATGCTACCATATTTGGTGTAAAAAATATATTACTGTGGATTCTCCGGTCAAAAATTCAAAAAGGGAAAAAAATTGCCGGGATCTCTATAGTTAGACATGTCATATGCTACCATATTTGTGTTTGGTTAGCAAAGAAATATTTACAGAGAGACCTTGATGAAATACATGGTAAGTAGTGTAGAACAACCACAAAATTTCCCGATATACTCCATGCATTCTGATATGGACTCATTTATTTTGTATAATTTAGACAATGACAAAAATGAAATTACAATTGTAGAAGAAAAACACAAATCACCCGATAGTGAAAACATATTTCATGAGTCTCTATGGAATTTGGATTTTGATGGCTCTGTAAATAGAGTAGGTGCAGGTGTAGGAGTTTGGATTCATAACATGGAAAATAATCATTCTGAAGGTCATGCCTTTAGATTAAACTTTAAATGCACAAACAACATGGCAGAGTATGAGGCTTTAATCTTAGGACTGCAAATTGTAATAAAACTTGGAGCCAAGAGAGTTTGTTTCATTGGAGACTCAAAATTTATCATAAAACAAATTAAAGGAGAATATTCTGTGAATAATCCTAGACTTACCCAATAGAGAGAGACTGTTCTAGATCTGATTAAGGACCTTCTTAAAACTAATTTTGCTGCTATTCCTAGGAAACAGAACATGCAGGCTCATAGTTTGGCTACTTTTGCTAGCACTTGAAAATTACCTTTTCAGCCCAACCACCAGTACAATCCTGAAGTAAGACACATACCCGTTATACCTGATAATCTGAAATATTGGCAAATTTTTTGAAAAGATTATCAAATCTATGATTTCATGAATGTTGATGGAGAGTTTCAAAGCTATCACATAGATACTGATTTTATAGTAGATAATGTCATAAATAGTGAGATAGATATAAATTTTTTGGATGTAAATAAACCCACTAAATTTACTAAAGTAGAAATAGAAGAAATAATTAATAATTATTCTGAGATTTTAAACCTTAAGAATAATTTTTTGCCTCAGGGATTAGTCCCATTTGAATATTTGTTTGATTCAAATTATGTGGCTAGAAAACAAAAAATGGAGCCTTTAAGAGCAGACAAATGAGTGTAACATAGGAACAGAAGAAAACCCAAAGCTTATCAAAATATCAAAAGCATTACCTCCAAATGAAAAGTTAAAATACATAAGTCTTTTCAAAGAGTTTCAAGATGTCTTTGCTTGGAGTTATGAAGACCTTAAGTCTTATGATACCAGCATTATTCAACATAAGATACCCTTCAAATAAGATCAGAAACCCTTTAAACAAAATATTAGGAGAATTAATCATGTTCTTATGCCATCCATTGAAAAGGAAGTAAAAAGGATGTATGATGCACAAATCATAGCACCAATTAGATATTCAGATTGGGTCTCTAATTTGGTCACTACTAGAAATAAAACAGGAGAAATCAGACTCTGTGTTGATTTCAGGAACTTGAACAAAGTGTCATTAAAAGATAACTACCGTCTCCCTAAAATGGACCATATTCTCTAGAGGGTAGTAGGCTCATCTAAAATTTCATTACTTGATGGATTCTCTGGATACAACTAAATCTTAGTTCAACCAGAGGATCAAGCAAAGACTGCATTTACCACTCCCTACGGTACTTTCATGTATTTAAAGATGCCTTTTGGACTAATGAATGCAGGGGCTACCTTCCAAAGAGCAATGGACATAACTTTTGCAAAGGTAATCCATGACTTTCTAGTTGTTTACCAAGATGACATCACAATGTTTTCAAAATCAGATAGTGAACATCTAGATCACTTAAGAAGAGTTTTTATTAAATGTAGAAAATTTGGCATTTCCTTGAATCCCAAAAAGATACTCTTTGGTCTAGAAGAAGGTAAACTCTTGGGACACATAATATCAAAATATGGAATCAGAATAGATCTAGCTAGAATAGAGGCAATCCTGAACATCACTCATCCTAGAAACATCAAAGAATTACAATCATTTTTAGGAAAAATAAATTTTCTTAGAAGATTCATTTCTAACTTGGCAGAATTAATCAGAGAATTAAATAACATGTTAAAGAAATATTCAACACTTACAGTAGAGGCTAAATAATATTTTGAGACAATCAAAGAAGCCCTTACTAAAACATCTGTCCTCATAAGTTTTGATTTCAAAAAAGATTTTATAATTTTTTCTTTTGCTTCACAACATACTATTACAGCAGTCTTGTTGCAAGAATGATCAAGGTTATGAGAAGCCTATTGCATTTTCAGCAAATCTTTCAGATATTGTAAACTAAAGTACAACATAATGGAAAAACAAGCAATTGCTTAGTCAAATCTATTAAATATTTCAGAGTGTACATCTTATACTCACACATCATTTCTTATGTTCCAAATTCAATAGTAAAGGACATTTTGACTCAAAGTGGGCCTCAAGGAAAGAGAGGCAAATGGATTGCCACTGTTTTGGAATATGACATCGAAATAAAGCCTACAAAACTTATCAAATGCCAAGGTTTAGCTAAACTCATGGCTGTATCCAAGTATCAAGTCTTAGATATAAATTTCATTGGTGCCCTAAATGATCAGGAAGAGATGGCGACTCCACAGATTAGTGAATCTTTTATAGATTCACCTTGGTATGCAGATATCATATCTGTTTTACTAAACCTACAAGCTCCTCCTAGTTTATCTAGAAGTAAAGGTAGATTTTTGAAAATGAAATCAATGAAATATTGTATCATAGACAATGCTTTATTTTGGAAAGATAATGGTGGTATTTTATAGAATTTTTATTAAAATATGAAGCTAACAAAGTTATGCAAGAATTCCATGCAGGAGATTGTGGAGGACACCTATACTCGAAAACAACTCCTGATAAGATTTTAAGGGTAAGTTTTTTATGGCCCATCCTTTTTGCAGATGTCAAGAAATATGTGACTTCCCATCACAAGTGCCAAATACTTGAGGGAAAAAGGAAGCTCTTACCATTACCTCTGGAACCCATCTCCGCAGAAATGCCCTTTCAACAATGGTGTTTAGACTTCATTGGGGAAATTCACCCATCCTCCTTAGCCTGGCATAAATGGATTTTGATAGCCACTGTTTACTTTACTAAATGGATAAAAGACATCCCTTTTAGACAAGCTACAGACTCTGTCATCATTTCATTCCTTGAGAATAACATCCTTTCTAGATTTGGATGCCCTCAAAATCTCATTACTAATAATGCAACTGCTTTCAAATCCAACAAAATGGTAGACTTTTGTAATAGATATCACATTACCCTTGGCCATTCCACTGCCTACTACTCTCAAGGTAATGGACTTGCAGAATCCTTAAACAAAAGCCTTGTTAATATCATCAAGAAACTGCTAGAAGACAACAAGAAGCCCTGGAACAAAAAGTTGGTTAATGCCTTATGGGCAGACATACTAACTACTAAAAATTCCATTGGTACATCTCCCTATCAAATAGTATATGGAATGGATGATGTTTTTCCATCCTCTTTAAGAGTGCCAGTGATGAAGATGATTCAAGAGTTGCAAGTAGAACCTAATGATATCTAAAGGAGGATAAATCAGACAATACACACACAGCAACCTAGAGAAGAAGTCTATGTCAAATCACAAGTGATCCAGGATAAAATAAAAAATATTTTTGGCAAGAAAACCAAAGCTGATGATTTGTACATTGGTGACAAAGTACTCAAATGGGATTCCAGAACAGAAGAAAAGGGTAAACATGGAAAATTTGATTTCCTATGGCAAGGCCCTTATATAATTTATGGTTACAGAGGTAACAATGCATTTTTATTGAGATAGTTAGATGGAAGAGATCTACCAGGAGGACTAGTCAATGGTAGAATACTGAAGCATTACTTATCCACAGATTAACAATAGTTCATTTTACTTTGCTCATTGTATATAACATTGCAAAATTTAAGATTGGATTGGATGGTAATCTTTTGAGGTTGAAAACCGAAGATAAGGCCCTGAAATTTGAAAGATGTACCATCATATATATGAATAAAGCAGATCATAGAAGAGCGGTTACAAGCCAACCACAGTCAACATTTCAAAGGCTACTAATATTAAATTTCTTGACATTTCATGAGGAAATGCCATCCCCATGTGGAGCCACTGTTAGGGTCCTATAATAATAGGATTCATAATTTTGAATTGGCTATGGTTAGTCTTGTAATATTATACATACTTTTGCTTTCTGCAAAATGTTTTCCCATATTAAAAATAAAAAATGTAAAGAGGGTATGTCCTAAAAGAATAATCAAAGGACAAAAAGAAAGGAAGGGATAAAAAAATAAAAAATATGAATCCGAAGAAAGAGATAAAAATAGATCCTGAAAGTGTGAAAATTCAAATCCCACTACTTTCGACTTTATTTTTCAAAATAAGATTATGTGTAGCTTGTCAAAAATGCCACAATCTATGATGGTCAAATAGTTTAATCTTGATTCATTCATGCTTTAAATTTCATGTTGATAGATAAAGACTAAAGATCTGGCCAAACTATTTAATCTTGGTAGACCAGTAATTAGGTAGAGAATAAAAATGAGCTCAACAATTTAATTTAAGTCATTGGAAGTTATAAGGTTAGAATTAGATAGTTTTCTTATAAAAAGAAAAAGAAATAAAGGGTTAGCAAGCTCTAATGCACCCAATGAATGAAGAGAAAATGTTAGGGTAAATTAAGGTTAGGTAGAAGAAGTTTTTCAAGTGCACAAGGTTGCTAAGTCAAAAAGCACATTCATCATGCTTAATCCTATGCTTCATGTGCAAGAGGAATTATGGAAGACAAAGGATATTCACTAAAGTTTATTTACTAATTTCCCTTATTAATTTCCCCTTTTCCCCTTAAAAAACCCACAAAACCCCTTTATCTTAAGTTATTTCCTAAACTCCCACTTTATATTTCCCCACATTATACTTCCCCGACACCCTTTAACTCACCAAACCTTGGTGTATAGTTAAAACCCTCCAGCATATAACCCATGGTCTCCACCTCTTTTTAACCTGCTTCTTATATTTAAATCCCGTCATTATTTTTTAATTAATTACAAATTCTTTGTACTTAAATCTCTGGGCCCCACCAACCACTTTCCAACTCCATCCATGCAACTTCACCATTGTGATATCCCTCTGATCTCCCACCCCTAGATCCAACGATGCATATCAATATCACGTAAATTCATCATCCGACTATTAACGGTCCGAGAGCACGCGAGATTCGCAGTTTTGGCCGAGCATGTTGCGACACTAGGTTATATCGCGTGCTCGCGAAAAATTCTGCCTTGTACCCAAAAGTTTTGTGATATGGCCTAAAAACCACCTCGCTACCTAAATCAAAACTTCCCACTATTCATTGAATAAATATCGCGCCAAAATGTAACCGTTATTGGTTAAAACGCTGAAAAAGCCCCATTTTACTCTTTTCTCTCATTTCCACTGTAAACTTTTGTTAACCAATTCTGACACCCTGAACCTCTGCGTGACCAAATTAACCACCTTTTGCATCCTTAAGACACTACAAACACCAAATTGAAGCAACAAATTGCCATATGAAGCCTCAGTAACCTCTGCAACTACCACAGAACCCCGTCTAAGCACCAAACCTTCAAATTTCCAGGTACTTTTGATAGAACCGGAACGGTCCTACAATTTAAAGTTATACATAGTATTTATCAAAGGTTAATTAATTAAATTAATTTAAAAACCTTCCTAAATTGGAGAAAAGATTACTTTGCACCCAAACCCCTTTTTAGAGATTGTTATTACCCTCCCCACTGTTCCACAGATTCTGACCCTATTCATAAAGCCACAAAAAGAGCAATCCTGTTGAATATACCAATGGCTTCTAAAAAATATCTAGATGTAAGACCCTTGCAAACCCCTCACCTGGATATTGACCACCTCCCATTAGCCGATAGAGAGTTTCAAATTAAAGACACTATTTCCCCTAGCTACCTACTTAAATTCTACTATTGGAGTAAAGACAAGTTTTTGAACCAAAATGATCAAATTCACCTATGGGAGTCAAATTTTCCCAAGTACTTGTTCCCAAGGTACACTTATTCCCAGAAATCATCCACTTCTACCAAGCTTGTTATATTCCCAGTCGAAGATCCATAGTCACCCCTGACCAATAGGTTTTATTCACTATTACAACAGAATCAATAAATCAAATGCTGCAGATCCAGCCAGGCCCAAATGAAACCCCACTTTCCATTGAAGGTTTACTTGAACTCTACACAAGGATAGACCTTCCCAAGAAGGCTCAGATGTTTTAAAATTTCATCATAGATGAGTCTCATACTGTTACAGATAGTCTTCCATATTCAGCCACCATTTTCTTTGAGAGAGGGAGACGAATTATTACCATGCTCTCTTGTATTCTAGGGTACACGACTGATGAACATGTGGATGAGGTTGTCCTTGCTTTCCTTTCTATCTTTTGCCCAGGCAAGCCTCCTGTTATAGTTTACAACTATGATCAATTCTTGGCAGACATAATCCATGAATAGTTTATCAAATTTCCAAATGAGAGAGGATTCAAATACTCATCTGTATTGTTTCACATGTTCCTGTATTTTCTATCAGATAAGTTTCCATTTAGCATCCAAAAGTTAGACACTAAGGGCAATCCAAGATTTTCCATATTTTGGACACCATTGATCCAAATGTATTCCACTGTTTTTACTTATAAAGAGTTCATTGATTCATTTTTTCATCTAGTTATAAACATGCTGACTAGTAGCTATCAACCCAGGATAAGTGAGGAGATTAAGAGAGTTTTAGAGTTGACTAAAAAAAATGGAGTGCAAGACTGGTATCTATACTAGGACCACACAAAAATCAAAATATATGGATGCCAACTCACTCCCTACAAGCTTCCCAAATACCTCCCCATGAGGATATTTGCATTAGAGTATTTTAGCAAAAATCATAAATTCTGATGAGGTTAATTTCCCATCAGCTAAGAATGAGACTCAATTCAAGATCAAAAACCAATTGGGCCCTTTTGTTTGTAATAATACAGAATCTAGACAAGAGCTAGAGAAAATATTACAGGAGATGAACTTTAAGAGAAGTTTTATGTGGCAGTATGACCCTAATGGAGTCATAAGAAAACTAAGGCTCAAATTCAAATTGAGTCCTTTCATACATGACCCCAGGCGAAATATTGAAATATATTCCAACCAGTCAGAATGGTTGGAGAATACTTTGATAGATGTGGAACATACTTTGATTGATGTAGAAAATCAGATTGATACTAGTTCCTTTCTGCAGGTTCCATCCCTACAAGAATAGATGAGTATTACTCCAATTTTACATACTCCAGCCAATGAAGACAAAATGTAAAAAGAACCAGGTAAGAAGGTTCTAGCTCAGGGAATGACACTACAGATGAGAGGTTTGAGATCAATTATAGGAAGAGTCCCAAGCTTAATCCTATAACTGAGCAAGAAGACACCATTAAGAAAGTAGAAATCACTGACACTGACATAATGGTGGGAAAGAGCAGAGATCCAGTAGCTTCAGGTGAAACTAAAAAAACCTTCTACCTCAAACACTCAAATTATTGAGAAACAAATTAGCATTGAAGTCTCTTCATCCAGCAAGCTAGTGGATAAAGAGAAAGATATAAAAGAGAAGTACAAGGAAATTAAGTTGAGGAATGAGGCATTAAAGGCTGAAACTTATGCCCAGTACTTCAAGAAAATACCTGCAAATCAGAATAGGTTAAAGTCAGCCTTTGACATTAAAACTAGAAAGATGAAAATGACCTTCATGCAGCCTACAATCCAGTAGCCTAGATCATTAGCAGACTACAGGAAGACTGAATTCGAAGTTTTGGCTAGGGATCTTCACCCTATTGACCAAATCGAATTCCATAAGTAGGCAGGTGAGATGATTTATTCCACCATGACAAATAAAGCAATGACTATGCAAAAAATTCAAAGCTCCCTGGATAACATCACAACATAGTTAAAGTTAGAAAAGGAATCCTCATAGGCCAAGGACAACATAATCAAGTCACTGGAAGACTTGGTAATTGAAATTGGGTATAATCCCAGTGATGTCAAGGCATAAGAGAAATTGATAAAAAATAAAAATTAAGATATTGATGCTTTAAAGAAACAATTGAAGCTGCCTCATTCAGAACATCCACAAACCAAGGAGGTCCTTGAGAGGCAAACCTAGCAGGAAGAAATGATTGATCTAGTTCTACAACTTAATGATCAATTGAGAGAAATGGAGAAGGAATTGGACTGTTTGATACAGTTGAAACAGGCCAGCCTAGAGACAACCACTTCCACTACCATTCCCACAATGACTATAGCAGTTCCATCAACCTTGGTAGCTTCATTGGCCCCCACAACTCCACTGGCTACAACACTTCCACCTGCAACAACATCTACATCAGTAACAGGTTCAACAACAACATATGTTCATCCAAGTGATGAGGCAAGAAAACTGGTCAAAGTAGTGGAGGACATGTCCATTCAGACCATTGAGATAAATAAACTAAAATAACAAATAATAAGCCTAGAGGATGAGAAGAAACTGGCACAAATAATGCACATGAATGAAGTTTAGAAATCAAAAAGGTTAACTGAAAGAATGAAGAATTTGGTGAAAGAGTTAACATTGAAGGAGCCACTTGCCCAAGCTAAAGAACAAATATGGGCCAATATCATTGACTCTATCAATGATATTTGGTCATGTATATAACTCATATTTGAACAAAATGATTTAGTCAAAGAGGCTACTAAAGCAATTTAGAGAGTTAAGGCCGAACTTGGAGACATGCCAGAAGAAGCCACCAGAATAACCCAATTCCTTAACTCTAAAATAAGTATGAATTATAGAAGTTGGACATAGCTGACAGAATTGGCACTATACTAAAGGTGAAGAAAGTTCTCACCAAGAGGAACTTAATGATGAACCTTGAGGACAAATGCCAAACCATCGAGCTGGATATAGGTAGGTTCATGGTTAATTTTGATGCTTTCAGGTAGGAAGGTCTGCCAAATCCCTTAGTAATAAATGACAGATTAATGCCACAAGAAGACTATAATAGGAAAATCAGAGAGGTGGCAAGAGATCAAGCCAATAATTCTTCTATGAAAGAGATGCCTACAGGAAAGGTTCTGTACCAGACATTTGAGAACCTATTTTACCTCCAGCATGAGGTAAAACACCTTTTTGTGAACAAGCCCACCTTTGCAAAGTACACAGAAGCAGATGAAATCTACAGAAAAACAGTAAATATCAAATTACTAGACACAGAGACATGGGAAAAATTAAGTGACTTACTGTGAAAATGCAATGTAAAAGTGAAAACATAGCAGTAAAAGAAAAGAAGAAGGCCATATTAGATGAAAGAGTATCAGGTGAAAGTGTATCAGTTAAAAAACAAAGTAAAAGAACAACCATCATGGAAGGCCAACAACAAAGGAGAAAAAAATAGTAAAAGATCAAAGCATAAGACAATAGAGCCTAATAAACAGAGATAGATTGCAGCAATTGAATATCTGTCACTATCTTCTTGCATGAAGATATTTCCTTTTCCTAGATTAATTCCCAAAACAGTTTGGGATATTTTGTAATAAAGTTTTTGTATAACTACTTCATAATTCGAAGTATAGTGGATGGATTGCTAGACATTTCTATACTTGTATTGATCTGTAACTTGAGGGTTCATTGTACCAATTTTTTCAAGTCAATGGACTGGACTAGGTAATAAAGAGATTGCATTATAGGATTCATGTGTTGTGTTGTCACTCAGGTTGTTCCCCAAAAGCTGTAAGAAAAGGGAATATGGCCGAGGTAACCAATAACCAATATTTTGGATGCAGATTCTAGCCAATCTGCAACCAGAGAGGGCTCTCTCTTTATGATTTAGCTTTGTTTTGCTATATGTTAGGCTAGTTATGAGGCATAAGTATTTGTTTGATTTTTGGATGGTGACATTCGAATAGAACAAGGCTGCAAAGTATGAGAAGTTTAGACCATTGGGTTAGTGGAGTCAATGAAGGTGAATTTCTGGGTATGGTTTCTTTGACAAAAGGAGGGACTACAGAGCATGATAATTAATCATGGAACAATTTTCAAGCTGGAATCAGGGGAAATGGTGTCAGGGGATGAAAGTAAATTAAGAATCTTTCATCATGCTAACAGGGGGAAAGTGGGTAAATATTACCAAGGAGCAGTTAAGAATTCCCGCCTATGCTAGTCCTGAAGAAAATATAAAAAATGACAGGAATTGAACACAGAGTACAGTTAAGTAAATTCTGGGCTATTATTTCTTCCTGCAATTTAGAGTATGATATGTAAATGATATATAAAATATAGAAACAGTAAAACATGAGTTAGAAAGGACTTATTGATCCATGAAATAATTCAAGAATTCTACAACATGGGCTTCTGCCATCAATTCAATAACCAGAGAGTTCATCAACAAAGCATTCCAGCAATATTTATTCAAAAGAGTTCTCAAATTTACAGCGCAATTCTAGAATGATATTCACCAACCCCTAACACTTACCTTGGGGAAGTATTTGTACAAAAATGTTTACAAAATATCTCAAAAGAGATAATATCTTGCAATAACTTCTTTCACCTACTCAACAAAAGGAGTAAATGCTCTTGGGAATAGAGAGAAATGAATGCAGAAGTAAGAGAATGTTGTGCTAGCCATTTTGTTGGTGAGATGCAATGATTACTCTGCTCAGTGAGTCAGCCGATGGATATTTTAGTGAAATCCCGAGCTGCTGGCGTTGTTTTCTCGGGTGCTCTTTCCTACGCTTCAATTAACTGCTGCCCAACGCGATGTTTTATCTGCTCCTTTCTTCACTTTATGGCATCTGTTATGTTCTAAAAAATAAACAAAACTTTGAAATCCACCCTACAAAATTTCCAGCATACTCTGCCACCACTGGTTATCTGGTAATTGGTGTCTGTGCATTTTAATTAGAGTTTCATCAGCATCCGTGTACCTGAAAAAAGTGGGCTGGACTGTGAAAAGATGCCTCACTTCATGTTCAATAAAAAACAAATTCTCCAAATTGTCATATAGGCTCTGTCCAGATGGGAGTGACTTCTCTCCTGCAGAACTTGATGATGTTGTGGCTTGGCTATCCACATATGTATTCAACCTGTGTACATAGGCTGCATGTGTCATTAATCTATAGTCATCAGTCAACAAGCTGGGCAGACCCTTTTCCTCCAAAGCTGTAAACTTCTGTGTGAAAGCATTTATCTCCATTTGCATCTCCTGGCACTTCCTTTCCAGATTTTGTATGAAATTCCTCATGGTCAGAACCCTTTTAATTATTAAAATAGTGCCTGTCCTGTCCCTGATATCCAGTTTTGCCAGATCTTCTTTGGTGTGGGTGTTCAAGAAATGTATTAGCCTATTGGCCTGTTCGGGCATGTTTCCCAATGAATCCCTGGCCCTTTGAATTTCTTCTTGAGCTGCTGCTACTAAATCAATCTGCTCATGAATTACCTGTATTGATTTCCACATATCAGTGATGGATTGGCCAATGTTGGCCCACAAAATGCTCCTAATTTCTGCCAGAGGTTTGTCTAATAAGAGGTCCTTTTCCAATGCCTTTACCTTGTTTTCCAATGCTTTCACCTCCCTTGTTTTTTCTGCCACTGTCATTTTGGATTTATCATAACTAATTTCCAACTTGGCCAATTTCTCTTTAGCATCTTTTAACTCTAATACTTGGAGTCTTAGATCCTCCATAGCCTTTATCAGTTCTTCAGTAGTCATGGTAGTGCTGCTGCCTGCTACTGTTGTTGTTGAAGTACCTTCTGTCGATGCTAGGGCAGTGGGAGGGACTACTGTTGTTGCTGTAGGAGGAGTAGTTGTAACTGTTGGAGCTGTTTGAGGTGGCTGGGAGGTTGACACTCCCTGTTTTTCCTGTAATGATTTCTCCAAAGCCTGCTTGGTTTCACTTAGCCTTTGATTCATTTTTATTAGCAACTCCATCATGTCTTCTTCTTCTTTTTCTTTCACTATCTCTGTGGTCTGCGGATGCATAGTAATTGGCAGCTTTAACTGCTTCTTGAGGGCAGCTATGTCATCCTCTTTTTTCTTTATTAGTGCTTTTATTCCCTTGGGATCCTTGGGATTATGTCCCAGCTCAATGATGATTTCTTCCAAGGACTTTATCCTGTTGTCCTTGGCCAAAGAGGATGCCTTTTCCAACTCTAATTGGGCAGATGTGTTGTTTAATGAATTCTGCAATTGTTGAGCTAGTATGGCTTTGTCTGCCAAAGTGAATAAACCATTTCACCAATTTTCTTGTGCAACTAAATCTGGTCCAAAGGGTGAATGTATTTGGTAAGAGTCTCCATATTCATTCTAATATAATCAACAGCTAACTGTGGCTGCTGCACTCTGGGCTTGAAGTGACTCAAGATCATTTTCCCTTCCTTAATATCATATGTAGACATCAATCTCTGCTGTTTGGCAGGGGTCATTTTGAGAAATTGATCATAAAGCTGCAACCTTATTGGCTCATTCTGTGCTTTGATGTCCATGAACATCCTATTAATATCAAAAATTTGTTTGATTTGTGGCCGTGCTGATGAAATTTCCACACTAGGATGTTTTCCCAATTGTTGCCCATGAGAACTCGTAGATGTTTCCATCACTGGGGAAGTTAGTGGGCTGGCTTCCCTATCACTTCTTGGATTTTCAATGATCTCCTCTATAAATTAATCTCTAGGTAGAGGATCCACTCTATGCCTCTTTGCTTTTGGTTGTTCTGTTGGCCCACTTATGGGTGTGGCCTCTTCTTGGTCCCTTTTTCTACCCTTCTCCTCATTGAGAGGAGTGTGCAATGCTTGTATCTCTAGTGCATTGGTTTGGGCAGGAAGAATTTTCCCTTGGCCTTGCTGCTTTGATGATGTTGGCTGATCTGTCATTTCTTGTTGCTCTGAATGCAACACTTCTTTGCCTTTGGATGTCCCTACAGGTGGAGTACTTTCTTGGGCAGGTTGTTGTGAATTTGTAGCAGATGATGTGCCCGCTCCAATGTGTTGAGGTAATTTGAAAGAGACCTATCCAAAAGAGTCCAGGTAAAGAGTTTTTTCAAGGTTTTTCATTGCATGCTCCATTTTATCTTCCTCAGTTATCTGTTGTACCAATGTGCCCTCTACCCATTCATCTTGATTAGCATATTGTTCTAAATCAGGGATTCTACAATGATCATAGCCTGATAGCCTATTTTTTATCTTTCTATCACAGATGAATCCATTTGGGTCATAGGGTACCCACCAAAAACTCCTTTTTAGTTTGAGTTGCTCACTTAATATATTTTCAACATCTTTCCACCCTTCCTTTTTGTTAATAATGAAGGGGCCTAATTGGTTTCTTAGCTTCAGCTGAGCCTTTTTCTTGGCAGCATTAAAATGAGTAAAATCTGAGCTAATAAATTTCCTAAGGTATTCAACAACAAATAGTCTCATAGGAACATACTTCGGTAGTTTATAGGCGCATAAATAATAGCAATATATTCTGATCTCAGTGTAATTTTGGTAAAAGTACCAGTCACCTATTTTATAGCTTTTGGATAGCTACAAGATTTTCTTCATGTCACTTGAGAGTCTGGGAGGGGGACTTCTCATCAGCAGAGATGAGACTGGATATATAAATAGATCGATGAAATCACAATAAGTATAAAGAGAATTATGGACCAGATGGAAAACTGAGGTCCAAAATATCATAGATCTCCTTTCTCCTTTTGCATCCAATTTCCTGACAGGGAACTGAAAACTATCTGTTTGATAGTACAAGAACAGATGATATATATATGTTGTATACTTGAAGACTCCTTCTCTATTTAGACTCATGAATTGTTCATGGATTTTGTTGCTAATGAAGGTAGCAAAGTCAAATTTGATAGTGGGAGGGTGTCCTGGAATAAATATGGACATCAGAGCTAAAATGGTCTCATCAACATACTCACTTGTTCTAAAGCCCAGGACATAGGATATCATATCAATAACAGATCTCCCAGCTTCATTGAAATAGACATGGTGAAAAGGAGGTGAATCTCTGGGCTGGGAGTCTGGGCTCATGAATAACTTGGCAATCCGGCCTATTTCTGCAGTGGATAGTTTGGAGCCTTGGTCCAGCAAATATTTCATGGACAGAGGAGCCAGAGGCTGACTAGGTTTGAAGTGCAACATCTCATTGATTGAGTCAGGAGTGATATAGAAAAGGACAGTGCCATTTGGAGACATGACTGCTCTTTGAGTAGGCTCATAGTTGGCACAGCACAAGCGGATTATATCTGGAAATACATTAACTGATGGAAGATAGTATATGGGCAGATTGGACTCCCATATCCCATAGAGATCAGTTTTGTTCAGGTAACTGTTTCTAATTTCACAAAATGTTTGCAGATGGTCTTTGATACCCATTAAGTCTTGTATTTGGAAGTCCCTATCAGCTAAGGGCAACCATTCCAGCTCCTTGTGAGGTGCATTAAGGGGAGCAACATTGAGGGCCACTGGAGCCTCCATTTTTCAATCTTCTGTGATTTTTTAATTTGAAATTTGGGTTTTCACAGCAATAGTAGGTAAAACAGTACTTTTGGGTCCTTTCTGCGGGAATTGCAGGCCGAAATGAGCTTGAATTTTAGCTAAATGGGTGAAATTGCAGAGGGAGATATATTTTGAGGAATTTCTCAGAAAAAATGGGCAGAACAGTGGTTATAGTGCACAGGTTTTAAAGGCAACATGGTTTTTAATCGAAATTTGGGTTCACCAGGAAATTTTTTGCAGAGAATTTTAAGAAAAACAGAGTTCGGGAATGAAATGTAGGTAAATACCTGCTTTTATGAGCGCCCTGTGCAAAATGCAGGTGGCGGGCCGAGCTTGAAGACTGGTTTGCAGGTTGGATTTAGCTGGGTGGCGGACTGTGCAGTCAAAAAGCTATTTTGGTCGAAAAATCGCATGCATAGGTCGTATAGAACAAACAAACAGAAATGGATAAAACGACCTTTTCACGCCATTTTGACAAAAAAATTGGTTTTGGTGGGTTTTGGCGCGCTTCGGTCGGGTGATGTTAGCATGACGCAATGATTTTGTCGTATAGTGGGGGTACGGAGGCTGACTTGGCAGTGACATGGCGGGTGACACGGTGGATGATGCGGAGGCGGGGTGGCAGACGACGTGTTGAATGACGAGAGGGTGACAAGAGGGTGATGACAGCAGGGAGGGGGCATAGGCGGTAAGCGGTTTGGCCCCCGCACTGCCTTTGGGCCATGGTGGTATTGGAGGGGGGGGTAGTGATCACACCGGGTGCTTGCCACGTGTCTTCTGTATGGCGGCAATATCGCCCATCCCCCGGACGCTATCGTTTAGCACATAAGGGCTTGCGATATACATGTGGGCCGTCAGATCTATGGACTATGATCCGACGGCTGGCGGCATATAAAACAGGCGGAGGGCTATGCCACAGGGTCCCACCATAATATTTGAGCACTTTGTAACGTTCGCGGGTGTATTTGTTATGGGTTGTCGGGCAGGTTAAGTTAATTAATCAACCAAATGTTGATTAATTCCTTTTAAACAATGGGCCATGGATTATTCAAAGAGTTTAGCATGCACCTTTTGACTCAGAGTGTACTATAACATATGGCCTATAGTGTAGCCGGGAGTGGGGTATTTAAAGTTTTGGGATTTTTATGTATTTTACATAGTATGGGCAGGGAAAACTTTATATAGGAGCTATATAATAGAGTTAGGATGTTAATATGAAAAATGGTAGGTTTGATCAAGACACTAAGTTTTAAAAAGTAAAACTTAGGCTTAGGGAAAATAAAAAGGATTGAAGTCATGAATTTTGGGGATTTAGGATGATGGAAGAAAAGCATTTTTACACAAGAAATGTGGCTTAGTTCTCTTAAGTAAAACCAAGATTTCACTTAGTCTTTTTCATGAAATGAAGGGAACTAGGAACACTGAGCAGATCTCAATGTCCTTGAGGGGAAATTAGTAAATGTTCTTGGAGGAATGGGAGGGAAATTAGTCATGCTTCAACTATTTTACAGCCACCTTGCCATGGCACTTGTAATATCCATAAGATAGATCATATTCAAAAGACAAAATTGCTCACAAACCTGCTTCTACAACATCAAAACTGCCTACCCAGCCTAGTACACCTAACATTTTTTCTCCCTTTTTGTCTGGTGCATCTGAACTAGCAAACCCTTTCTTTCTTGTTTTCTCTTAACTGCCCTCCTATCTAAGTCTACCCTTATTTCTTCCAGGGGCTCAGATTTAGCTGTTGAGCACCCTTTCTTCTCTACCTAACTACTGATCTGCCAAGCTTGAACTTTTTGGAGAGATCTTATAATCTAATTCTAAAACAAGAAATTTAAACATGGACTAGCCAAGGTTAAACTATTTGGCCATCCATCAATTGTGAGAGAAGTCACTGATTGCACAATAGGATAGTAGTGGCATTTTGAACTATCACACTTTCCCGGTCTTCTCTTTGGGGTTCATTTTCTTTCTCATTTGACCAATTCATTATTCTTGCCCTTTGATTTTTCTTTTAGGGCATACCCTCTTTACATTTTAAAATTTTTGACTTTGAAAATATGGAACCTTTGCAGCATGGAAAGGATGAACATATTTGGCATTTTAACAGTCATTCATGAAATATGATACCTATTGCTATAGGAACCTAACAGTGGCTCCACTTGGGGATGGCTTTTCCAGGTGAAAAGCCAAGAACAACAGGTCAGATGGCCTTTCATTCAACTCTTGTTGCAATCTGAAACTTTTCCTTTGCTGTAAATAACCAAACTGTATCTTTTGTAACATATATACATTTCTCATAAGCTAGTTTGAACAATTACAGCTCTGTCTCTGATGGTTTGTCTGAATATTGTCATCATTTTTACAGCTCCCGAGTCTTCTTCTTTAATTCCTTTGATAAACTGAAAAGATAATATCAAAAGGTAGCACAATTCCTTGTTCTGTTCTGAAAATTTGTTGTATCTTATTCCCTATCTTATTGCTGTAATAAACTGCCAAAAATAGACACTATTATGTACAAATTACAGTCCTGATATATCAACAAAGTGGATCAAAATAATGCTTGAGAATCTGACCATTGACTGGCCCATCTTCTGCTTCTGTACCATCCAGGTTTCTTAAAAAGTAGGTGTTGTTTCCTTGTATAGCCTAAATAGCATAAGGTCCCTTCCATAGGAAATCAAATTTTCCATGTTTTCCTCTATCTTCCCTTCTGGAATCCCACTTCAACACTTTGTCACCTACGAAAAAATCCTCTACCTTTGTCCTTTTGTCAAAAATCTTCTTAAGTTTCTCTTGTAGAATCTGAGATCTTTGATACACTTCTTCTCTAGTCTGTTGTAAGTGAATTTTTTGATTGATTCTTCTCTGAATGTCATTGGGTTATGCTTGTATTTCTTGCGGCAATTTCATCACAGCAATTCCCAAAGAAGAAGGGAATACTGCCTCCATGCCATAAACCAACTCATAGGGGCTTGTTCCAATAGATATTTTTGTAGTTAACCTATCTGCCCAAACTGCATTGATGAGCTTTTTGTGCCAGTTTTTCTTGTTTTCCTCCAATACTTTCTTTATGATATTGATCAAGCTTTTATTGGATGATTCAGCTAGACCATTACCCTGAAGGTAATAGGCTGTGGAATGGCCTAAGGTAATGTGGTATCTGTGGCAAAATTGATCATTCTTTTGGACTTAAAGGCAGCAGCATTGTCAGTTATAATCTTCTCCGGATAGCCAAATCTAGATAGGATATTGTTTTCAAGGAATTACATGATCATAGAGTCGTTGGCTTGTCTACAAGGGATGGCCTCTAACCACTTGGTGAAGTAGTCTGTGGCAGTCAAAATCCACTTATGCTAGCTAAAAGAGGGAGGTTGAATCTCTCCAATGAAATCTAAATTCCATTGTTGAAATGGCCTTTCAGTGGAAATGGGTTTTAGGGGTAGAGGTAACATTTTTCTCTTGCCTTCAAAGATTTGACACTTATGGCAAGAAACTACAAATTTCTTTACATCAACAAACAGGGAGGGCCAATAAAATGCAGCTCTTAAGATTTTATCAGCTATTGATTTCCAATACAAATGTCCACCACAGTCCCTTGCATGAAATTCTTTCAGCACTTTGTCAGTTTCATCTTTCGTTAAGCAACTTAGTAAAATGCCTTCATGATTTTTCCAAAATAAAACATTGCCTACAATACAAAAATTTGAAGCTTTCATTTTGATAAATCTCTTTTTAGTTATGGACAACCCTCGAGGAGCTTGCAGGTTTAATAATACATAGACTATATCAACATACCAAGGTGATTCTAAAAAGTCTTGATTGATCTGTGGAGTTGCCATCTCCTGTTCATTATCCATTTCATTGATTTCAAGGGCTTGAAAGTTGGTTTCAGTCATCAATTTGGCTAATCCTTGTCCTTTTATCAGCTTTTTTGGTTTGATTTCAATGTCATATTCCAAGATGTTAGCTATCCATTTGCCTCTTTTACCTTCAATTCCTTCTTGGGTTAGAATATCCTTGACCATAGTAATTGGCACATAAGCTATTACATGAGAGTATAAAATGTAAACTCTGAAATTCTTGATAGCTTTTACAAGGGCATAAGCTTGTTTTTCCATGATTTGATATTTTAAAGGTGCATCTCTAAGTGCCTTGTGTTAACACCCAGGTTGTTCCCTTTGACTCCTGAGGGAATACGGCTGGGGTAACCACTAACCAAGCTTTGGATTACAGGTTCTAGCCTACCTGCAATCAGAGAGGGCTCTCTCTTTCAGTTTTAGCTTTGCTTGTGAAGATCTTAGGCTAGTTATGAGTTGGGAGTTTGTTTGAGTTTTGGTTGAAGACTGTTGTTCAAAGAAGGGCATGCAAATATGAAGGAGAGTTCAATCCATTGGGCATGTGGAGTCCAGAAATAAGTAGGTTTTGATGTCTGTGATAAAGAAAGGTTCACTGCAAGGCTAGATGGGTATTCATGATACAAACTTTGAAATTTAGCAAGAAAAAGGTATAAATCACACCAGGAAAGGCAATTAAGAATTCTTTCACAGTGCAATACGAGGTGAAGAACAAATCCTACTCAGCAGCAACAAGAATTACTGAATAAAGGCTTGTCATGTGATTAGAGCAATTGGGAGCATTTAAGAATTCCACAGTTGCAGCTAATCTTGAAGAAAACATATTTAGTAGTAAGGTTTGAGTTTAGGGTATCTTTAACAGATAAATCCTGAACTAGTCTTTTACCTTTCTACCAAGTTTAAACACCATACATTCACAGACAGTTTATAGAAGAGATAAAACATAAATACAGTTAGAAAACACTTATTGTATCACGCCATAACACGAGAATCTTGCAGCAGTCAGTAATTTCATCACAGCACATCCGAGCCATCCATGTATTCTGGAAACCAACAGCTCCTTTGTATTATATTTCTCAAAAAATACAGCCGAGTTCTCTTGAACAGAATAAGTAACAACAACCCCCAATAAACAGCGCGGGGGTGGATATATACAAAAATATCACAAAAATATCTTAGTTCTGAGTTATTGTACAATAAATGTTCTTACCAACTTTCAAAGATATTTTTACAAAATTGAAAGCTACTTAAATGAATACATAACAACTGTTTGTTGTTTGTCAGAAGTCTTTGACTTTGAGGGCAACTGGCTCTGCAAGGTGCTTTGCATTGATTCTGAATATTGCGCTCTTTATTTCTCTGTCGTGCTGTAGCTATCTGCGCTGTCATCTATATCTGTCAGTGTTGCTTTAGTGGCCAAATTGCTTTGCTGAGTTGGCTCAGTCCACTCTTTTGCAGTCATAGTGAATGTATCAACTGTCTGAACATGATGATTTGTATTTTGATGTAAAAACTTGATGAAAATCTGTTTGTTCACAGCAATGTCTGTATCATGCTGGTCCACCATTCCTGAGTAGGCAACTGATGTCTCAAAATTGTGCCTAATGTTTCATCTGCCTCAGTGTATTTGTAGTAATTAGGAGGCACTTCAAACAGATGTCTGATCTCATTCATGATAAAGAACAAATTTTCTATTCTGTCATAGAGGCTCTGCCCAGATGCAGGCCCTGTTTCCTCTGGGGTACTTGATCCTGCAGTGATCTGATTTGTAGCAAATGTGTTTACCCTTTTGGCATAATTTTCATGGGATAGCAATCTACCTGCACTGTTTAGTAGGCTGGGTAGGCCTCTGTTATGCAATGCTGTGAACTTCTCTGTGAATTTGTTCACCTCTGTTTGCATTTCCTGGCATCTTCTATCCAATGTTTGCACCAGACTTCTCAAAGTGAGGACCCTCTTCACCAGTAAGATGGTGTCAGTTCTGTTGGGGATTCCTATTGCTGCCAGCTGAGGGCCTGTGCGGTTGTTCAGGACATTGATCATCCTATTGGCTATCTCAGGCATAGTGCCCAGAGATGCCCTTGCTCTTTGACTTTCTTTGTGAGCCCTGCCTATGAGATCCATGTGCTCATGAATGGTTTCTATATATTGCCATTGATCTGTTATGGATTGACCAATATTGGCCCATAGGACTTTCTTGATTTCTGCCACTACTTTGTCAAGAGAGAGCTCTTTCTCCAGCTCTTTTATCCTTTTCTCAAGAGCCTTCACCTCTCTTGTTTTTTCAGCTACAGTTTGCTTTGATTTATCATACTTTTCATTAATTGTAGCCAATTTTTCCTTGGCCTCATTTAGTTCAGCCATCTGGGCCTCTAGAACTTGAATCTCCTTCATCATCTTCTGCATATCAAGGCTCGGTGCCTGTTCTGATGTTGTTGCTGGTGCTGCTGCTGTATTTGGTGCTGAAGTTGAAGGGCCTATCCCAGCTGTTTGTTCTGTGGGAGGACTGATAGTTTGAGGAGGCTCCTCAAGATTAATCACTGGCTGAGGGGGCTGAGATGTCTGGCCTCCCTCTTTCTGTTTCAGGGCTGCCTGTAATGCAGCCTCTGTTTCTACCAACTTCCCTTCTGTTTGTACCAACTGTTTGTGTAGTGTTAGCAGCATGGCTGCTACATCTTGGTCCTTCCTCTGCTGAGCAACATCTTCTGTTTGAGGGTGAAGGGTTGCTGGAATTTTTACCATCTTCCTCAAAGCTGCTATATCTGCATCTCTTACCTTTAATAATGCCTGTACAGCTTTGGGATCACTTGGGTCATGCCCAAGCTCTATAATAATATCCTCCAAAGACCTAATCCTGTTGTCTTTGGCTTGTGAAGAGGCCTTCTCCAATTCTAATTGGGCAGTTGTATTATGAAGACTGTTTTGCAATTTGTGTGCAAGGAAGGTCTTGTCTGCAAGAGTTGAATAGACCATCTCACCCGTTTGCTTATGAAGCTCTATCTGGTCCATTGGGTGGATGTCTTTTGCAAGTACCTCAAGATTGGTTCTTATATAATCTGCAGCTGACTGTGGCTGCAACATAGTAGGCATGAAATGACTCATAGTCATCTTCCCCTCTGTTATGTCATATGCCGACATAAGCCTCTACTGGTTTGTGGGAGCCATTTTGAGCAAGTGATTGTACAGCTGGAGCCTGACTGGCTCATTTCTCTTCTTGATATCAATGAATTGCTGCTTTATACTGGACTCTGCCCTCCTTTGCTGGCTTGAGGAGCTGACCTCTCCTCCAATTGTTCTTTCTTGTTCCTGCTGAAAGGAACTGGCAGATGCTTCCATGCTAGGGGGGCCCATACCCATGGATGGCCCAATAGGCATTTCTTCTTCAGAAAGGGGATTTAATCTTTGCCTTTTCTCCCCTTGTTGACTTGTTGATGTAGTGAGGGGAGTTTCCTGCTCTCTATCCCTCTTCCTGGTTCTCTCTTCATTTAGTGGAGTTTGGAGCACCGAGGCCTCCACTACTGTTTCCTGCCTTGGAGGCACACTTTCTTGAGCCTGTTGCTCTGTAGATATTGGGGCCTCAGCTGTTTCTTCTTGCTGTTTGGGCTGCTCTTTCTGCTGTTCTGCTGTAGGGGGTGGCTGCTCCTGTTCCATCTCTTTTTCTTTACCTTTGCTGGCTGCCTGAGGAGTAGTTTTAGCTGCCTGCTGGGGGGCTGTAGAAGATGAGGCAGCTGCTCCAAGCTGATTTTGATAAGAAGAGGAAACCTGCCCACAATTTTCCAAGTCAGCTTCCTTTTCAAGATTCTTTGCTTCTTTTTGTAGTATTTCCTCTTTAGTACTTGCTTCTTCTAATGTGCCCTCTTTCCATCTTAACAGATTGGCATATTTTTCAATATGGGGCAGCCTGAAATGATCATAGCTAGCCAATTTATACTTGACCCTTCTAAGGCTAATGAAGTGATTTGGATCATAGGGTATCCAGAGGAAACTAGTTTGCAATCCAAGGCGTTGCATGATCCTATCTGCTTCTTTCCATGCCTCTTCTCTTTTATTATAAATGAATGGACCCAGCTGATTTCTGACTTTTAGTTGTACCTTTTTGTTTTTGCTGTGGAAATGGACCATGTCTGCATTTCCAAACTGCCTGAAATACTCTAAGGCAAAGAGTCTCATAGGGACATATCTTGGCAGCCTATATGGGGCTAGCTCACAACCATATATTCTGATCACTGTATGGTGTTGGTAGAAGTACCAATCCCCAATGTTGTAGGCCTTTGAGAGCTGGAGGATCCTTTGCATCTCATATGTTAATCTTGGAGGAGGGGCACTTAGCAGCAAGGACATGGTGGATGGATGAATAGGTCTATGAATTCACAGTAGTTGTATGGTGAAAAAGATATATGATGGAAAACTGAAGACCAAAACACTACAGACCTTTGGTTCCCTTGGGCATCAAGCCTCTTGAGAGTAATAGGGAAGCTATCAGGCTGATAGAATAGGAATAAGTGATAGATGTAAGATGTATATCTAAATATCCTTTCCCTCTCTAGATTCATCAATTGCTCATGAATCTTATTGGCAATGTAGGCAGCATAATCATAGTGAACAACAGGAGGCTTTCCAGGGGAGAAGATGGACAGCATGGCCAGAATGGTTTCATCAACATCCTCAGATGTTCTGTATCCCAGGACATAACTGATCATATCCACAAGCATTTTTCCCAGCTCATTTAGGTACACATTTCCAATAGGGGGAGTCCTCACAGTTTCAGAGCCTGATTGAATGAATAATTGATTGATCTTTACAATTTGGGCACTGGACAGCTTGCCTCCTTTCTTTAGCAAGTCCATCATGGAGAGAGGAGTCAATGGCTTTGCAGTATGAAAGTGTAGCATCTCATTTATGGCCTCAGGGGTGACATGGAACAAAACTGAGCTTGAGGAATTGAGGACAGCTCTCTGACATGGGTCATAGTTGGCACTGCATCTATGTATCAAGTCTGGGAGGATATTGACCTGAGGGAGATTGAAAATGGGCAAATTGGAGTCCCAAATCCCTAGGATATCATTCCCACTGAGATGTTTGGCTTTAAGGTCATTGAGTACATGAATGTGGTACTTACTATATTCTGGGATTCCCTCTACCATTTGGTAGTCTCTGTCAGCCAAGGGTAGCCACTCTAGCTCTCTTTGTGGGGCATTTAGAGGTGTAACATTCAATGCAACTGGAGTTTCCATGGTTTTTGCTACTTTGAATTGTATTTGAACTTGTTTTTCTGGGCTCAGCAACACAGAGCAATGAATTTTGCAGGAACAGGGCAATTTGCAGGGGAAAGAGGGTGAATTATGGTGAAAATAAGTTGAAATGCTCCTGAGAAAAGTTTAATGAGCAAATACTGGGATTTAAGGGTGGTTTTCCCGGTGAGCTTGTGTAGCAGAGGTTTTAGTTTGCGACTGCGCAAACAGGCTGTAAATTTGTGGAAATTCGGCTCAATGGGGACTTCTGTAGGTAAATTCGGCCTTATAGCTGGAGATAAATGGTGGTCACCGAGAATTTGCTGGTAATTACAGTGTTTTTCTCTCTTTTCTCGCTTGTTTTGGTGAATTATGCAAAAAACCAGGCGCGGAGGGGAGATTTTGATAAATACCTGGTAAACTCTGGCAATGGTGGCAATGCAGGCGAGTTGAGGGCGCCCACGGTCTTTAAGTCAATTTCTGCAGGTTGGTGGCGAAATGGTCGTAAATTACATGCAGGGAGCACAATAGTTCTTTTGTCAAAAAATGCGAAAAACCGTGATTTTTGGCCAAATATGGACATTTTGGGCTTTGGCGCGTTTTTTGGATGACGTCAGCATGACGTCATCGGGTGGGGTCGGGTACGGAAAGGTGACGTGGCGGCCTGTGAGTGGTCCGCGTGGATGGGGGACGTGGCGGACAGGTCGGAGCGATGGCGGGCCGGGCGCTGACGCGACGCTGACTTGGCATGACGTGGGCATGGCGTGGGCAGGCGGTAAACAAAAGCGGTAAGTGGTTCCATCGGACCGCTTATGGTATGGGAGCGGTATTGGCAGGCGGCCTCCCGATACAACCTGGGAGCGACGCGTGGCCGAGCCCTGACGTCACCCTCTGACATTTTTCGGGTGCTATCATCCGGACATCGGGGGCGGCCCGATATTGATATAGGCCGTCGGATGGGAGGGCCCAGATCCGACGGACGACGGGTTGCAAACATGGTAGGACAATACGGCGGCGGGGGCGAGCAATAAATTATTATATTTCTGGAAATGCGCGCCAGGGCGGGACTTTAGACTTCGGCGGATTTTTGGGTTTTTCAATGTTTTGTTGGCGGAAAGGGGTTTTTACATTTTTGCAAAAAAAAGGGGGTTAGGGCTATAAATCAAGTGGATCTTGATTTAATCCCAAAACACTGTATTGGCGTTGTCTTGCCTTTAGCGCACTGATTTCTTTGCACTTCGACCCTTTAGGACTATTAGGCTATATTGCCTAGGGGAAAGGGAATATACATATTTTTGGGGTTTTTATACACAATAGTGTTATGGTAATAGGGAAAGGGGAACATAGGGAGTTAAGTGTAGATAGAGTTAGTAGTTAGTATTGGAGGGGAATAGGAATGGGAAGTGATAGATACTAAGTTTTTTAGGAAACAAACTTAGTTAGGAGAGTAGATCAAAATGAAAAGATCTTTACACAGAAAATGTGGCTCTTTATGCAACAAGGATCAACCAATGAGTTGGATTTCTCTCATGAACAAAGGTGGTATTGGGATGTTAGCAAAGAATTTGATGGGGGATGATTGGGAAGTTAGACATGTTTCATTTTGTTGCTGCAAAACTGCTGAATAGGAGGATCTGCACTGGCCACCCTGTGTTTCCTTTGCTTAGGCCAGTGATATGAAGGAAATCCTGCTTCTGCAACCCCATCTACCTACCCATTCTATTGCCTAGCATTTTTTGTTACTTCAAAGAGGGTGCACTTAGACTTGCAAACCCTTATGTGCCTTTTCTTTTCCTTTGGCATTTCCTTTTGATTTTCTATCTAAGGCTAGCCTTATTACTTCCAAGGCCCCAGATTAAGCAGTTGGGCACCTTCATACTCTACCTAACTACTTATCTACCAAGATTGAACAGTTTGGACAGATTTCTTTCTCTAGTCTACAACAAAAATTGAAATATGGCATGACCCAGCTTAGACTGGTGGATCACCCATTCAGAAGTAGGACAGCATCAAAACACTGTAAATGTGTGTTTTCCCCAAAATATGAGATCTTTGCATCACCAAAGTAGATCATATTGGCACTTTCCCTGCCAATCATGAAAAATGAAACCTATTGGTATAGGTAGCTAACACCTTGCTGAAAAAAGCAATGGCTTCTCACATCCTTGATCATGTTTTTGTAATAGGACAGCAGCAATAGTATGTTTAGATGCAAAGGAGAAGATTATAAAATCTCTATCAAATTTCGGGCTTGTGAGGATCGGTGTTTTGGTTAAAGCTATTTTGATTTGCTCAAAATCTTTCTTAGCTTCTATTGTCCATTTGACTTTGGAATCTTTCTTCAGCACGTTGTTGAGCAATCTTATAAGTTCAACCAAGTTGGGTATGAATCTTCTTAGAAAATTCATCTTTCCTAGGAAGGCTTGCAGTTCTTTGTATTCCTTGGGTGATGCACTTGGAGAATAGCTTGTATTCTATCTGGGTCAATTCTAATGCTATCTTTTGAGATTATGTGACCTAACAATTTGCCTTCTTCTAGGCCAAACAATGATTTCTTTGGGTTTAATAATATGCCATATTTTCTACAAATTAAGAACACCTGTCTTAAATGTTCTAAATGTTTTTGTTCTGATTTGGAAAAAGCAGTGAGGTCATCAAGATATATGACTAAAAAATCATGGATCTCTTTTGCAAAGGCTAAGTCCATGGCTCATTGAAATGTTGCTCCTACATTTTTAAGTCCAAAAGTCATTTTTACATACTTGAAAGTTCCCCAAGGTGTTGTAAAAGCAGTTTTATCTTGATCATCCGGGTGAACTAAGATCTGATTAAATCTTGAGAATCCATCTAACAGTGAAATTCTAGAAGCTCCCACTACCCTTTGTAAAATGTGATCCATCTTGGGTAAGGGGTAGTGGTCTTTGAGAGAAACTTTATTCAGATTTCTTAAGTCAACACACAGTCTTATCTCTCCCGTTTTCTTCCTAGTGGGCACTAGATTTGAGATCCATTCTGAGAACCTGATGGGTGCAATTATTCCAGCTTGGTACATTCTTTTGACTTCCTTTTCAATAAGGGGGAGGAGGACAGGATTCACCCTTCTAAGCTTTTGTTTAAAAGGTTTTTGATTTTCTTTTAAGGGTATTGTATGCTGGATCACAGAAGTATCATAGGACTTGAGGTCTTCATAGCTCCATGCAAAAACATCTTGAAATTCTTTAAACAACTCAATGTATTTCAGTTTTTGGTCAGGAGGCAAGGCTTTGGACAATTTTACCATCTTAGGATTTTCTGCAGTTCCTATATTACAGTCCTCAATTTCTGCGTTTAATGGCTGCATTTTTGGCTTTCTTGGGATATCATTAGAGTCAAAAATATCCTCCAAAGGAGTCAAGCCTGTGGGTAAAAAATTATCCTTTAACTCAATTACTTCAGACTCTCCCTCAGCAATTTCATCAAAGTCCATTTGCTTCAGCTCTTGTAAATTTTTGCTGGTAAAGATTGTTGGATGCAAAATCTGATTTGTTGTTTCAGCTGATATATTAGTTTCTATTTTGTCTATTTGCTGTTCTTCACAAATGGTGCTTGTATCTATGTTTGTGCTTGATCTTCAAAGTCAAATGGTGCTTGTTTGTTTGCTGCTTTAAATTCCTCAGATCTGATTACAGTGTCTGCTGCTATTTGTCTTTACAACAGTCTGTGTTTAATTTCAGCAGTGAAGTGGTGGTTAAGCTCAAATGGAAACTTACAAGTGCTGGCAAATGTTGCCAAACAGTGAGCATGTAAATTGTGGTTTCTTGAGATTTTGGTGAGTTGTTATTCTAGAAAGGTATTGAGTATTTCAATTGCTGCCCCTCTATAAGATCTTAACCTGTGATCGTTTGTGACAAAGTTTCCTTTCATCTGTTGAATAATCAGATCGGAGTCTCCCAAAATTGAAATCCTAACTGCCCCTAGGCTTTTGATCAACTTGAGTCCTAGCAGGAGGGCTTCATATTCAGCCATGTTGTTTGTACATCTAAAATTCAGCCTTTATTCATGTCCTTCAGCATGATCGTTTTGCATGTTATGTATCCAAATACCTGCCTAGTTTATTCATTGATCCATCAAATTCTAGGTACCATAGGATTTCTTGACTACATCTAGCATGAGGAGTTTTAGAAACTGTCTTAGTGGGCAGATTTGGATTTTGTAACTCATATGGCTTGCCTTGTGTGTTTGTTGCATCACTTATTTCAACAATTTCTAAATCTTGAGCAGTGGGTTCTTCATTTATGCTTCTTTCTTGTGCTGATTTTAGGAGCTTGTGATCAGTTTTGGGACACATTTCCGCATTGTATAAGATGAAAGAATCCATATCAGAATGCATGGAATAAATGGGGAAATTTTGGGGTTTCTCTTGACTGTTGACCACATATTTCATCAATGTTTCCCGGTATAATCTCTTTGGCTGGCCAAAGACCGAGATGGTAGCATATGACATATCTAATTGTAAAGATCCTTGGAGCTTTGCACCCCAAGATCTGGACAAAAGCATTCCATATTTAGGTGGAATATCAGCTACCACCACATCCATTAAAATTGTCTTAGCAGGGTACTGCACTAGAGATAAAAACAAATATTTGATTAGGCCTAGACACCTGACCTGGCTGGAATCAAATGAAAACAAGTCTTTATATGGCCTTGTGATATCTAAGTCTAATTTTTCCATCACAGACTTAGGCATTAGATTATGGGAAGCTTCTGAATCAGACATTGCATTGTGAAGTACTTGGTCATGGATGTTTAGGCTTACATAAATGGATGGACTCCTCCATCTACTATTTTACCATTTACTTCAGGGCCAAAAATCAATTCTGGCTGGTCATCTAAGTCATTCACTGCGTCTCTATTCTCTGATATTTGAAGTGACCTGCTAATTTGTTCTCTATAAACCTCATGTTTAACCAATTTGGACAGTGGAATGGCTATTTTTAACTTGCCTATTTCGGTTTCTAAGTTGAAAGGTTTTTCCACTTGGATTTTTGCATTCCGGGCAGCAAGATTTTCCTTTTCTGCTGTGTTCTCAGTGGTTTTCTCCCTATCAGGAGTGCTATTATGAACTAAATCTTCTTTGAAGCAAATTTCAGGAGACCTGTTTGCATTTTCTTTTGGAGGAAAGGAGGTGGATGAATGATTGATTGATGGTTGTAAGTTTGATATGTCTTCAACCGTGGGTTCTGTTGGGTTGAGGTCTTTTTTAGCAGGGAGTTCTGTAGGATAAGTTTTATACTTTGCTCTTTTAGGCTGCTTGGTATCTTTCGGCTTGTTGGGTTTAGGCACATCTATTGTTTTGCTTCTCAATTTGTATTGTTTGTGAACATCATAGACAGCTGCATCATATCCCTCTCTGAAATCAAAGGATTCTCTGGATTTGGTTTGAAATTGGTTGAAAGTATGAGCCTCTTGGTCATCCCGAGTTAAGAATATTTGTTGTTCACTATTTAGACACATTAGATTGATTTGAGTATCCTCTATTGGCTCACTAGAGGTTGAAGCTTCAACATAGTTCTCCTGAAATGGAGGTCTGATGTTCTGGTCAGGACCAGCCTTTCTGGTATTAGGATTTTGATTTTTCCTAAAGTTTGGATTTCTTGTGGTGTTACTTAGTTGACCTTCCCAAGAGGATTTCCTTTCAATAGTTTCTACTCTATCACCCAATCTATCCATTCCTTTGATGATTGCATCTAGTTTTTGCTCAAATGCAGAAGGCTCTTCTTTGAAGGGAGTCCTTCTTTCAGCTCTAGCTCGTGCTCTCTTAGAGATCAGATTGGCCTCTACACTAACAGCTATGCTCTGAATGTCTTCTAGGCTTGGAGGGGCTCTTTCTCTTAGTTGATATGCCATGTCAAAATCGAATCCATTAGGGAATTTGATCAAGGCTAAGTCAGGTGGAGGTCTAAGGTTTTGAGGAATAACATTGTACACATTATTGAATCAGGCACAGTAGTCTTGGCAATTTCTTGTGGGCCTCTTTTCAAGCTTTCATATTCACACAAGATATGTAATGGGTCCTTCTTCATTTCCCATCTATTCAAAAAGGTTTGATAAAGGGCATCTGGATCAGCAATTGTGTTTACAGGGAGTGCCCTAAACCAGGTCCTTACATCACCTGTTAGGCTTTGGACGAAAATTTTCATTCTGACATCATTATCATCAATTTCATAGTTCTCAAAATAATCCATCATTCTCTTAGTATGTTGTTGTGTTGTGTAGGTGCCAATACCATCAAAATAGGTGATTTTTCTTTGATAATCTTGAGGCATAGCCCCTGGATTTGTAGGCAATTGCAAAGGAGCATATCGGTTTGCCATATTTGCAGGTATAAATGGGACAACTAGAAGCACAAGGGTAACAGCTGAGACAAACAGAGTGGATGGAGGAGTGGAAAAGATGCTTTGAAGTGACAATGGTGAACTAGAAGAAGTTGCAGCAACAGTAGAAAGGGCTGTTGCTTTTCTGGGAGGAGACTGGGTAAGGTTTTGCTTAAGTGTATCAAGGTTTAAATCAGCAGAATTTCCCAGACTTTCTTGTCTTCTAAGGTTCTTCGAGATCAAGTTAGGATTTTCAAAAATAGCTAGAGGATTGGGATCTGGATTTGATCTAGTGTAACGGGTTTTCTTATTTGGAGCCAGCGTCTAAATTTGTGTTTGGTATTTTCTGGAAGTGTTTGAAAAACGCAAGTTTTTTGAAGATATCTTTCTATGAAATTATGAGTTGTGAGAGTTTTAAATTTTCCTGAAGATTCTTTGAAATCAAAGGAAAATGATCAAATTTTTTGAGACAGCTGCTTAAAACCTAAAACTATACTGGAGATAGACTGAAGCAACTTTTATTTACTCCTGTAATTGCATAGCAAAAACAGTTTCAAAGGCTACCTGGCTAACTTCAGGCTCCATCTGCAGCTTTAGAAAATAGACAGTAGTAACAAATATTCATTCGGGTCCCCAGTGGAGTCGCCAATGATGTTATCACATAGGTTGTTCCCCAAAAGCTATGAGAAAAGGGAATATGGCTGAGGTAACCACTAACCAATCTTTTGGATGCAGATTCTAGCCAATCTGCAGCAGAGAGGGCTCTCTCTTTATGATTTAGGCTTGTTTTGCTATATGTTAGGCTAGTTATGAGGCACAAGTATTTGTTTGATTTTTGGATGGTGACATTTGATAGAAGAGGGCTGCAAAGTATGAGAAGTTCAGACCATTAGGTTAATGGAGTCAATCAAGGTGAATTTTTGGGTATAGTTTCTTTGACAAAAGGAGGGACTATAGAGCATGATAATTAATCATGGAACAATTTTCAAGCTGGAATCAGGTGAAATGGAGTCAGGGGATCAAAGGCAATTAAGAATCTTTCATCATGCTAACAGGGGGAAAGTGGGTAAATAATACCAAGGAGCAGTTAAGAATTCTCGCCTATGCTAGTCCTGAAGAAATTATAAAAAATGACAGGAATTGAACACAGAGTACAGTTAACTAAATTTTGGGCTATTCTTTCTTCCTGCAATTTAGAGTATGATATGCAAATGATATATAAAACATAGAAATAGTAAAACATGAGTTAGAAAGGAATGATTGATCCATGAAATAATTCAAGAATTCTGCAACATGGGCTTCTGCCATCAATTCAATAACCAGAGAGCATCAGCAAAGCATTCCAGCAATCTTCACTCAAAAGAGTTCTCAAATTTACAGCGCAGTTCCAGAATGATATTCACCAACCCCTAATACTTAGCTTGGGGAAGTATTTGTACAAAAATGTTTAAAAAATATCTCAAAAGAGATAATATCTTGCAATAACTTCTTTCACCTACTCTACAGAAGGAGTAAATGCTCTTGGGAACAGAGAGAAATGAATGCAGAAGTAAGAGAATGTTGTGTTGGCCATTTTTTTGGTGAGATGCATTGATTACTTTACTCAGTGAGTCGGCCGATGGATATTTTAGTGAAATCCCGAGCTGCTGGCGTTGTTTTCTTGGGTGCTCTTTCATGTGCTTCAATTAACTGCTGCCCAGCACGATGTTTTATCTGCTCCTTTCTTCACTTCATGGCATTTGTTATGTTCTAAAAAATAAACAAAACTTTGAAATCTGCCCTAGAAAATTTCCAGCATACTCTGCCACCACTAGTTATCTGGTACTTGGTGTCTGTGCATTTTAATTATAGTTTCATCAGCATCCGTGTACCTGAAAAAAGTGGGCTAGACTGTGAAAAGATGCCTCGCTTCATGTTCAATGAAGAACAAATTCTCCAAATAGTCATATAGGCTCTGTCTAGATGGGAGTGACTTCTCTCTTGCAGAACTTGATGATGTTGTGGCTTGGCTATCCACATATGTATTCAACCTGTGTGCATAGGCTGCATGTGTCATTAATCTATAGTCATTAGTCAACAAGCTGGGCAGACCCTTTTCCTCCAAAGCTGTAAACTTCTGTGTGAAATCATTTATTTCCATTTGCATCTCCTGGCACATCCTTTCCATATTTTGTATGAATTTCCTCATGGTCAGAACCCTTTTAATTATTAAAATAGTGCCTGTCCTGTCCTTGATATCCATTTTTCCCAGATCTTCTTTGGTGTAGGTGTTCAAGAAATGTATTAGCCTATTGGCCTGTTTGGGCATGTTTCCCAATGAATCCCCGACCCTTTGAATTTCTTCTTGAGCTGCTGCTACTAAATCAATCTGCTCATGAATTACATGTATTGATTTCCACATATTAGTGATGGATTGGCCAATGTTGGCCCACAAAATGCTCCTAATTTCTACCAGAGGTTTGTCTAATAAGAGGTCCTTTTCCAATGCCTTTACCTTATCTTCCAATGCTTTCACCTCCCTTGCTTTTTCTGCCACTGTCATTTTCGATTTATCATAACTAATTTCCAACTTGGCCAATTTCTCTTTAGCATCCTTTAACTTTGATACTTGGAGTCTTAGATCCTCCATAGCCTTTATCAGTTCTTCAATAGTCATGGTAGTGCTGCTGCCTGCTGTTGTTGTTGTTGAAGTACCTTCTTTCGATGCTGGGGTAGTGGGAGGGATTGTTGTTGCTGCTGTAGGAGGAGTAGTTGTAACTGTTGGAGCTGTTTGAGGTGGCTGGGAGGTTGACGTGTTTTTCCTGTAATGCTTTCTCCAAAGCCTACTCGGTTTCACTTAGCCTTTGATTCATTTTTATTAGCAACTCCATCATGTCTTCTTCCTCTTTTTCTTTCACTATCTCTGTGGTCTGTGGATGCATAGTAATTAGCAAGTTTAACTGCTTCTTGAGGGCAACTATGTTATCCTCTTTTTTCTTTATTAGTGCTTTTATTCCCTTGGGATCCTTGGGATTATGTCCTAGCTCAATGAGGATTTCTTCCAAGGACTTTATCCTGTTGTCATTAGCCAAAGAGGATGCCTTTTCCAACTCTAATTGGGCAGATGTGTTGTTTAATGAATTCTGCAATTGTTGAGCTAGTATGGCTTTGTCTGCCGAAGTGGAATAGACCATTTCACCAATTTGCTTGTGCAACTCAATCTGGTCCAAAGGGTGAATGTCTTTGGCAAGAGCCTCTAGATTTGCTCTAATATAATCAGCAGCTAACTGTGGCTGCTGCACTCCGGGCTTGAAGTGACTCAAGATCATTTTCCCTTCCTTAATATCATATGAAGAAATCAATCTCTACTGTTTGGCGGGGTTCATTTTGAGAAATTGATCATAAATCTACAGCCTTATTAGCTCATTCTGTGCTTTGATGTCCATGAATGTCCTCTTAATATCAGAACTTTGTTTTCTTTGTGGCCGTGCTGATGAAATTTCCACACTAGGTTGTTTTCCCAATTGCTGCCCATGAGAAATGGTAGATGTTTCCATCACTGGAGAAGTCAATGGGCTGGCTGCCCTCTCACTTCTTGGACTTTCAATGATCTCCTCTATAAATTCCTCTTCAGGTAGCAGATCCACTCTCTGCCTCTTTGCTTTTGGTTGTTCTGCTGGCCCACTTATGGGTGTGGCCTCTTCTCGGTCCCTTTTTCTGCCCTTCTCCTCATTGAGACGAGTCTACAATGCTAGTATATCTGGTGCATTGGTCTGGGCAGGAGGAATTTGCCCTTGGCCTTGCTGCTTTGATGATGTTGGCTGATCTGTCATTTCTTGTTGCTCTGAATGTAGCACTTCTTTGCCTTTGGATGTCCCTGTAGGTGGAGTACTTTCTTGGGCAGGTTGTTGTGAAGTTGTAGCAGATGATGTGCCCGCTCCAATGTGTTGAGGTAATTTGAAAGAGACCTGTCCAAAAGAGTCCAGGTCAAGAGTTTTTTCAAGGTTTTTCATTGCCAGCTCCATTTTCTCTTCCACAGTTATCTGTTCTATCAATGTGCCCTCTACCCATTCATCTTGATTAGCATACTGTTCTAAATCAGGGATTCTACAATGATCATAGCCTGATAGCCTATTTTTTATCTTTCTATCATGGATGAATCCATTTGGGTCATAGGGTACCCACCAAAAACTCCTTTTTAGTTTGAGTTGCTCACCTAATATCTTTTTAGCATCTTTCCACCCTTCCTTTTTGTTAATAATGAAGGGGCCTAATTGGTTTCTTAGCTTCAGCTGAGCCTTTTTCTTGGCAACATAAAAATGAGTCAAATCTGAGCTAATAAATTTCCTAAAGTATTCAAGAGCAAACAGTCTCATAGGCACATACTTCGGTAGTTTATAGGGGCATAGCTCACAACCATATATTCTGATCTCAGTGTAATTTTGGTAAAAGTACCAGTCACCTATTTTATAGCTTTTGGACAGCTACAAGATTTTTTGCATGTCACCTGAGAGTCTGGGAGGGGGACTTCTCATCAGCACAGATGAGAATGGATATATAAATAGATCGATGAAATCACAATAAGATTAAGGAGAATTATGGACCGGATGGAAAAGTGAGGTCCAAAATATCACAGATCTCCTTTCTCCTTTTGCATCCAATTTCCTGACAGGGAACTGAAAACTATCTGTTTGATAGTACAAGAACAAATGATATATATATGTTGTATACTTGAAGACTCCTTCTCTATTTAGACTCATGAATTGTTCATGGATTTTGTTGCTAATGAAGGTAGCAAAGTCAAATTTGATAGTGGGAGGGTGTCCTGGAATAAATATGGACATCAGAGCTAAAATGGTCTCATCAACATACTCACTTGTTCTAAAGCCCAGGACATACGAGATCATATCAATAACAGATCTCCCAGCTTCATTGAAATAGACATAGTGAAAAGGAGGTGAATCTCTGGGCTGGGAGTCAGGGCTCATGAATAACTTTGCAATCCGGCCTATTTCTGCAATGGATAGTTTGGAGCCTTGGTCCAGCAAATATTTCATGGACAGAGGAGCCAAAGGCTAACTAGGTTTGAAGTGCAACATCTCACTAATTGAGTCAGGAGTGATATGGAAAAGGACAATTCCATTTGGAGACTTGACTGCTCTTTGAGTAGGCTCATAGTTGGCACAGCACAAGCGGATTATATCTAGAAATACTTTAACTGATGGAAGACAGTATATGGGTATATTGGACCCCCATATCCCATAAGATCATTTTTGTTCAGGTAACTATTTCTAATTTCATAAAATATTTGCAGATGGTCTTTGATACCCATTAAGTCTTGTATTTGGAAGTCCGTATTAGCTAAGGGCAACCATTCCAGCTCTTTGTGAGGTGCATTAAGGGGAGCAACATTGAGGGCCACTGGAGCCTCCTTTTCAATCTTCTATGATTTTTTAATTTGAAATTTGGGTTTTCACAGCAATAGTAGGTAAAACAGTACTTTTGGATCCTTTCTGTGGGAATTGCAGGACGAAATGAGCTTGAATTTTAGCTAAATGGGTGAAATTGCAGAGGGAGATATACTTTGAGGAATTTCTCAAAAAAATGGGCAGAACAGTGGTTATAGTGCATAGGTTTTAAAGGTAGCACAGTTTTTAATCGAAATTTGTTAGGACTCTGGACACCACATATCTCCACAATGGTATAATATTGTCCACTTTGGGCCTAAGCCCTCATGGATTTGTTTTTGGGCTTTACCCCAAAAGGCCTTATACCAATGGAGATATTTGTCCATCCTTATATACCCATGATCCTCCCCACTTCTAGTCAATGTGGGACTTTGGTCGTATACCCAACAATCCTCCCCTCGAACAAAGGAAGATCGAGCCTCCCCTCAAATGATTATCCATCCCGTCCACTCTCTACCAACCAGGATTCTCCGCTCCAATGTGTTGGAAGCACACACCTTACATGGAAGCACCACCTGCCTCGAGAGCTTGCTCTCTCCCAGGTCAACTCCTCTTCACCGTGTTGGGACCAAGTCTTATAGACATTTTTGTGCCTTACAGCTCTAAGCATGAAATGTCCATAATCCAAGGGATCCAAAGTCCCTAAAAGTGTTGTTCCTGCCCCTAAAGGAACAAGGTCAACCAATGACAGCTTCTCCCAAAAGTTCTCCACCAGAAACTGCTCAAAACTAGTCAAATCAGGATCAATTCAGAAGCTCCACTAGCTGCCTGCCTTGCAAAGCACCCAAATACACTGTCTAGGTGTGTTGCAACGCACTTGAATGCACTACCCAGGTGCGTTGAGCGGGAAATGACAAGTGGCAGAGTCATTCAACGAGGTGGAGAGACAATGGAAGCTTCCAGAATCTTCTCCAATGACACTTGCCTCACTAAATTCGACCAGTGATGAGTAAGAGGCTCTCAGTCTCCAAGTGGAAGCAAGAACTGACAGAGAGAAGCCACAAGTCAAAACATAAGCTGACTCATCCTCTCTGCTTACATCTATATATGGATCCCTCATCCCAGAGATCCAGAGGCTGGAATTTTGTACTTTGCAGAGAATTGTTGTTGGTTTGAGATTGAGATTAGTACATTGGGTGATTTATTCTTTGTTGGAGGAGAGGAAGGGATTCCTTTGCTGGGAGGTAGATGCTGGATCGAGACTCACTTGGTTGTATCTCCTCTTGGAATTTCTTATCATATCAATAAAATTATTTGAGTTTCTCCTACATGCTGTGTATCAATGATGCTTTGTTATATTTGCATGTTTAGCTTAATCTGATCCTAAGCTTTTTATGAATGTAAATCTATATCTTCGTGTAGTTTCTCTCTTCTGTGATCTTGCAGGATTTCGGTGAAGCTGGGCCGGTAAGGGAGTAGGGAGCTGGGAGCTCTTGAAGAGAGGAGCGATTGGATCAACAAACTAGCGAAAGACACAGGTTAGTGACATCCTTCCTCTTCATTTGCATTTCATAAAGAAGAATACTCAAGTAGTTTTCCTTGTTTGTTGCTAAGGCACTATCACACCTTAGAGTGGGATAGGGGCGTTCTGAATAGACACTTTTCCCAACAACAAATTGGCGACTCCGCTGGGGATCGTATCTAGTTAGTTTATTTGTGTTTCTATTGTTGTTCTTCTCATAAACTTAGGAGTGGCGAATCGAACTGCATTTGCCATTTACAAATGCAAAGTAGAGATCTGCTACTCTAGTCCACTCACTGGGCCTGTTTATGATCTAAACAAGCTGATCCAAAAATGCTCTAACTGCCCTTTGTGATAGCTATTAGTCCTCCTTTGAATCATCCCTCTAATTGTACCTTATTGATAGCTTTTATCCGGCCAAAAACCTCAGATCAAACTGCAAACCGTGACCCAGAACCCAGAGACAATTCTCGTTTCTGCTTCAGCGCAGGCTCTGTGAAGAGACTCTTCATTTCAACGCAGGTCTCGAGAGGGCTACCTGCGTTGCAATTTAGTTTCTCTGTACAACAGGTGCGCTGATCAGCCTTTGCCCTGTGCAACTGTGGTTCTTTGCTTCATTTTGTTCAGTTTTATCTCTGATTTTTGCAGCCTGTTATCAGTGTGTGTACCTATCTGAAAACCCCTTTTATCTGCCTTAATTCCCTGTATTTGTTTTTGTGTATTTGTTACATCATTTGCATTTTTCCATTACAAAAGTAAACTAATCATACTGTCGCCCTTAGATCTAGACCTGTCATAAGTGTCGTTTTGATCTTAGGAGTAAATTTGTTTGCTGTTGACAGTTGATTGCGCTTTTACTTTTGTCTTTTGGTTTGAATTTGTGAATTTCTAGTGTCGAAACAAGTGTTTACTTCAAAATCATAAAGTGTCGTAATCGTCTTTTTGATTTCAAAAAGAAACTTGTTTGTGTTTTCACTTGAAATCGAATTCAAATTTGTACAACAGCTTTCTTTTTAGGCATCAATATTAAGAAAGTGAAAACAAATACATGCATTTGTGCATTTGCATTTTGATAGTTTGTATGGTTTGATTTAGGAAAAGTGCATTTACAGTGTGCTCTATGCTCTTTGATTAAAGATTGTGTCTTTCTTTTCCCCTTGTAGCTAGGATTTTCATTGTTGAAAAGAGATAAAAGCTTGCTTATCATCTTTAGATTGCATTTAGGAATTTCATCTACATCTCGTGGTGATCCAAAAAGGCAAACTTCTAAGAAAGATCAACCTAAAATAAATTGAATGAACTTAACAACGCTTTGTAACTTAACGCACAACATAGAGGTCTAGGCTAGAGACGTGTTCCGACGTCGTAAAATCTGGTGACTGTCGGCCTCACTGATGGTTGGGTGATTCCTCCTGAGAGACGATAAGTGCCAGTACGGATTGTGCTCCCACGTACCGTCGAGTATATATTGGGAGACCCCTATAGGCATAAAACCTTTATCCATAGGAAGCTGTGTCGGCCGCCCTACTGATCGCAATGCACTGAACACAGCATTCGGGAAGATTGACCGCCCGTACCCTAAAAAGTATTCTGCGGTTTTGCGATTGGTTTGGCACACCCTCTACCTAGAACTCTAGAGCAGTCCCTTTCATTCCTTTTCAGACTCCTTAACGGAAAAGGTCCATCTGAGCACTTGTCACTTTAGGATCATTAAAAATCGAAGGAGACTAGAGTCATCTTTTGCTTTTTCTCGACTCTTTAAAATTGAAAAAGCAAGTTGTGCCCAAGCGTCGTTAAAATTTATTTTAAATGGAATATTCATACCCTTCTTCCACGTTGATCTTTAGGTTGAGAAAATGGAGCCTACCAACCAAGGAATTCCCCTTGGTGGAAATCCTAGTCCCTTCTCCTCTTGGGGAGATGTTGGTGCGCCCCATATGGCCACATTGTCGCTTCCAGGACTGACAATTGGCTTGCCGGTCTGGCTCTTCTCAACCAATGTCGTTCAGAACACCACTATTCCTGAACAATCGAATCAGCAGTTAGACCAGTCCAGAGTTACCCACCAACCTTCTACCTCCTCTAATTCTTCCTCTCCTCCTTCCTCTTCGCTTGATGGGGCTGGCAAAGCCAAAAGTTAAGTTCCTAAGGAGAAGAAGGAAAAGAAGAAGAAAGAGAAGAAGAAGAAGGAGCCAAAAGCGACTGGGGGCAAACGAGTGTCGTCTAACGAAAATCCACACATTGCACTGACCAGGCCTAAATCGCCATGTGTCATTTGCAAGGGAGACCACTTCCACAGAGATTGTCCCTGCATCCCTCGGATACTAAGGGACTGGTCTCCCCATTTGCACAATCGGTGGCGTCAACCTCTGATAGCCATGTTGAAAGCACACCGTCAACTAGCGAAAGTGAAGTCCCAGGACAAAAAGGGAGAGCTAGATCTCCTTGTAAACTGTGCGAAGGCAATCACACCATCCACCGTTGTCCCTTCTTAGACGAAGCTAAAAGAGTTTTGGATGATCGTCCGGTTTTACCGTTACGACTCCCTCTTGGATATAAAAAACTCTTGCCGAGTCCTTCGTTAGTTGAAAATCCAGCTGGCTCGCTCAAGTGGTCAGCTGAAGCGTCGGTCATTGAAGATGAACCAGCTGAATCCATACCCGACGAAAGTCAAAAGGTCGAGGCGGCAGTTGACCTGGTCTTGCCTTCAGAGGATTTATCTTCGAATGACACAGTCACTGAAGAGAACAAGGATGACACCATCCAAATTCTCTTCATCAACACAGACTCCGACGAATGCGGGGGCATCCTACCCATTCCTTTATCGCAGGAAGGAAGTTCGTCAGAGCCGTACCCGGCCATCTACTCGGTCCCACCTCCAAGCAACCTAGTTGTCTCGTTCGTCTGGAATCAACTAGGTAGACCTTGTTTACCAGCAAGCATACCATTCAGAATTATTGTCCAAATATACAGAATGGTCATGTCTGGCACCATTGTTGATGAGGGGGCATCTGTGAGTATCCTTTCCTCTATTGCTTGGAAAGCGCTTGGTTCGCCATCGCTTTTGCCTGAAATGAGAAATCTGACAGGCTTTGATAAAGGAACCAGTCGACCTTTAGGGATCCTCCCCAATGTGCCCATAACATTGAAAGGGAAGAATGTTCAAATGAACGTGATGGTCGTTCAAGGACCCTTGGATTATAACCTACTCCTTCGACGAGACTATATTTATTGCATGGGAGCCATCATCTCCTCACTCTTTAGAGTAATGTGTTTTCCGCATGAAGGAAGAGTGGTCAAGCTCGTGGACCAGCTTTCATTTCCCGGATCATGCATCGCAAATAGTCATATACCATCCCTAAATGGTCTATTCACGCAAGAAATGTCTCAACCCATGGTCCGTCCTCCCGATGAGCGCGAGTAATTCGGAGGGATATGACTGGAACCCAGGGGGCATGCGTCCTGGTCTGCTTTGGCAGGAAAACTTCGGGTATAGGGTAGGTTTCCGCTGGAGAATATGACTAGTCTGTACCCCGTCCGTGATTGAGATAGGGGTTATTCTAGAATAAGATTCTTTTGTCAAAGTTATGTGAGTTGGCGGGCATCGTCGCTCACCTTTGTTTATCTCGGTAGACATCGCCGAAGAAGTGTTTTGTTTGAAAGATTAATGGAACAATCTTTGGGTGACCTGTAAGAGGTAGGCCTCTCTCGGTAAAACAATTGTTTTGGCGGAAGTGAAGTAGAGGTAACCTTGAAACTATGTTTTATACCTGGGGGCATGCAAACCTTGTTGGAGTGCAAGCAAAGAGCGATTATTTATCTGTTTTTTGGATTAGTCGTTTCCTAACTTGCATAAAGAAAGGAAATGGGGCAAAAATCTAAATGTTGCTGTTTTATATGAGACATTCTTATCATATGACTGGATTATCGAGCAGTTTTAGCACATGGTTCATGCTCGTTAAAAAATAAACATAAGATCGAGCAAGTGTTTCAACCCGCGTTTAAGCTCGTTAAAAAATGAACTATCCTCCGGTAAATAACCACCGTGAATGTAACATTATCAGCCATTAAAGCCTTGGTCGTGTTTGCACCGTCACCTCCACTTTTCCATTGGTCGATCATTCACCTCCATTTGATTGTTTACCCATTTTGGAGAACAGCTGCGAAGAGTGATTTCACTAGCCATCCTTGTGACATTGCTATGCTTGGAAAATTCCAAGCCTTACCTGGAATCAGCTGCTACCCATTTTATCACTCGTTCCTCAAAAGACGAGTCTTCTTTAAGCTCTTTTCATATGACTCGTAAAATGTGAAAAGATTGCCGAGTTTTGGCCTTCCAACTCGTTAAAGCGACCAGAAGTGCTATCCCTCTAGATTTTAATCTTTTTGGACCTGAGGGATTATTGCACAAAAAGATCGAGCGCTTGTTTTGTTCGACTCGTTAAAACTATCGAAAATTCATCCCTTCTGTATTGTTTTATACTTTTTCGGACTTAAGGGATTAGATGACGAAAAAGGACTTCTGGAGTTAACTTTACGTACCTTTTCAGACTCTCTAAAAATGAAAAGGACTGAGTTATCTTTGTCGTTAGACTCGTTAAAAAGATTAATAGCGACAAACTTGTCTTTAGACGAGAACGAGTTTCACTATCGCTAGGCTCGTTAAAACATAGCGATGGGTTTGCCCGAAGGGCAAATTATAGAACAAGCATATGTTATCCTCCTCAAGCTTGACAAAAATAAAGAGGTACTGGTCATCAATGACTGGGAAAAATTGGGAAGAAACTCAAAGAACCTTTATTGGTAGCAAGTCGCTCTTGAACATGACACTTCCACTCCGTGCCTGAGTCAGGTTGGGTTGTTTCATTCACCGGTCACATCACCATGGTCTCGCCATACCATCCACCTTTGGGGTAAATGCTACCAATCCATCACATAAGTGTCGCCAATATGTTCAAGAGAAGTCATCCAGAGAAGTCACCCGTGTCCCATCCACTACCATACATTATACTTCATTCTTTCATGACCGCCACCCTGAACCATATATCATCAGATCGTTTTCACCTCCATCAAAATCATTTGCTTTGTTCCGTGTCATTGATGTGGGATTCATCAAGGCCCCCCTTTGACGGATCGCTTCTTGTCGACATCAGCTCATTATCCAAGAAGTTGATCTAGGAACACCCCTTTCAGTACTTTGAAGCTTGCATGCCTCAATGGCAAGTTTCTCACTTCCGGGGACAGGTATACATCAATGACCTTCGACCGAAAGATTTTGCGTGGTGTTCGACACCAAGTCCTTTATTCACACCACGTGAATTGTACTACAGTACCTTGAGGGTCATTATCATTATCGGTGATTCCTCTCGCGCTTGTTAACAATTTACATCATTGACTGGTAATCAAGCGATGTCTTTCCATGTTCGACTTCAAAACATTTCTCACATGGATCGACTTGTACTTAGAGTGAAGATCGGACGAGATTGAAGACCCCGGATCTAGTTTCATCCATTCGGGCTGCGATATATATTCAGGAAAAATAAAGACATTGACATGTACAACATTGCAGAACAGATAATCATCCTACCAAAAGGATGATGATTTCATCAGAATCATCAGTCTACCATCAGACAATTGTCTGTCCTATGTACATAAAAATGAATTTATAAAGCTGAGCATGGGAATGCCCGCCTCAGCTAGATCATGAAAACAGTATGAAAAATAATGTAGTGTATTGTATCTTATTACAGGTCTCCTCCCAGCATTGAAAGAACTTCGGATCCTCCTAATAAAGCATTTCACCCGATAAACGGCCTCATACTTTAGGGGCAACTGTTATAGACATTTTTGTGCCTTACAGCTCTAAGCATGAAATGTCCATAATCCAAGGGATCCAAAGTCCCTAAAAGTGTTGTTCCTGCCCCTAAAGGAACAAGGTCAACCAATGACAGCTTCTCCCAGAAGTTCTCCACCAGAAACTGCTCAAAACTAGTCAAATCAGGATCAATTCAGAAGCTCCACTAGCTGCCTGCGTTGCAAAGCACCCAAATACACTGTCTAGGTGCGTTGCAATGCACTTGAATGCACTACCCAGGTGCGTTGAGCGGGAAATGACAAGTGGCAGAGTCATTCAACGAGGTGGAGAGACAATGGAAGCTTCCAGAATCTTCTCCAATGACACTTGCCTCACTGAATTCGACCAGTGATGAGTAAGAGGCTCTCAGTCTCCAAGTGGAAGCAAGAACTGACAAAGAGAAGCCACAAGTCAAAACATAAGCTGACTCATCCTCTCTTCTTATATCTATATATGGATCCCTCATCCCAGAGATCTAGAGGCTGGAATTTTGTACTTTGCAGAGAATTTCTATTGGTTTGAGATTGAGATTAGTACATTGGGTGATTTATGCTTTGTTGGAGGAGAGGAAGGGATTCCTTTGCTGGGAGGTAGATGCTGGATCGGGACTCACTTGGTTGTATCTCCTCTTGGACTTTCTTATCATATCAATAAAATTATTTGAGTTTCTCCTACATGCTGTGTATCAATGATGCTTTGTTATATTTGCATGTTTAGCTTAATCCGATCCTAAGATTTTTATGAATGTAAATCTATATCTTCGTGTAGTTTCTCTCTTCTGTGATCTTGCAGGAATTCGGTGAAGCTGGGCCGGTAAGGGAGCAGGGAGCTGGGAGATCTTGAAGAGAGGAGCGATTGGATCAACAAACTAGCGAAAGACACAGGTTAGTTACATCCTTCCTCTTCATTTGCATTTCATAAAGAAGAATACTCAAGTAGTTTTCCTTGTTTGTTGCTAAGGCACTATCACACCTTAGAGTGGGATAGGGGCGTTCTGAATAGACACTTTTCCCAACAACACCAAGACATGTCCATGAAGAACCGGGAGCACACCGCTATCTAACCGAGCTCATCCACGGACCCCATCGTGATATTACCGGGGCCCACCACCTTCGTTCAACATTCCGAGGATTCATCCACTTGGCTAACTTCGGGGCATGGCTCTGATACCACTTGTTAGGACTCTCTGGACACCACATATCTCCACAATGGTATGATATTGTCCACTTTGGGCCTAAGCCCTCATGGATTTGTTTTTGGGCTTTACCCCAAAAGGCCTTATACCAATGGAGATATTTGTCCATCCTTATATACCCATGATCCTCCCCACTTCTAGTCAATGTGGGACTTTGGTCGTATACCCAATAAAATTTGGGTTCACCGGGCAATTTTTTGCAGAGAATTTAAAGAAAAATAGAGTTCGAGAATGAAATGTAGGTAAATACCTACTTTTATGAGTGCCCTGTGAAAAATGCAGGTGGCAAGCCAAGCTTGAAGACTGGTTTGCAAGCTAGATTTAGCTGGGTGGCAGACTGTGTAGTAAAAAAGTTGTTTTGGTCGAAAAATCGCATGCACAGGTCGTATAGAACAAACAAACAGAAATGGATAAAATGACCTTTTCACACCATTTTGACAAAAAATTTGGTTTTGGCAGGTTTTGGCGTGCTTCGGTCGGGTGACGTCAGCATGACGCAATGGTTTTGTCGTATAGCAGTGGTACGGAGGCTGACTTGGCAGTGACATGGCGGATGATGCAGAGGCGGGGTGGCGGACGACGTGTCAAATGACGAGAGGGTGATAAGAGGGTGATGACAGCGGGGGGGGGGGGGGGGGGGGGGGGGCATAGGCGGTAAGAAGTTTGGCCGCCACACTGCCTTTGGGCCATGGTGGTATTGGAGGGGGGGAAGCGACCACATCGGGTGCCTGCCACGTGTCTTCTGTACTGCAGCAATACCACCCATCCCGTGGGTGCTATCTTTCTGCATATAAGGGCTTGCGATATACATGTGGGTCGTCAAATCTGTGGACTATGATCCGACGACTGGCGGCATATAAAACAGGCAGAGGGCTATGCCACAGGGTCCCACCATAATATTTGAGCACTTTGTAATGTTCGCGGGTGTATTTGTTATGGGTTGTCGGGCGGGTTAAGTTAATTAATCAACCAAATGTTGATTAATTCCTTTTAAACAACGGGCCATGGATTATTCAAAGAGTTTCGCATACACCTTTTGACTCAGAGTGTATTATAACATATGGCCTATAGTGTAGCCGGGAGTGGGGTATTTAAAGTTTTGGGATTTTTATGTATTTTACATAGTATGGGCGGGGAAAACTTTATATAGGAGCTATATAATAGAGTTAGGATGTTAATATGAGAAATGGTAGGTTTGATCAAGACACTAAGTTTTAAAAAGTAAAACTTAGGCTTAGGGAAAATAAAAAGGATTGAAGTCATGAATTTTGGGGATTTAGGATGATGGAAGAAAAGCATTTTTACACAAGAAATGTGGCTTAGTTCTCTTAAATAAAACCAGGATTTCACTTAGTCTTTTTCATGAAATTAAGGGAACTAGGAACACTGAGCAGATCTCAATGTCCTTGAGGGGAAATTAGTAAATGTTCTTGGAGGAATGGGAGGGAAATTAGTCATGCTTCAACTGTTTTGCAGCCACCTTGCCATGGCACTTGTAATATCCATAATATAGATCATATTCAAAAGAAAAAATTGCTCACAAAGCTGCTTCTGCAACATCAAAAGTGCCTACCCAGCCTATTACACCTAACATTTTTTCTCCCTTTTTTTCTGGTGCATCTGAACTAGAAAACCCTTTCTTTCTTGTTTTCTTTTAACTGCCCTCCTATCTAAGTCTACCCTTATTTCTTCCAGGGGCTCAGATTTAGCTGTTGAGCACCCTTGCTTCTCTACCTAACTACTGATCTGCCAAGCTTGAACTGTTTGGAGAGATCTTATTCTCTAATTCTAAAACAAGAAATTTAAACATGGACTGGCCAAGGTTAAACTGTTTGGCCATCCATCAATTGTGAGAGAAGTCACTGATTGCACAATTTGAACTTCTTTGCAAAAAATAGGATAGTAGTGGCATTTTGAACTAGCACACTTCCTGGTCTTTTCTTTGGGGTTCATTTTCTTTCTCATTTGACCAATTCATTATTCTTGCCCTTTTATTTTTCTTTTAGGGCATACCCTCTTTACATTTTTAAATTTTTTACTTTTTGAAAATATGGAACCTTTGCAGCATGGAAAGGATGAACACATTTGGCATTTTAACAGTCATTCATGAAATATGATACCTATTGCTATAGGAACCTAACATGTTGGACCACTTCAGTGAAGTATTTTCTTTTTGTCAAACTGTTATTTTCTTAAGTGTTTCACAAACTTGAATGCTATCTAAATTGAATGAATTAACTAGAATTATATTACATAATTTGTTTAAGTACACTTTGTCTTGAACAGTTAATCATTTTAATGTTTTCTTCTGATATCCAGATTAGGGAATCCTTCATTACTCCCTAGTTTCGATTGACCTGTGTCATTTCCTACATTATTTGGTTTGAGAAACCCCTAATTTCTCCTTGACCTTGATTGAAAACCACTTCACCATCCAGCCAAAAAGATCTGAATTCACTCTGCTACCTTGCCCTGTAAACACTACCTTTAGAACTTGATCTAGTCCTATTTTCTTGACACTTGACCCCATAGCCCAATGGTAAAAGACATCCTTCTATCCATCTAAGTCAGTGATTCCACCACCAACTCAAAATCAAAACCAAACCAAAGTCTAAATAACTAGCCCAAAATAAATTAACTAAACAAAGTTAAATCATAAAGAGAGAGCCCACTCTGAGCATTAAGAAGGCTAGATCCTTGTTATAGACAATTTTGTGCCTTGCAGCATCAAGCATGAATTGTCAATAATCCAAGGGATCCAAAGTCCCTAAACATGATGTTCCTACCCCTAGAGGAACAAGGTCAGCAAACCAACAGCTCTCAGATCAGTTCTCCACCTAAAAACACTCAAAAACAAGCAATCCTGAAATCAAAGCAGGTGCTCCACTAGGCTTCTGCGCTGAAACTCAACTCCTCCATGGTATACCTGCGTTGCAAAGCAGGTAGAACAAAGGCCACCTGCGCTGAGCGAGATGGGACAAGTGGCACACTGAGTCATTGCTCTGGAATCTTCCAAAAATGACACTTGGATCAGGGATTTCGCCTTGTGATGAGTCAGAGGCTCTGTTTCTCCAAGTGGAAGCAAGGTTCTCCAAGTGGACTCAAGAACTGAAGATCAACTGAAGAGAGAGAGGACACAAGGCAGCTACACATCAGTTGCAAGCTGACTCATCCTTTCTCAATTCATCTATATATTGAGCTCTCTCCTATGAGCTCAGGGGCTGGAATTTTGTGCAAAGTAAGGATATGCTGTTGGTTTCACTATAGAACTATTGGGTGATTGCTTGAAGGAGGTGAAGAGGGAAATTCTTTCTGCTGGGAGGTGTTGCTGGATTGGGGCCTTCAATGGTTGTAACACTCTCAGAACTTTACTTCTTCATTAATAAAAGCTATTGAGGTTCTTCTATATGCACTTGTTTCAATGATGTATTGTGATAATTGTATATTTGATTTATGCTAATCCTTGAATTAGTTATGATTGCATGCTTCTTGTAGTTTCCTTCTTTGTTATTTTGCAGGATCTCATTGTAGCTGGGCCAGCAAAAGAGCAAGGAGCTGGGAGAAAGCAGCAAAGAGAAGAGTTTGGATTCGACATTAAGCCCAAGGCAACGGTTAGTGCATTTCTTCAGTCTCTTGCTTTCATAAAGAAGTAAACTTAAGTAGTTTTCTTTACAGTTGTTGCTGAGGTACTATCACCCTTAGATAGGGTCATCCGAGTTGGATACTTTTCCCTACAACAATCCTAATCTCAAAAGTAGGTTTGTGGTTAACTCTATCATTTCTTTCATAACAACTATAGAGAAATTTTGGAGTGATAACACATTCCAAGCGGGAACCTTCAAATGTGATCTGATCAAGTAGCAGAGGTGTATTAAGCAGAAATTTTCCTTCATCTGGGTCCTTCAGGACCTTCACCTTACCCCGGTGTAGAGGGATGTATTTTCATAGCTTGGAAATAGGGTATACTCCTTCAATATCAATATCATCTACACATTCATCTATGCTCTTTTCAGATTCTAGGTTTATCACCATTCCTTTCTCTTGCATGGTGGGCTTCTCTTTCTTCTGGTGCTCCTTAGCGACTCGCGCATTGGTTGTGTCGCTTTCTATTTGTCCTTCTTTGTCTTGGAAGCCTCTCCTTCCGGCCTAGGTGACCTCGGTGATTATGGCACCGCGGCGGGCACCTCCATGCTTACAATCTCAAGGGCAGCTCCCTCAGAGGCCATAGATCCCCTAGCACTTGCAGTTTCGATGGGTGCCGACATGAGGCTATTCAAGAGCTCCTAGGTTTTCATAGGAAACTTGTCAAACACTGAACTAGTCACCAAATCTTCAAAAACCACAAGATTCATGCATAATCAATAGCATGACACAGAAGCTCTCAACATGTAAAGTTTTTTTTGTTGGGAGACCCTCTATAATTTATAGGCAAATTTGAATTCAAATCCCACCATTCCCCCCCAAATGCGCTCATAAATGTTAGATTGGTGTCAGATTTTCATAGATCTTGCTCTTAATTTGAGTCTTAAATGCCACCCCCATGATCCTCTTAGCCATTTTCTCACTATCAAATCATGAATACTGATTGTAACAGTCACTTTCTGGTTTCCCTACGCGGTCTCTCCCTCTATAGAGCAACTCCCATCATGCTTCTGTTGATACTGTGCCATTCGTCCATCCCATGTAGTCCCCCATTCACGCATCTCTACAACCCAGGTAGTGTAGTTTGTAGTCTCGTGCCTCCTTTCAACTGCGTGGAGCGCTACGATTGTGCTTCCATCATATAATCATCTGGCTAGATCGTCAGTGTATGGCTTCAATAGACTGCCATTTACCTTTTCGGGAAATGGATCTCCATTCAATTTCACCAGTTGAACTGCTCCACCATTGGTAATCTCTTTGATGACATATGGCCCCAGCCAATGCATCTGAATTTTTCTTGGAAATTTATCAAACTGGTTGTCATATAATAAAACCAAATCATTTACCTTGAAGGTGCATAGTTTGATGTGTCGATGATGCCATGTCTTTTTGCGCTCCTTCTGAACTTGCTGATGGAATCCAGCCAGAAACCTATCTTCTTCAAGATCTGTCAGCTGCGTGAGCCTCTCTTTCAGAGCTCCATGATCCTCCATTCCTATTAACATTGTTATGCGTAGACTAGGTAAAATATACTCCATTGGTATCATAGCCTCTATGCCATATACCATCTTGAAGGGTGTCTGTCCAGTCAACTTCTTACAAGTAGTTTTGTAAGACCATAGCACCGTAGGTACGCACATGTCCCAACCATTTCTTTTTCCATTGTAAACCTTCATCAATGTTTTCTCCAATATCTTATTAGATGATTTGACCGTCCCATTAGCCTGCGGGTGATATGGTGTGCTCTTTTGATGATAAACTTGGAATTGCTCCGTTAGCGTTTTGATCATTTTATTAAGGAAATGTGTACCGCGATCACTCATCAAAATATTCGGGCAACCAAACCTAGTTAGCACATATTCAAAGAGGGACTTCACTATTGTTGCCCTTGTACAATCCTTTATGGGCTGTGCCTCCGCCCATCTGGTTAAGTAGTCTGTCCCGGTGATGATATACCGTGCACCCATCTTCTTCCATGGATGCTGAATCGGGCCTACAAAATAAATTGCCCATTTTTGAGAATGGATGTAATGAAACTTGCAAATTCAGAGGTAGGTCATCCCTTCGCGATGGCCTACCCATCCTCTGACATGCGTTGCATGCCTTACAATAAGCCTTGGAATCCTTATGCAGTGTTGGTCACCACAACCCAGCATGGAAAATCTTCTACACTGTTGCTTTTCGTTCATAATGTACTCCCACAACTACTCCTATGCTTCACTGAGGATGTTGTCCCATTCAAACTCAGGTACATAACATCAAAAAATTTCATCCGAACCCATTTCATATAAATGTCTTGCAATGACAGAGAAGTCTACCATGCGCACCACCAACTCCTCTTTTTGTTGACTAGTATACCATTTTGGAGTTGTTCCCGTCGCTAGGGAATGTATGATATCTGCAAAGTGATTGTCAGCTATGCGCACCACAAAGAGCTGCATGTCAAGTAGTCCTTTCTCCAAATCAGTAGACTCCTCTCTTGTTTCAATGCGTGACAGATGATCTGGTCCTGGATTCTATCGTCCTAGCTTCATAATGACTTCGAAATCATATTCCTGAAACAACAACAACTATCTGCATATATTCCCCCCCAACATAGGCTTGTTAAACAGGTACTTCAATGTAGAATGGTCTGTATACATCTTAAAGTGTCTCCCTAGCAAGTAGTGTCTAAACTTCTGGAGCGCATACACAATAGCCAAACCTTCACACTCTGTCGTTGAATAGTTCTTCTTAGTTTTAGACAACTTCCTACTTTCAAATGCTATAGGATCATCCAACTCTCCCTCACTGGACTGTGTTAGTACTGCTCCAAGTGTAATACATGATGTGTCCACATGCATATGAAATTCCTTCTTCCAATCCGGGAAGACTAGGATTGACGCGGTGACCATCTTTTCCTTTAACACATCCAGGCTTCACTTAAATTCCTCATTCCAACAGAATGTAGAATCCTTCTTTAGCAGCTTCTCCATCAGTGCAGTAATCTGGGCATAACTCTTGTTGAACTTTTTATAGTATCCTATATGCCCCAATGTTGTGTGCAGTTGTTTCACACTTCTTGGCACCTCCAGATTAATTATAACTGCTATCTTAGCTGGGTACACAATTAATCCTTGTCTAGATACCACATGGCCCAACATGATTCCGAATGGAACACAAAACAAAAATTTCTTCAAATTAAGCGTGATCTGATACCTCCAATATGTATCCAGCATCAATCGTCGGTTAGCCACATGGCACTTCACCAGTCCAAACTCCATCCAATCGTCAAAACATACCTCCAGAAACTTGTGGATGCAGTCCTTCAACATCACAATGACTACGTGCGAAAAGATCGCCGACGCGTTCTTCAATCCAAAAGGCATTACATTATAATGAAAGCATCCCCACTCAGTTGTGAAGGTCATCTTACTTCTATCCTACGACGCGATCTTGATCTAATGATACCTTGAGAACCCATTAGTGAACGAATATGCTTCCTGTCCTCCTACATTATCCAACACTTCATCGGTGAATAGAGTCAGAAAAGGATCATGCATGAAAGTGTCATTCAACTTCCTGATATCTACGCATATCCTTATCTCATCCTTTTGCTTCTTTTCCTACACTACTATTGGGCTCACCCAATCAGATTCTTCTACTGATTCAATAATACCTGCTGCAAGGGTTTTATTGAACTCTAAGTAGACCTTTTCTTTATACTTTGGATTGAGGTGGTAAGGCCTTTGCTTGATCAGCTTCACATCGGGTTTCAATGTAAATTTCATGACTCCCAGGTCCCCTGTTATCCCTTTTGAGTCTGAGAAATTCGTAGGGAACAAGTCACGGTATTCGAGGAGCAACTCAGTGACCTTATCCACCATAGCATCATCCCAGTAGTCCCCTATCTTCACAAACTTTGGCTCCACCTATCTCCCAATGTTCACTTTCCTTGTTTTAAGTAGCACAGTGATAATTGGGTTTTCTATCTGTGGCCCCTCAACTTTGTAGTGTCCTTCTATATCTAGGATATTAATGTTCCTAAGATCTTCATCTTCCTCTTTAGCAGTCACATTGTAGCACTCCAACGTGTGGCGTAGCTAGGTGGTCCAATTTGGTTGAATCAAATCCAAGGGATACTGCGGTATTATGAAGATCACTACTTTTACCTCTTACACCACTTCATCAATGCACTCAAATCCATATTCAAAGCTGAATATCATCAAGAATCTCTGTCTCAAAATATCCCTTTCATCCGTGCCATGGCGGAGCTCTGTCTCCAAGTACCATTTCATAGGTATTACATCCAAGGTGTGATAGAATAGATGCACCCACTCTGGTTGCGGTTCTACTCCATAAGCATCAGTCCAATTGGCTAAGTGATTGCACGGATCACTTCTTCCATTGTATTTCCTTGTCAATTGTGCCTTTGGCGACCAAATCGCACCCTCATCATCCTTCTAAATTCGCGCCATCCATCGAAGTTGTCTTTATGTTTACCCCACCATCTTGCAGGTATATTGTCAAGTCCAAGGCTTGGAAGTGATGCTTTTTCGGCACTTCCCTTTCAAAAGCATCTAGAAATTTATCAAGGCTTGGAAGCGATGCTTTTTCAGCACTTCCCTTTCAAAAGCATCTAGAAATTTATCAATGTAGTTAAATCATCATAGTAAGGCAGAGTTCTTACCTTCGATGATACACAACACAATGATTTGGTCATCATGTTTCATCGTAGCGTAGATACTTCGTGCAATCTATTCTACAAGTGTTGTAATTTCTCGTTTGAATCTGATGTGCCAGAGTTGTCATGGTCCCATTCAAGACATCCATCAGCTATCGGATTCACCCAATCTTTATCTCGTGCCCTTATCATATAAATCTGGTCCAAATCATCATCACTTTCACAATCGCTAACTAGTTCAGCGTAGCATGGTCCTTCTGCAGGGTCCAACAGTACTACTATGCTGAGCAATTTTTTTCAAATGACATCATTTGCTTCTTCAAATTTATCACCCCGTTCATGTTTGCTAGCCCAGTCGATCCCAAGGAGTGCAAGGTAGGGATTGCTATCATCCACAATCTCTATCACTTCAAAATCGGCCAACGTGCTCACGCCTTCAATATCGACTATCACTCCTTGTAACCTTCCGTTGAAGCCCTGAAAATTGGGTCTACAACAATGGGGATACCCTCTTGGTCCGGACCTTTAAAGCAACTCCTTTTCTGTTTTGGATGGTCGGTTCGACTGGGGATAATGAGACTAGTTTCCCAATTTGTGTGTATGTTGATAAGAATTGATATTTCTATTTTCTAAAGATTCCTAAGTAAAATGATTTTAATTTAAGTCTAATTTAAAACATGCAACTGTATTCTAATGAACATAAATATTTAAGTCTAAAAATAACCCGGGATTCAACTTTTCACCTATGCGATCTAAAATAATTTCTAACAACAATTGGTAATAAAGATCATTCAATCGCTACAAGAAAAGAATTCGATAAAAATGAATTGTTTCGTATAAAAAGTTAGCTGAAAAAATTGTGAGAAGCATATCGCATAATAAGTCATTCATATATTGAGCATAAATAGAATAGTCATTACGGTACAAAAGTGCCAAATAATAACTCAAACATTCAAGCTTTCATATATGAATAACTGAGCATAAAATATTACTTTGACACATAAGCAGAAATCATTATGAGATAAAAGTACCATTGATAACAAGTTCTACTCATGAGCTTCAACAATATAGATTTATCTCTTCCTAATTCAACATCTACTAAGAGTACAAAAGTGCATTTCAGTAGCAGGCACTAAACATAGATATCAATAAATCTCATTCCATTCATTCATCAAAACCTCCTCTGAGGGTACAGAAGTGCATGTTCTGAGGAAACGTTTTTGACAAATTTAAGGACCCCTCTCTAAATGCATGAGAGGGGTTAAAATACTACTACCTAAATACTAAAAATAGTTTATTACAGAAATATAGGAGGAGGTTTAAATGGCCATCCTCATCTAAGGAAAAAGTAAATCAAAACTAAAACTAAAACTGAACCTGGAATTAACTATCTATGTATCTATTCTCTAAGATCGCAAGCATTCAGCATCGGCTAGAGGAACGTTGGTTGGCCAACCTTCGATTTTAGTTTCCCTGCAAAAATAGAGTCGGCAAGTGCTAGCGCTATCTTCTCGGTAGAGTTTGTAAGGCATTTGAGAGCCATGCATTGACTATGCAGTTTAACCAAGTACTGCGAGTAAGTATCCCAATTCAACTTGGTTAACTTCTTGATGGACTTTGCCCTTTCCTCAGCCTTTTGTCTCCAACTTGTCTGCAGTTGTTGTGCCTCTGGAAGAAATCTCGGAGTGGTCTCTGATATGAGGTTTGCTCTATGCAAGTTTTCATTGACATAGTCAATGATGTTGTTTGCCACTATAGCTGCTTCTTCCGCTGCCTGTTCTGCCTTCCTAATCTGTGCATCCCATTTATGGAAAAGCATTTATTTATGGGCTTCATTGATTCTGAACACGCCTGCTTTCTTTCCTTCTTTCGATTCCTACCAAGTCAAATAATCAGAAATTGTTTTTTCAATTAAATCATAATCATGTCACAAGTCTATGACTTGATTGGTAATTTTATCGCTCATCTCGCAATGGGAACTCCATTGTGATATTCTTTGGCATAATGCCTCTTGTTGTTGCAAGAGCTGGTCATTCAAGGCAAGGGCTTCAAAGACAAACTGTGTGAGCTTGGGATCATCTCTATGCATTTCTAGCATAACCTGCAACTGATTTTCCTTTTTGGCCAAATTGTTCTGGTATCCCAGCTGCATCTATTGAAAATCTTACTGCAATTTTTCTAACTTTTCCTCTGCTTCGCAGTTGCCACTAGCTTGTTGTAGCTGTTTTTGCAAAACTTGTATTTGATCCTCTCTATCCTTCAGTAATTGCTATACCTTAGATCCTTTATCAATGGTAGCAGAAGCATATCCTCCTGCGATCTGAGATAACTTAGTGATATTTTCAGTAGGGTCAGTGGTAGGGTCTCGCCAAAGGACGTCTAGCTGCTCTGCCTCAGGTGAGAGCATGATGTCGAGTTTCCTTTTCTTTATTTGCCTTCGTACCATTGCCTTATGCTATGGGCTATAGAATACATCTAGAGGAGGAATCTCCTCTATCTTGAGCATGATTTCAGATGATGGGGTAATGGGAATATGCTCTATTTCTGGAGCATTGCTGACTGTTTCCACGATCATATCTATCACTATCTGTATTGTATTCTCAGGTGTCTTTGTGCTCTTCTCCTCAGTATTAATCAATTCATTGAATGTTTCTCGCTCTTTATCTAGCTCAGTTTATTTTGGCTTTGGTGGCTGGATGATGGGAGGGGGAGCTTTTACCTATGGTGTAGTCAAGACCTATTGCTCCGGGTGTTCTTTAGATTGGGTAGTGTCTCTAACTGACCCTTCACTTTTATTGTGGTCGCTCTCGGATTATTTAGAGTGTTCTGGTGATTCTTTTCCAGACTTAGATCTGGACTTGTCTGTACCTAAGCTTCCACTTAAACTGATACTGGGAGTTGCCTCCCTTATTGGTTCGAAGCATAACTTATCCAAGGGGATATTAGCTAATCTCCTTTCTCTGTACAATTTGAATTCTTGGAATTCTGCTAGGGGGAAATTGAATTTGAGCCATATGCAAAACTTCTTTCAGTGTGCTTTTCTGTTGGAAGGCATCATCAAAAAGATCATATTCTTTGGAAAATACTTTTATCTTGACAGTAGTAGTGAAATTTTTAATGACATCAAAAGGGTCAAATTGTCTTCCTGGAAACTTGAACAGTCATAGACACATCATATTGTCTACTTCTTTGAATGCATGACCTAAATCAAACAATGTAAAGGCTCCACAGGCCACAGGAAATTGTGGCTAGATGGCCTTCTTCTTATCTTTCAACTCTTTGCTCATTCCTCCCACCTCGCAGGTCTGATAAGCAATCTCTTGAGTCAATAACTTATCAGGAACATATAAGGGTAGGGCATGAGGGGAAGCAATGCTCCCAAATACTCTGACATAGGTGAAAAATTCTTCCCCAAACCATCTTGCGACAGGGAGAATGTCAACTTCTGCTTCGGGGGAAAACCTTGGGGCATCCCTATTATACAACATTCTATACAAAGGCAACATAACTCCATGGAAAATTCTATAAAAATATGGGATAAACTTGGAATCTCACAATTCATTATGATAAATGTGAATGGGAAAGCGATTCTGTGTAGTCCACTTCCAACACATTAAAGAAAATTTGAAACATAACAAATTGCATCCACAATGTAAGCAACTAAATAGAAAGGAGGATAAATCCTCTAAGTGGTAGTTCTTTTGGATTAGTAGTTCCAAATAGCCGAAGTTAAATTATCAGACAATATTTGAGCCCAATCCATAATAGTGGCATTTGTGGCTACATCTAATAAGGATAGCCACACAAATGAAAACTTGTTGATGTTGGGCTTTCCAAATAGTCTACAGAGCATAGCAACAGCAAAGAAATAAGGGGAGGAGAGGGAACCAGTACTATACATACCGTGTTTATCTTTTCTCAATGGTTCTTCTCTCGCTGACTAGGTCTTGGTACACTTCGCCATATCTCCATTTTATTTGGTAAACTTCTCTACGAACTGCTTGTTGTAGGTTGCATGTGGCTCTGGTAGATGATACATAATCCTTAAATCTTGTGCAGTGAATGACCCAATGAGGTCTTGACCTCGAGACTTGAATTGTCTATCTGTTATATCGGAATTGTCTAGTACCCACTTAACCATGTCTATGTATGGAAGTATCTTAGGTATTGCAGCTATTCGGTGCAAGAATGAACATGCAAGTTCTGTGATTGATGCCTCGAATGACCTGCGTGAGTCTACCATTACTTT